>CXYZ01003098.1:379161-418711 GCA_900006705.1 Sonneratia caseolaris
GGGGGGGCATGATGTCCTTGCTTTACGAACGTTCACATCGGGGATGGCTTTTCGTTTTTCCGTTTTCTCCTTAATTTAATAAAAATAAAAAAAAAACTGAACTCCGTTATTGGCATATTTTAATATGAAATGTTAAATTTGTTATAAACTCATAAGAGATCGGACTTATTTTTCCTTAAAAGTTTAAGCTGATAGGTGATGGTACCCAACCTTCTTATAAACCTATAACGTTTTCTTCATTTAATCGATGTGAGATCGTATATTTCAACACTCGCCCTCACGTGACAATATGATCTACTTTATCACGTACCATTAAACATCCACCCTTAATAACTGTCTACAAACCGAGCATTTTTCTTCTGGTCTCGGACGAGGGGAACAACTGACCACGAGTCGAACAATTTTCTTCTGTGCTTGGGCTTATATTAACTGACCATGAGCTAAGCTTCTAAACTCGGGTTGAGCAAGGTGCAAGTTTATTAGTTCTGATACCATGTTAAATTCGTTGTGAACCCATAAGAGATCGGACACGTTTCCACTTAAAAGTTTAAACTAAAAGGTGGCGGTATCCCGCCTTTCTACAAACTCACAACGTTTTCTTCATTTAATCGATATGAAATCATATAACTCTTGATTTTTTTTGTTCATATCATTACCGGACATGAATGAGTGAAAATACCTCTCACCATTTATTGTTAATATGGATATGAGTTATCTAAATTTATACGATATCAATGCTTAGACGAACTAAGATTAATCTATAAAAAAAAATGTACTTCATGGTTTCACCATGGAAAATATTCACCGAAGAAAGTACACCGTTAAACAATAGGCAAAGCCGTGAAATATGAATTCGTGTCTCGAACCCCCTCGAAGACCCAACCGGCACGTTCGAGGTCAAGCCGTTTCTCATTCTATACTTCTTCTTTCTGTTCCGCAGCTTTCGATGGTCGGTTCCTCAATCTTGCCACTGCATCACGGTGGCGTTTTGAAGAAGGGTTATGGTCATAAACGAATCAAGGAACTAAAATCGTGGGCGTGATTTCAAGAAACCCTTGCTTGTAATTTAATTGATTGATCGATCGCGGACAGGTGCACCTGAATTAAGTATCATTAACTCAATTTGTCTTAATTAAATCGGGGCTTCAAATCCCTGCCTTGCGATCCGCATTTGCTCGATCTTGTGTATCTTTAGATGCATTGCATCTTCTCTCCTCTTTTTGTTGCCATGTCTCCCCTTAGTGGAGGTCACACTCAACACATATTACACAACGAACTTGTTATATAAGAATCGGTAAAAGAACGAGTACCAAATAATTCGTTATGTAATGCACACTGAATATTCAATATCTAGTATCCACTTCTAGAACCACCCGATATCATGATCTATCTCCGTACCAATATCGACACCCCTCAAGCAGAGAGTAATCTGTTTCGCTTTCAGATTCGAATAATACATTATATAATCCCGTATTCTCAACTCACCGGCCTTTTAATCATTGTTGCGGATGCAAGTCCAACTTTAAGGTGCATGATGTGGTTGCGAGGCATGCTCACTCCTGAGCGACCAGGCGATCCCGTGATTGCCTACGGCCGCCGCAGGCACTGCGAGCTCTACTTTCTCGGAACTGCTCGGGTTCGCTGGTTACGGACGAGAACTGGTAGGTGGAAACCTAAATGGTCGCAGAAGGTGAAAATGGATTATGCAGACTACCAAGAGCGCTCGCACATGCGTCAAGCTGAATTGTCCGAATTACCCTCATGTGAGTTCCTATTTTACAATGACCATTAACTGAACTGGCGAATTGTAATTTCCCATCGGAGAGGAAATCGGGAAAAGAGAGAGGAAGTCGCACGTAAAGGCGGAGTACGGGTGAAAGTGGAACTCCCTTGATCGGCCTAACAATGGTGGGCCCCCGCCGATCCAACGATAGGCTCGACATCTGGAGATGACACCTGTAGCAGAAAAAGATGAGGCATCCAATAGCAGAGGAGCCGTCTTTGAACAATACTCTCTCCCCACTAAAGGGATAGGAATGGGGGTGGGAGGGCATTGCTGGTCAATTTGCCCATCAACCAATCACAGCTCGATGATGGCGCCCCCCACCACAGCCAACAGAAGCCCTCGCATATCATTAAAAAAAAAAAAAACCCACAAACCGACCGACCAAACGCTATTGATCTAATGCCAACGCTACCATTCTTGAACTTTGAAACCAACTTAGGATCAGACATCTATCAATTTCCACGAGTGAAATTACTTTAACTCGGTTCACTTGTTCTTTCCATCAAAGGGCCAGATCAAAACAAACCCCTTCAAGGAGCTCAAAAGAATTCAAGTGAGACAGAGCTAAATTAATCTAATAAAAGTCAAATGAACTACACCATAACTTATATAAAGTCACGTGTATTTTTTCGAATCCAGGGAGGGCTATAGCCCCGAGGACACCTTAAATCCCATCCCTGCTATCGATGATATGATAGATTCCGGTAAATGAAGGAAAACGAAAAAGGGAGGGTCAATGAGAACGGCTTCTCCTCCATTTCAACAATTACAGCTCACCACCATCATCACCAAACCTTTCACACCTCAGCATCGCCACCATCACCTGAGCAGGAATGAGGAGATCAATAACAAAAGAAACCACCTAACTTATTCATATCACAGTCCAAACATTATATAATCACCAATAACACATTACAGATATAAAGAGTTCTTCTCTCTTATATATGATATATATATATATATATGTATATATCTAAAAGGAGGAAGCAGCAGAGCAGAGCAGAGCGTTTTGATGTAGGGGGCCCTCTCCCTCCACCCCTTACTTCTTTGCCCGTCAAAACACCTGCCCTGTTCCTATCTTATAAGCCTCCTTCTAAGATCTACATCCTACATGTGAAGAAAGACGCAGAAAAATAGGCTATTTTTTCCCTTAAAAGATAATATGAGCCCCCACAAAAACAAGACACACAACCTACTGATCTGGGGAGATCAAGCTCGGCCTTTTGTCACTGGAACCGGATTGAGGCATCCTGCTTAGGGATCGTTTCGATGGGGCCGCCTGGCAATTCTTCTTTGTAGTCGTAGGAGGACAGATCGAATGGGGAACCAAACATGAAAGGGTAGTTCTCATTGCTGCAGCTGCTGCTGTTGTAGTTGGGCTCGAACGAAGAATTCAAGGCCTTGAACCGGTTGAACTGACTTTCCTCTCGACAGAACATCAGATGGCTGTTAGGAATATTTGGCTGTTGAAAGAAGTTCCCCTCCATTGCTGGACCTTGACCTTGGATGTTAATCTCATTCTGTTGCTGAATCCTCGGGTTGGAACAATTCTGATCAACAAGCACCGTACCATTACTAGTGTTCATGCTTTTGTTGCCCTGAATATAGGAGTCATAGATGGACATGAGCTCGCTGATTGCCTTCTCCCCATCTTCTGGCACCCCGACGCCCGAAAGGTTGAAGCCTGTGGTTGACACTGGACCAAGCCCAGGCGCTGTCACCACTGGCTTGGAAAGTGGCGGCAGCTGCTGCTGCTTCTGCTGGACAAATGGCTGAGAAAATATTACAGGCTTGACCTCAAAACTTGAGACACCCCCAAACTCGGATGACTTACTCCTGTATGCGCATTTCATCTGGTGGTTGTCCCTCAAAGCACGGTCATGGAACCCTAGTTGGAGCTCGCTGTGGGGACATTGAACGGACTCGCATGTGTAGATCTTCTGGTCAATTGTTGCATTCAAATCACTTGAGGGCTTCCTCTTACGAATGAAATCCAAGCTTGCAATCCCAAAATTGGGCGAGTTTATGTTCTCAGCCTTGTGCTCATGCGTGTTAAACCCAGATCTCTCTTCTGCCCCTTCCACATCGTACTCACTACAGTCATTGATCACCAAAGAACCACTCCCTCCAGAAGAGGACAAGGGGAGGCATGACTCGGGGTAAAGTTCTCGGGCCAAGGTCTCCTCCTGATTTATGATTGCAAGCCAAGTAGCACTCTCCTTTGCAGTCATCTTATCCTGCAGGCACTTGGACTGCCTCACAAGCTTCCTTATCTTCGCAATGTCAGGAGATATGTGCTTAATGACTGCAGTGAGAACCCCAACCTTCCAAGCCTTCTTCAAGTCATGGGGCTTCTTGTAGGGTGGAGGCCCCTGGTCCTTGGGCAGGCCCAGGTGAGGCCACCACTCCTCGCTCCCGGTGGGCCACCAAAGGGGTGGAATCCCTTTCTCCAGTGGGTACCTCCTCTGAGGTGGGTCACAGTGCTGCATAAGAGCTGACAACAGAGAGCCCAGAGTGGTGTCTTGGAGCTCTTGCAGGGTGTGTGGGGTCGGCCCGATTGGATTACAGCCCTCGTTCTTCCCGGGAATGCAGTTATCAGCTTGGTACTTGGCTATTGCAGCAGGGCCATTGCGGTCAAACCGGACCTTATCCTTCCACCACTCCCGGAGATTGTCTGAGGCCCCCGTGACTGGCTTACCCTTCTCTGGGATGATACCATAAACGAAACCTTGAGCCTTACAAACCTCCATCATCTTAAGCATGTATTTCAAGATTCCATCCTGCGCCCTAGACATCTTCTTCCTCCTTGCCTGCTCCTGGGACTGCCTCTGTTTTGCCGTTTCAGCTCCTTCCTTGCCCTTACTCTGTTCCTTGAGCCGCTTGAGGCGCATCTTGTCCCTCCACATCCTCCTTTCGAGCTCATCCACATCAATCTCCTCTTCATCAGAGTAATCATCCTCCACTACGGGCTCCAGCACAGTGCCATGTTGTGGAGCAGCTGCCACTGCAATATGCCCTTCCATGGTAGGACCCGAAAAGAAGTCTAAGTCTCCACAAATTCCCATATCTTCAAAGATCATCATCGCCAACCTGAAGAGGATGAAATCCCAAAAGTTTCAAGATCTTCAGTCAGGCTGGAACCAATACGAATTAAATTGTGTCTTTTAAAGGACCCTTCTCCTTCTGGGATTTTGGATTCTCTATATACCTGCACAAACATATATACCTGGGCTGTGAGTTCTGGAAGGAAGACAATAAGCATCCTATTATATTCATCAGATGATCATAATCCAAATCCAATTTAAAACGGAGATGAAATCATTGTTTCTAAGGGTTATGACCAGATTAGATATCTACTATGGGGATCACAAGTCTGAATTACATATGGGTTAACACAAGCAGGAATAGAAATGCAACCCTTACGATTTGCCCAGAGCCTGAAACATAGGCAAAAAGAAATGAATTGAAAATCACCAACAAAGCAAACAATCAGATCACGAGCATCCAGTAAGTACTGAATGAAAGTCAAATCAAAGCTTACTAGAGGTATCTGTATGAATTTCTACCCAGGAAAACAAAACCCATCTTTTCCCGACAATTTCATTTACAGAAAAATAAAACGAGAGGTCGTACTCATCATGAGCTGCTTGGATCTGATACATCCCCGATCAAAACTAAACCCAACAAACAGTATTCCCAAACAAGCCACCAGATTAGGCAAATATCTGAAATTGACCACGAATCAGACTGAAACCCAGAAACCCAAATCGACCCCGCACACAGAAACTCCATGGAATTGAAAAGGGAAGCACAGACCTCAAGAAAAAATAAAAAGGATAACGTTCAGACATGAAACAGACGGAACGAGACAACCGTTACCAGAAATCAACTCACCCGCGAAGGAAAATAAAAAGAAAAATAAATCAAAGCACGTCACCTTGCAGCTCTCAAGCCAATCCTCTACTTTTTCTGTCAGACAGACAGAGGTGAAGGAGGGAGTGAGGTAGAGAGAGCAGAGAAGGAGAGAGGAAGAAGGTTAGAGGGCTGGAGACGAGGAGAGAGGAAGAGGAGAAGAGAGTTATCATTCTATTTCCATTCATCCGCATCATGGGTTATATATCAGTGATTTTGTGCGTGTATTCATTATGTATTTATTACTTCAAGTCTTCAATGTTTTCATGAGTGGTGGCTCTTCGTTTTGAGACTTGATGGTGGTAATAGTGTGGAAATGGTAGGAGCCGACGCGTTGGCGTAATTACTGTTATACCCCCCTTGAACCAGTGCCAGGGTCACAGCGGGAAAAGTCCAGGGTAGAATCGACATTATCTCGTCGGACCGGGAACGGAACCGGATCAGACAGGATCGGTTCGAGGCTAGCCCGGTCCCGGGACCAGGGAAGGACGATGAAAGCATGCTGGACGTAAATATTCAGTTTTATATCACTCGAGTTGATTAAATAACATGCATTTTGTAGGCTAACGCAATTATATTGATTTTTACACTCCAAGGTTCTTTTCTATAACACATATAATGTTTTAGTTCGAAAGAGGAGCTTTATGACAGGATCCGACCGTGTCGCAGTGGGCACCGTGACCATGACCGTGCCCTTATCTATCCTCCCTCGCAAATAATGGCTACCCGCCTTGTTCCAATCTGCTAACTATTATCTTCAACTTATTATTACGGTACGGAAAAATGGTTTAACATGCTCTCGGTTCAATAATTATAAGGTTATAAATTTAATTTTTATCGTAAAATTTTTATACTTATTTATCCTCTCTTATTTTTACTATCTTATTTTAAGTGTATTGTCCCTATGTAATAAAAAAAAACTTATTATTGGGACTTTTTTCTCAAACTGTTTTTCGCTTACAGTATAGCCAAGAAGAAAACCTTAAAAAATTGCTGTTGACAAAAATCGACTTAATTTTTTTTTAATTCAAGAACAGTGCGGCTCAATTTAACGTATTTCTTGAAGACAATATTTTATATAATGATTATATTATTATTTTTGCTTCCTTTTCATTTGATAATTATCATTTTTTTCAGAGTTCATCAAATTTTTTAGAGTCATAGTTAACATTTTTTTCTGGTTTTTTAAAATAATTAAGAAATTAAAATTAATGTTTGTCAATTTCTTATTGTTATGAAGAGGATTAATATAGAAAGAATGCCGAGAAATGAAGAATGTATTTATGCAATGGTTACACGTAAATATGAATTGTCAAAAATGCCCCTTTTGGGCCCTCCCATGTAACTAAAAATCGTTTGCATATCTTATAAAGTGGTAATTTCCATGTAAGGACTCTGGCGAGGCATGGAATTCGGTTTAATGTCAGTTGAGCAGTTCTAGTTAGAACATCTCCGTGTCAAAAATCTGGTCGAGCACTCCACGTGTCACAGGATCCGTCCTCGAGTTCAAAAGGGTAAGAGGGAGCCTAATTGCAAGATCCACTTGTCAACAAGGGTAGATCAATTTGCCATCGGCAGTCAGAGTGTGTGCTGGAGTGGAAGAACCCCTCTCGACAGACGAAAAAAGTCTTTACTTATTTCCTCTTCCGTTTCTTCTCTACAAGTGTAGGAGCAACAACTTACCGTGTCCTTATGTTTTATCTTACCAACCGAGTACGAGAAAACCGTAACGTGACGGGTTATTTTCGAAAAACTATGTGAAGGAAATATATAGGTACGATTCGTTGAACGTATCCGAGCCGTCAAGTGGTCAAGTGGGCAGGAAAGTAGGCTGCCGCGGGTGTGGATTTTGATTCCCTTTTACGTTCTGCATCTGTGTATGCAAACACATTCTTACATATTCTGCATTTATAAATTCCAACTCGGTGAAGATCATGGCTATGTTTTTCTTTTCCTTTTAATAATTCTTTTTGGACCGTACATTCTCTCGATGCCCTCTTATGTATTTCTCCTGACTGAATTTCACACGCACACGTACTCACTATTTGAAAATTACGTATCAAAGTCGAGATAATCGAGAGAGAGAGTAAAGTTTATATCATGTGGGTTTTAAATCCTCATTAATTACTCCATTGAATTACAGCTGGGTACGGTGATTATGAGGTTGAGAACATTGAACTCCTATCGTTACGGTGAAATGAATGTGGACGAACTGATTAACAGAATGATGCGAAAAAATTAATAAATATCATCAAATAAATTAAATTGAATGAAGATTATTCGGAGAGGGCATCAATTGATGCTTTCACGCTCGTGAATCTTCGTGCAGGAAGAAGAAGAAGAAGAAGAAAGATATTTTTAGCAAGAAATCTAGCGCTCCTTTTCCCCTTTTCTCAT
The DNA here is from genome assembly GCA_900006705.1 of Sonneratia caseolaris. Classification (NCBI taxonomy): domain Eukaryota; kingdom Viridiplantae; phylum Streptophyta; class Magnoliopsida; order Myrtales; family Lythraceae; genus Sonneratia; species Sonneratia caseolaris. Next base: position 387,257 of record CXYZ01003098.1, read on the forward strand.
GGTGTATTTATGGGTAAGAATTTTATAGTCCCCCAGGCCCATCGTTGAGCCCATGCGATTACTCTTAAGTCTCTCACAAGCATGTCGGGCTATGATCTTGTCGTTTCCGAAGCATTGGGCCTCAAATATGAGAAATATTTCGATATTATCCTTAATTTTAAAGTTAACAAATATTGAATTTACTCAACGGGCCTTCCAATTTCCATGTCCCCATTATTTTCCTATCTCCCCCGGTCCAGTCCGAGTTCCACGGATCTCTGACCCGAAAGGGCATTGCATTCCGATGGAAAATTCATCTTGGAACGTCAGAAAACCGTGCGATCTTTCCTCATTCCACGGATAATTTACAGTCACTCCACACATGCGCAACATATCGATGCAGACACGTCGAACCATTTCACAAGTGTGTGCTCCGATCCGGCATTCTTTATGCTAGTCTCTTGTCGGCCGTGATTGTAGAGTAGTTCTGGCCGGTGCCGTTGAGGAACATCTTAGCGGTCAGCCCACAGGTCAGGGCCTCGACGGGGACGCTCGAGATGAGGTCCAGTCCCTCCGCGAACACAAGTCCCATCCCCATGTGGAGGTGCGGCTCGATGTGGCAGTGGAAGGACCAGACTCCCGGGTTGGCTGCCACGAACCTCAGCGCTGTCCACCCGTACGGGTACAGCACCACCGTGTTCTTGAACGGCGGATTCTCCAGATTGAACTTGCCGACGTCCTCCGCTGTGAACTTGCCGTCTCCATAGCCTAGCACCCAGAAGTCGTGCCCGTGGAGGTGCCACGGGTGTATCTCGCTCACGTTCCTCACCAGCGTGTTTGCGTTCTGCAGAACCACATCGATCGTGGTGTTGAATTTGAGCGTATGCACCATGTCACTGACAGTCGAGTTCGGGTTGGGCGGAGGCCCGTTGATGTCGTACTCCGGTGGGTAGTCGTCCGGTGGGATTCTCCGGTCGAAGGCGTTCTTCAGACCGTACCTGTAGTGGAAATGGAATCGTGATCAATGTGACACTGTGCACTGCCCTTTTACAATGGCTGACGGTGAATATCAACCGACTCACCTGATGGCGCCGAGATAAGGCGTTGGAGGTAAGGTCAACGAGACGTTATTCATAGCCCATTTCACGAACCCGTCGACCTTATTCTGCGTGTTCAGGAGAATGATCCGACGGTTACACTTCCTTGGAGGCTTCGGCGTCCCCGCGAGGGAGAGCACCTTCTTTGAGAACGCCAAGCTGCGAGCATAATCGTCCCACCGGGGAGTGATCGGTGGCGGTGATGGGGGAAGCTTGGAGGCTGTTGTTGGACGGTAGCTGAGGACAGCAAGTGCCGGAGGGGTTTTGGGACGGCGGCCTCGTACGCCGACGGAGACCCAGTAGTTCCTGGTCGGGTCTTGGTTGGTGGTTACAAGGACCGAGTAGCTCTCGCCGGAGTATATGTCGAGGTCATCTGTGGCAAATGGTTGCACGTAGTTGCCGTCCGCTTCAACAACAAGCATTTTATGGCCCTGCGAAGTCGATGAAGTAAGAACATCGATTATCTGTTGTAATATTTCAAAGATCTCAAGATTTTGACTGATATATATACAGTATAGTATACTCGTGAAAAATCGAAAACCTCAAATCAATGCCGGAATTAACAACATCCCACAAAGCACGAACTCGGTCGACTTCATGAGGAAAAGGTGCTAATCAAGACAACTGGGGCCTAGTCCAACTTAATGACTTCCGAAAGTGGATTCTGTGTGTCACAGGCTCACAGCCTTCATTCTTTTTCTCGCCTTCAATCCCCCATTGAACGCAAGGCATCCTGACGAGCTGTACTATTTACTTAAGTACGTAGTTGTCGGCCGATCTGTTTACCGACGATCCAGACGCTTTGTTCTCAACAGTGAGACTTATCCAAGCTAACAAATGGTCGTAAGCAGTTTCGATCATGAAACTTGCAATGCTCAAAACTTCTGCGAAAAGCATGGTAAGCCAGCATGTTACCTCAATAGCCAGATTGAGGGCCGAGAGAGCCGTGCTGCTGGCAAGCCGCAACCGGTAAGTCTTGTTCGGGAGCACGTGCAGAATCTCGGGCGCGCACTGCTCATCCCCTCTGAAATAACACTGGGCGGCCTCCGAGGAGTCGCCAAAACGAGCTGCCAACGAGCAGTTATACTGTCCTCTCCCGTTGATCAGAATGGACTGCAAAATCACCACCATCAGTAATGATTTAGAAGAATGATTACCCGCACAGCGTATTGAAAACATGAAGCATCTGCTCCCGTCACCGACGTCGTTTGCCGTATTTATCTTAATACCAGCAAAGAATCTCATGGAGGAAACTCTTATCTTAACAGTGACTTAATCTAAACCAGAACTACTATCCCGCCACTAAGAAATTAAATCAGGTTTATTATATATATCTATACTAGAAGACAGTTATTGAGTCGACCGAGAGAGATCCCAACTGAGCGGGACCTGTTGGACCCACAAATCCATTTATCCATGCCAGGGGCCTTACCAGACCCAGTCGACGGTTGAACCTAGCCCAACAGTTGTCGACCACAGACAACTCAGCGATGCCTAAAACCAACAGGTCGACCTGATGGGCTCGAAGTAGAATTGAATTACAAAGAAAGTGAAGAACGTACCTGGGGTTCATTGATCCAACGGAAGGGGATGGAGGTGAGAGCGATCTCTTGACGGTGAGCGCTCTGATGCCACCAATCGCTGAGCAGCAGATTGAACTCCCCGTCATACTGGAACGGCTCAGCGTCTCTTTCCGCCACGTCAACGATCAGCGACCCATACAGCCCCGCCGATCTCTGCATCCCGTAGTGCCCGTGGTAGAAGTACGTTCCCGCCTGCATACATCAGCTGGATTCTGATGATGAGAGCTTGCTAATAGTGATTATCAGAACCAATCCCTTTTCAACGAGATTTCCCATGTTCGTAACGGGATAAATCGTAATGTTAGTATGAGCCGAGAAAGGAGAGCCTCTCACCCTTTCAACTCTGAACCTGTAAAGGAATGTCTCTCCGGGGTTTATGGCGCACTGAGAGATCGAAGCCGTCCCGTCTGCCCAAGGCGTCCCAAACTGAAAATTCAGAACGTATGTTCACCGCATCACTACGTGCCCAAAGGCTCGATGAAATGAAATGAGTCATGGTCAGTGCAACATCTGACAACATTTTACGATGACCTGTCGGATCCCGTGCCAGTGAATCACAACACCTTCGGTGTAGAGCTTGTTGGTGAGCTCGATGTGGATGGTGTCTCCGGCTCTAGCCCAGATGGTGGGGCCTGGGAACTGGCCGTTGATCCCCATCACAACGTTCTCGACGCAGTCGGGTGACCAGAACATGTACTCGACGTCCCATTTGAAGTGCCGTGCCTTGGCACCGAAAGAAGGGTGCAGAAGCGTTAATATCAAAGTGATATAGCACGACAATGACAACAAGGTCGAACAGTGGGCCATGTATCCTCTTGAACTGAGGCGGTGAACCATTGTAAGAAATGTAAAGATTAAAATGAAGGAGCAAGAGGAAGAAGAAGATATATAGGCGGGGAGCGGATTGCACTGAAGAAGTGCAGAGCGAAACAGTTTTTGACAGTCCTGGCTAGTTATCTACATGGAGATGGCTAATAACAGCATTCCAAAAGGATTCTGAAAGCTGAATTCAACATAGTTATCCCCTCGCACGAGCACTGTCATGTGGTGGCATCGCGTCACGACATTAATTCTGGTGTGAATTATGTTGCCTGGCTTTAGCAAGATGCTTGGCTTTTCTTTTTAATCAATGAAAAGATGGCAAGGGAAAATTGTCAGTGAGAAAAAGAATATTGTGCACGGGCGAACACAAATACTGCCTTGTCTAGGAAGAAAATATGGATCCCGAGACCAAGAAAATATCTACACCAGATCAACGTACTCACGTTTTATTATTATTGTTTTTGCACTTTATTTCCGTGAAGAATTGATAGCTGAAGTTTAATGCCACGGGAAAGGGCTCCAAATAATATCAAAGCCTCATATACCTTTGTCGGGCTCAAAAGTAGCAATTCTCCATACGGCCTAATATGTGGCTCAAACCCAGGCAGCAGAATCTTCCATGCTTTGTAATTTTCTCTTCTTTATTCATAAACTCGAGCCAAGAGGAAGAGGCGTTGAATCATACTAGATCTAGTGGAGTTTGAAACCATAGACAGGGCTTATAACCATTGATTTGTTGATCCAAGTTTGATTGAGATACGTAACTCATGGACTTCAATCATGCATCAGAGCAGAAACCTAGAGGACCAGATAAAACATGAAACCTTCACTGCAAGTTTACTTCTCCATCGACATAAATTCCTCTCACTTGAAAAAGTAACATGATAGTGTTACAGACACGGATTGCTAGATCATTTTTTGCATCACAGCTGAGGATTTACACTTTTCTGATACTTATACATAAGGGAACACATCGACTGTGCTCCCAATGTGCTATAAGCTGATACATTACCGATATTTTGCAATACGCTAACACCAGTGGAATTGCTTGCAGCATTGATATCATATGGGTAAAATCTCAAGAGCAGTTTGTGTCGTAACTTGCTAGACCCAGCAACTCAGGACCCTCCAATCGTGGGTTGTTCTCGAAACTACAGCAAGAAGAAGAGCAATGTTACTCTCATTGATCCAAAATGGGGAAAATGGTAGCAAAACATTCAAAATACTGCAATTTAGGAATGCAAAACAGTCTCTGTTAGATCAATGGCAAATAAACTGAGCCATAGCAATTGCATTGAAGAGGGAGCAAAATAACAAACTTTCTAGGAGAAGAGAGTGATTTGTACACATCAATTTTGAAACTCATGAATTCTTAATGTCAGCTGGAGCACTTGTTCAAAAGACTTATTTCATTGCAGGCAAAACAAATGCACAACAGAATTCTTGAATCAGGCCCTTCAGAGTGGCAAATGGTGCCCTAGGGAATACTAGGGGATTTTATCGTGTGGCCCCTGCCATGAAACATGAGCTCTATCTGACAGCAATAGTTCAGTAAGGGAAAAGAGAAAGGGCAGGGGAAGAGGGCAACCAATGGCATCCGGATTCTGTCATTGGTAATGAAGGAATTTTCAGGAGCATGCAACAGCAAAAGAAAACTAACAAACATTTCAGGACAGAGAGGTAGTCTCTGAACAATCATATGCCAGTGAATCAAAACTGTACAAGACTACAGAATCAGACTGAAAGATCCACATAGTAAATTACTTGTTTAGTGGAATGTGCTCAAATGCTCCAGCAATAGGGATGGTTCCACAGAGATTGTTGTTGGAGACATCCCTGGAAATAAGAAGGTACTTCGAAATGTCAAGGCACTGAGATAAGATGATACTGAGAGATTAAAAGATCCTCAGAGAATATATCAGAAGCCCAGTACTTACACAACTTTGAGACTTTGAACACTGACAAGCTCCCTCGGGATTGGTCCGGTCAACTTATTATTGTTCAACCGTCTAGCATGACATGTGAAAATAGATAGTAAATAAAAACCTGAATGGATCTGTCTTATCCATTTGTCTCGCAGCATCAGAAACAAAATTGAAACTCATAAAGACAGTTATGCAGAACACTGGCATAGCAAACTCACAGAAACACAAGAGACTCCAATTTCCCAAGTGAAGAGGGGATGATCCCAGAAATATTGTTGTTATACAAATCCAAGCTAATGAGACTCTTCAAGTTACCAAGCTCAGCTGGAATAGTCCCTTCAATATTATTCTTGTAAAGCTCACTGCATCAATAATAAGCAGGTTTAAAAGTTAGATTAATTCAGAGCAAAGTCAAGCCCCACGATATTGCACCGCTGCTATTGGTGATATTATCAAAAACAAAAAAGCGCAGTATCCCACTAAGCGAGCAGGATGCAGGTGAACTTACAGATACTGCAGACGCTCGAGCTTTCCAAGTTCAGGCACTAAATGTCCCGATAGATTCGAGTTGCCTAAATCCCTGCATGAATGCCATTGTCGGTGAAAATGGAGTAAGCAACCAGTTCCCTCAGAAAACGTACTTACATACAGGTGCAAAACATATCATAGGCCTGAATATCAAGGCTAAACCCACGCGTAAGTCACAATATCGCAATAAAAGTCCAATGAAATTGACAAGATATCAATCTGAAGGCAGGTCCAAAACTCAATAACTTTTCACAGATAGACATGCCAAAAAACAATCAAACTTAAGACCATGCTTCAAAGTCGATCCTTTATCGGCTATCCAGCCGAGGTTATAGCGACTCTTATTGAAGAAATGAAATTCACGCAAGTCAAAAGCCAATCGTCAACAGGTCAGAGAGGAGGCGGAGGTACACTCGAGTGACGCGGTTGTCCTGGTTGCAGGTGACGTGGAACCAAGTGCAGGGATTAACGAGAGTTGGATCCCAGCTCTGGAGCACGTTGTCGGGGTCCGACAGGCTCCGCCGCAGGGTGTAGAGAGCGTCGCCCTCAGAGTTAGACGAGGTCGAAGGAGCCAACGCGAGCGCCATTAACGATGCAAAGAGGGTCCATGAGCACGCCTTTGCTGCCATGTCCACTTCGAGGCAGCTAAGCGCTGTGAACCGAGAGTTCACTGGCGGGTTCCTCGACTCAAATGCTAGGGTTTGAGGGTTGGTGTGCAAGAAGAGGGAGAAGCTATTATTATTGCGTGGGAAAGAGAGAAACAGAGACGCACAGTGCGGGGGGAAGTCGAAGAAGAGGAAAGTGTGTAGGAAGAGAAGAAGATCGGCTTTGGGAATATCAGAGTGAATCACGCTGCCTTTTGCTCTCTCTCTCTCTCTCTAACAAATTTATCATCTTCCTTTATTTTCTATTTATTTTATTTCCCTTTATTCAATTTTACTCAAAATTACTTTAAATCTCAAATGCCACATTTCCCATGCAAGAATGGAATCGGGATGGATCATATTTTACTATCAATTCCATTCGGTTATGAAAAAATGAAAAAAGAATATGAAAATTTCCATCCTTCCTTATTTCTCACATTTCATGCCATCCGTTGAATAAATAAATGATCATCCATATGCATATTTTATCGATTTTATTTTTATATGTATTTCTCAAAATTAAAAATTAAGAATTCATAAAAAATTAATTCTATAAATGTAGTGTTATTAAAAATAATATCGCATAAATTTAAAATATATATTTATGAAGCTTTTATAAATTAAAAAAAAACATATTTTTAAAAATCTTGAAAATTCGAAATTTGTTGAGAAAAATGGCAGAATACCTAAATAATTACCATTTTTAACAATAAAATGACATGAAAATTAAATTTATGATTACAATAATTAAAAAAACTAAGAAAATATTGTCATTATAAATATTATAAGATTTTTAGTGGATTATAAATGGAGGTGTCATTGGTAAAATATTTTTATGTCAAAATTAATTCTATATATGTCGCAAACAGTACTAAATAAAAGAATAATAATAACCATACCCTTTCCATCTAATTCTTAAGACATTTCAATTTTATTCATGCGTAACAAATAAGGCTAAAGCCTTCAAAATAATAATTGAGATAAGTGGTCATGCTGTTAATGGGAGTTGTTGGCCAGTTCCACTAGGTAGAAGTGCTCCACAATGACTCCCCTCAGGAAAAAAAATACTATCTTAGTAATAAATTTAATATTTCATAATCGTGATCGGGATCCCACCAGTTTGAGAGAGAGAGAGAGAGAGAGGTCTGACCAAGCAAGAGCGTGTTTCGGTCAACAGTCAAAGCCGCCTCAAGAGGACTTTGAACGGGTCCGCCGCCACGCCTCCTTCTCAGTACGTCTCTGCAGACAGTAAATCAGTTGAAGACTCGGGGGCAAGTCTTCCTTTTCCACAGACGATGATTGCGATCTGAATTTACCAAAATGGACCGCTGTGATGGCTCAGTCGATCGGAAAACATCAACCACGAAGAAAAGGCGAAAAGACCAGCAGATTGGGATCGATCCTCCTACAATCGAGCATACAGTTAATCAATTAAAGACTCGGGGGAGTCTTCTTTTTCCACAGACGATGATTGCGATCTGAATTACCAAATTGACCGCTGTGGTGGCTCAATCGAACCAAAAGCACCAACCACGAAAGAAAAAGTGAAAAGACCAGCAGATTGGGATCGATCCTCCTACAATCGAGATCTGAACCCTTCCTGAAAACGTACAATCCCCGAATTATCACCAGGCAAACTCAGACAGACACAGTCGGGACAGGTTGGCTTGCATGGGAAGGAAAATGGTGATCGCCGGGTTAAAGCTTCACGCCGAGAGGCAGGCAGAGGCACCCGAACTCCCTGCTCTGCTCTCGGGCTGATGTGCTTGGATGGGCTGGCCCAGCAAGAACTCCTTGAGGCAGATTGAGCTTTAATGGGCTCTGAGTAAACTGGATCAGTAATAATTTCAATTCATACTGGCCTAATAGTACGGCACCATGGACACTTTCAACGAGGGAGCCCAATAAAGGAGGAGGTCAGCTTGTCTCCCTCGACGGGCCACAATCACCGGGACCAACAACCCCACAGTTACTTGTATAAGCCGGTCAAAATGGTCCAACGTCCCTTTATTCTTTAAGTACATTATCAAGTTCCGGTTATTATAACTTTGTGAGTGGAAATGCGTACATATGGGTCTACTGTGTATTGACTTTAACCTTGAATGGAGCCACTCCATGGATTAGTGACCCTTGTTTGAATTGAGATTAAAGGAGGGGGAAGAGAAGGAGATAAATGTTAAATTTTATTCCTATTAAGATAATATTCACTAAGCTCTTAACCGAAAAATATGATTAAGATTAGAAAATCAAGCAAAGAAAAATTTCACGTTCTTTCCCATTCCCCATTTACCTCATTTCACCTCAAACTAAAGGCAAGGGAAAAGGACACTTTGGCCATCGAAGATTCACTAAAAGTTCTAGGTACGTCGCCTGGGATGAAACGAAGGGTAATATGAAATTCCCAATCTACCCTCACCGGGCTCTGTCGCTCTTGGTTCTGCCGAGGAGAGGTTGGTCCTTTTGCGCAAACAATTGCATTCTCGTCAACCTACGGTTAGGCAGAGGTCGATCGAGTGAAGTGACAGTGATGGCCCTGACGTGGCGGCGCTTTTCAGAACGTCAACGGGGAGGCCGTACATTGCTTACGGTGAGGTCTCCCGTGGGATATTGTAGCCTGACAGGATTGCTGACGTGTCTCCCTCTCCGAGTCTCTGTATCAGAAATGTAGCTCTCACTCTCATTCAGAGAACTCGTGGGAAGCTGTGTTTTGCTTCAGAGGGCGAGGAGCTCACCTTCTTCTTCCTCTCCAGGCGCTCTCTAGGGTTTTAACCCATACTCGTCCGCAGTGAGGTACTGAGAATGGCTTACCTTTTCGGCTTGAGGCTGAGGTTTGGGCTCCGTGAGCTCAATTTACGTTCTGGGTCCTAGTAAAAGACTTGTCTTTGGGGGGATTTTACCAGGGTTTTGATTCTCGAGCTCTACAATGCCGCTCGTCTTTCAGGGGAAAATGGAGGATTCTGGGGTCGTATCGTTTTTATATGCCCAACCTTTGCATGTGATTTCATTCTTTTGCTGTTCCTCTTCATGAGACTACTCAGTTACTGTGCTAGCTATCTCCTGTATTTTGACGGTAAGTGTTTCTAGAAACAGCCTTCTCGAGCTCATATGTGGAGTTTGGTTCTATGTAACATCATACTGCTCGGTAATGGGAATGAAATCTTTAGACATGATGTCGTTCCAGGGCAGGAAATTCAGTGAAAAAGCTTTTCAGTTACAGAAGACCTAAGAATGCTGTAGTCATCAGACTCTCTCCCTTTTTCCCTCAAAAATGAAGGAAAAGAAACTGTTGAATATTTTACTATTTTGAACAAGGTCCCTATGCGTAGCATATGTCCATGCAGAGTCCGTTTGGTCTACTCTGACTTGCGGCTTCTCCCCTCATAAAGCTGCATTATGTTGTTGGCCTTTCCTGGAATTGTTGTTTTGAGATACTTAAATTCGTCTTATGACTGCATATTTCTAGTTCTTAAGGTCAATGGCCTTTAGTTTTCAAGGTTGTGTCCTTTCTGCAGCTTTTCAGTAATCTGTAGGCAGTATGTTGTCTCAATGTACGGCTTCCTTGTTTGCCTTCTGGTGCCCATAAGCAAGTCTCGTAAATTCCACTCATGAAGCAGCTCCCAGTAAACACGATGGACCTGTCTTGTATATGTTAGGAAGGAATTAGTTGAAAACATGCTGCCTTTCAAAACTACACCCATCTCCTGTTTTCATGCTGTATACGTTCTTGTATTAGTCAACTACCTTAAGAAAGTAAAATCCTGAGGGCAGTAGCATTGGTGATTCTGTAAACAGACATGAATTTCATACTTATTTATTGGCTTTTTGTTATTACATATCTCTGTAAAGAGTTACTGCTGAAAGCCTTGCTAGTTGTAGTTTAAGCTTCTATGAAATGCCTCCGTTTCTGGTGCATCTACTCATTTAAGTCCTTTGGAGCAATTTTCAGAAAACGATTTTCCACTGTTTTCTGTCCTTATGATGGTGCTTATTCACTCTGATGATTTTCATTTAAGTTGCTGGTTTCATGTGATATGTGATTTGAAAATGTGGTGCAAGACAGTCGGGTTTTATTATTATGCTTCTTCCAGTTGAATTGATGCTGCAGAGTTTTATGTAATCATCTCAATACTCATTTTTTTTAATGTGATATGTGAGAAACTTGAATAAAATTGATGCAGTGCCGGATATCATTCCAACCTTTTGCGTGTTGCATGTTTCATGCCCATCTATGTAAGTTAAAGTTAAGTTTCTTTTTTTTTCCAGAAGGAAATGGTTAACCGGCATTTTTCGATATGATTCGATGCAATTTCCTCTTAATGTTTCTCATTTAAGGAAGGCAAGGCACTGACTGGTATCTAAGCTCATTCCTCAAGTGGCATGTAATAACCTCTGGCTAATTTTGGACCCAATGTTATGGCAGTGTTAATCTTCTTATCTAAATCCTTATTCCTGTTCTGACCTAATACTTTTTCCTTCTCATGCAAAGTATCTTCCATGGAATCGTCTAATGGGAATGACATGCCTAGTGATCTGCCACCTCCTCCACCTGTTATCCCACCTGACATCAAGCCAGTTAAAGTGGAGCATCTCCCTGAACCAATTAAGAAAAAGATTGACCGGGTGCCAATAGCCCGTCGAGGTCTTGGCTCCAAAGGACAAAAGATTCCGTTGTTCACCAATCATTTCAAAGTTAATATCACCAATATTGATGGCCACTTCTACCATTACTGTGTATGCAAAACATCTAGTCTCCCTCAGCGTAAACCTTTCTCCTGCAATATACTGAATTGGCCCTTTCTATTATTTTTATGTGTTTTTTTTTTCCGAAGGTATCTGTCTATTATGAAGATGGTCGACCTGTTGATGGAAAAGGTATTGGACGGAAGGTGATTGACAGGGTGCAGGAGACTTACAGTACTGAATTAGCTGGAAAGGACTTCGCTTATGATGGGGAAAAGAGCTTGTTTACCATTGGTCCCCTTCCACAGAACAAACTTGAGTTCACTGTGGTGCTTGAAGAAGCGATTTCTAGCAGGTGACTTGTTCTTCTTCTTCTTCTTTTTTCACACACTTTTCCAAAATGAAAAATCTTCGGATTTTCCATGTCCTTCGCCGCAACTCCACAAAAGTGACAATAACAGTGATTTTCTAGCAACTGCTATTGCTGTTACTACCATAATTCCTTTGTATATTTTTTTTTTGGGTGTAGAAACAATGGAAATGTTAGTCCTGATGAGCCTGACAGCCCTATTCATGGTGATCAAAAGAGGTTTCGGCGTCCTTTTAGAGCAAAAACACTGAAGGTAGAGATAAGCTATGCTGCAAAGATTCCAATGCAAGCCATTGTGAATGCACTGCGAGGCCAGGAATCAGAACACTTCCAGGAAGCTGTTAGAGTGCTAGATATCATATTAAGGCAACATGCAGCTAAGCAGTAAGTGAAACCTGTTTCATCCCCTTCAACACGTCTTTGTTCTTGGACATGAATCTCCTCTACTTGTTTTATGGGTTTTCCCACTGAGCAGATCAAATTTTTTTGTGCCTTCATGGTTGCAGGGGATGCCTTCTTGTTCGTCAGTCCTTCTTCCACAATGCCCCGAAAAACTTTGCTGATGTAGGAGGCGGTGTTCTGGGTTGTCGAGGATTTCACTCAAGCTTCAGAACTTCCCAGGGTGGCCTGTCTCTCAATATAGGTTAGCTTCAATTGGTAGGCTTATGTTCATTTCTCTCAGCTTGACAGTTTTCTCATACGAAAGCCTTTTGGCTTCAGATGTATCAACTACAATGATAGTTCAGCCTGGGCCTGTGGTGGATTTCTTGATCAACAACCAGAATGTAAAAGACCCTTATTCAGTTGACTGGGCCAAGGTAAGTGAGATGGTCAGATTTCTCTTTGCACTCTCCTGAACATCTCCAAAAGTCTCATTTCCTTTCAATAAACAGGCAAAACGAATGCTAAAAAACCTGAGGATCAAAGTCAGCCCCTCAAATACGGAGTACAAGATTACTGGATTGAGTGAGAAGCCATGCAAGGATCAATTGTACAACTTCCTCATTTCTTTATATTTCTTTTATTTTGCCATACTTTCTCCAAAGATATTATCTTCTAGTGATGAATAGATCACTGACTTAAGTCCTGAGTGACTTAGTCTTGGCAGCCATCTTATACGGTATATCATCATTATTTTGTAGATTTACATTGAAGCAGAGAAGTGGGGATGGTGAAAGTCACACTATTGAAGTGACTGTCTATGACTATTTTGTAAATCATCGAAATATGGATATGCGTTACTCTGGAGATTTCCCGTGCATCAATGTAGGGAAACCCAAGCGACCAACTTATATTCCTCTTGAGGTACATGGACTGGTTATAGCTCTGTTAGGTTGTGTATATTTCTCTAGGCCTAACCACTCGCGTTGCATTTTATTTGTCTAGCTCTGCTCATTGGTATCCTTGCAACGTTACACCAAGTCCTTGACCAATTTTCAAAGAGCTTCATTGGTTGAGAAATCGAGGCAGAAGCCTCAAGAAAGAATGCGGGTCTTATCTGATGTACAATTCTTCTCTTCTTTCCATAGACTTCAGAAGTTATTGCTTATGCATTAGCAACTTCCTCTTTTGTTTTGAGGAATTACGTGGTTTTTTGGTAGGCTCTTAAGTGCAGCAATTATGATAGTGAACCTATGTTACGGTCATGTGGCATCACAATTGCTAGCAGCTTTACCCAAATTGAAGGTCGTGTATTGCCTGCTCCCAAGGTGATTAGACGTAGACATCATCTTTGTGGTTTATCAACATTTGGTTATATTATTATTTTTACTTTTTTGCATTGACTGAATTGATGCGCTGTTGCTGTTTCCATACAGCTGAAAGTGGGTAATGGTGAGGATTTCTTTCCACGCAATGGTCGGTGGAGCTTCCAAAACAAGGTTAGCTGACCTTTCTTCTCCTCGCTATAATTTGACATGATCTGACTTTATGGAAATATTTTTATAGAAATTTGCAGAGCCAGCTAAAATACAGAGATGGGCTGTTGTCAACTTCTCAGCTCGATGTGATGTTCGTGGCCTTGTCAGAGACTTAATTAGGTTAGCTGAGATGAAAGGACTTGTAAGTTCTGCTACCTCTGACATCTATCTATGCTTTCCGAGTTTTATGTGTTTTCCTCTTCTGGACACCACGTGACGTATCCTTAATACCATCCCTGAGAACCTACAATGAAAACTTTTTCTTACTTTCTAGCTTGTTGAGCAACCATTTGACACATTTGAAGAGAACCCCCAATTTAGACGAGCCCCACCAGCTGTTAGAGTAGATAAGATGTTTGAGGAGATACAGGCTAAGCTCCCTGGCGCACCACAATTCCTTCTTTGCTTATTTCCAGACAGGAAGAATTGTGAACTCTATGGTTTTGTGCCCCCATCTCTTCTCATGACAATTTATGTTATGATTAGATGTGTCTAAACATATCTGCATTCAATGCTAGGTCCATGGAAGAAAAAGAATCTTGCTGACTTTGGAATTGTTACTCAATGTCTTTGCCCTATGAGAGTCAACGACATGTATCTCACAAATGTCCTTCTGAAGATTAATGCTAAGGTACGTAACTTCCTGTCATCTGCTTGGCTAGCTCTTCTTGGTGTTTGTTCTGCTGATCTTGGACAACATTCTCATTGGCCAAGTTATGGTAAAATAGTAATTTGCATTATGTAATAAGCATCAACATGTTGTTATAGTAATTCAATCTCCTACAGCTTGGTGGCTTAAATTCATTCCTGTCGCTGGAGCATTCCCCTTCTATTCCCATCGTGTCCAAGGTTCCCACTCTGATCCTGGGGATGGATGTCTCCCATGGCTCTCCCGGGCAAACTGATATCCCATCCATTGCTGCAGTAAGCTATTGCTTTACATTTTTATTTTAGTTACTTTACTTTTATATGACATGGAAGGCATAAGTTATTGGTTTGCTAATTGTATAATTTCCAGGTAGTCAGCTCCCGTCAGTGGCCATTGATTTCACGCTACAGGGCAACAGTAAGAACACAATCACCTAAGGTGGAAATGATAGATTCTCTTTTCAAGAAAGTATCTGACACAGAGGATGAAGGCATAATTAGGTGGGATTTCATTGTATGTATTGATTCTACATTTGTGTATATTTATGAAGAAATGCCTGTATGAAATGGCAGCAAATGTCAGATTTTTTATTTGTTATTTGTATTCTAGTATTCTCTACAGTTTGCTGATAAGAAGGCTGCCATTTATTTGGGTGTCTCTCAACTACTAGTCTATATGTGCACTAGTTATGATTCCTTGACACGTATCGAGCATATATGGTTAATTTTCCTCACGTTCGCATTTTTTCATTTGCTAATTGTGCCCTTCAGGGAACTTTTACTGGACTTCTATGTTACTTCTGGAAAAAGAAAGCCAGACCAGATAATTATTTTCAGGTATGATTTTCCCAATGTGTGCTGTCTCTCTTTTCAGTTAGTACTTTTGTAAGGCATATCTGTGTAGTATTGTGTGGAAGGAGAGACAGCACACATGTAGAATTATCTGGACAAGTGTTTGAGGGGGTAGAAACACAGAGCTTTAAATTTTTGGAGAGATGGATATGGGATGTACAATTTTGGTATAGTCAAATACAAAGTGGGTTCTCATTGTAAAGTATTCGTGAATGATTGATGAGTAGGCTCATGCTTTTGTATAACCTCAACCCCTTTGTGTTTGATTTTATGCATCTTCTTGATGTGAGATTAATGAAATTTCTGTGTTGAATACTAAAAAAAAAGCGTCATTGTTTGTGTAGTCTTGTGTAATTGCTTCCCTGTAATTTGATAGTCCTTGAGAAAGAGGAGATCAATGCACTTGTCCAGCCCTTCTGAAACCAGTAGGCTTCGATTTGATTTTCATTGGTGGGACTTCTGGTGCCCCCGTATATTTTTCCTCACATCTCCTGCGAGACCCTTATGCCTCCTTTGCAATCCATTTTTCATTTTTTTCTCATCATTTCTTGTGATTTCCCAAGTCTTATCAAATTGGAAAGATCAATTACCGGACAATCTGATGTGTGCCCTTTCTCCATTTAACATGTCTTATCTTGCTTTGTCTTGCCTGGTCCAGGGATGGGGTCAGTGAGTCCCAGTTCAACCAAGTTCTGAACAAAGAACTGGACCAGATTATTGAGGTTGGTTGCCAACTGCCTTCGTACAATCTCTTTTAAAGGGAAATCATTTGTTTCCTCTTTTTTTAAAATGAAAGATCAAGGAACTTGGAACATTTTGACTTCTCCAGGCATGCAAGTTTCTTGATGAGAAATGGTCCCCCAAATTCGTTGTGATTGTTGCACAGAAGAATCACCATACAAGGTTCTTCCAACCTGGATCAGATAACAATGTCCCCCCTGGTAAGAGTTTTCAATTGGAACTGTCATTTTGACTTGGATTTTGTGCATTGGAAAAGAAGAAAAAGTTTCTTCATGGTGCCAGGTTGAGAAGATGATTTTTGTTTGCAGGGACTGTCATTGACAGCAAGATTTGTCACCCCCGCAACAATGACTTCTACCTCTGTGCTCATGCTGGAATGATTGTAAGCATCAGCAATCACTTTTTTCTTCATTATATTTCTTTCTTGCTGCTTTAATTATTGTTGAGTTCATGCTTTCTGGCTTTCATTAATTCAATCCTGTTCCTTTGGTTATTTGATAGGGAACTACCAGACCAACACATTATCATATACTGTACGATGAGATAGGCTACTCTGCAGATGAATTGCAAGAACTGGTGCACTCCCTCTCCTATGTGTAAGTAGAAATAGAAAACCCAAACACACCATATATCTTCGCCAATTCTTTTCAACTTTATAATAAAAATGATCAGACACTATTAAGTTTCTTTGTTCGTTTGCAGGTACCAGAGAAGTTCTAGTGCAATTTCAGTAGGTATGTCATTGGTTCCTACAGCTTGTCTTTTCCTACCCTTAACATTAACATAAGCCGTAACCTGATGCTCTTTTGCCTCTCGTTCCCATTGTTCTGTCTTTATCGTGTAGTTGCTCCAATTTCCTACGCCCACCTGGCAGCAACCCAGTTGGGGACGTTCATGAAGTTTGAGGACATGTCGGAGACATCATCGAGCCATGGAGGGACAACTCATTCGGGTGGGCCACCAGTGCCTCAGCTGCCAAAGCTCCAGGACAATGTATCCAACTCTATGTTCTTTGTCTGAGGCTGCTTGACCCCATTTCTCCCCCTCTGCTGCGCCTTGTGCCGTCTCCTTACGAACCACTGGTACGTTGCTGCTTCTGCTTACTCGGTGGTTGTTTTTGCCAACTGTCTCAGTGGTTTTCTATTTAAGGTAAGTTGCAGGTGCTTGTGAAACTCTTCCTCTGGCAGACAAAAAAAAAAAAAAACTTGTAGACACTGATAACTAGCCAGAGTGTCTGTATATATGTGATGTTGACTCGTGTTGATGTTTCGATCTAATGGCAGATGGATCTTTTCATGTCGAGCTGTCACCGAGCCTTTGGTCCTTTGGACGTCCTCCTCTGAACGTCAAGCCCATATGGCCATTTTATGGCATACTTAAAGCCGATAAGCTGACACTTGCTCTTAAGGAGTACTGAGACTCATTGCCTGTAAGTGGTCAGAACAGAACTTCTCCTGTAGGCTCGAACAGGCTGTCTGTCGGCTCGAGCCTCGGATTCGATTCGTCCGGTACGTGAGTCGAGGCTTTTTTACGAGTTGGGCCCTTATTGGGCCGAGATGTCTCACTGGACCTCTGATCTCCCCAAGTCGGGCATTTATTATTGGGCCGTGGTTTCTCAACGATGGGCCTTTATAGCCTCCTCCACATTGTCGAAGCTCAAGAGAACCCTTAAAATATGAAGAATAGAACCTTTTATACCACCAGTTCTTCTTAATCATGGATCAAGGAAGATGATGAAGCCTGAACCAGGCCAAAACCCGGTCACAATCAAACCCGGTTCCGCGTCACCCCTTGTCCTAGTCGTGGTCCTACTCTCAGACAAGTCGTCTCAAAAAATCGTAACTTCTGCATTGGCCCGTACCCGGTGGGAGCCCGTACGTTTTTCCGGGTAGGATCCTTCCGCGTGGCAAGAGTCTGTCCGGATCGGAAAATGATGGCATCCCCAATCGAATTAAAGAAATCCCGGGTGGTGAATAAATTAATGCGGGGGATTCATGCTCTCCAGCTATTAAGACTTTGAATCGAAAAGGAAAGAAAAGCCCAGGATTAGAGAGAGAGAGAGAGAGAGAGTGGGGATAGGATAAGGACAAGCGGAGAGGATAAGGCCACCACGTTTCATCGCTGCACGACCATGTCCACGTCCCCGCTTTAATCCGTACCATGAGAAATATTATTTATCAATTATCATCTTAATAATGAAATCTCTCTCAATATTATTTATCCTTAAATCTCTTATTATACACGTCACCCAGTTTTGTCCGTTCTCGGCTTTTATTTTCCCCCATCTAAAGTAGAACTCGAGACCGCATCTAGAGCCACCACCACGCCCACAATCCAACGGTCCACCGACTGGTATGGACTGTGCTGAGATGCTAAGAGTTCGGTCTTGGGATACGTGGGAAGGTCTACCCATCACGTTATTGAATTAAATATTTTGATTGAATATTTGTCTAACCCCCTCCCTTATAAGCACGTGAAATTCTACCATATGAACGAGGTGGTGACATGGACATCCATCCTCATACCACATCTTGAGCTATGCTCTCCACTCTGCCTTGCTTTTCCTTCCCTTTGTTGGGCAAAAGGTGGGCCTACTGTTCATTGAACATGATTTATCTGTAACTTCTTCTTCTTCTTTTTTAATTTCTTAATTAATAATTTAATCACGTAAAAATAGGATATTTTATTTAAGTCGAATATGTGTAAATTTTCGTATTCAGGAGAATATTGCTTCCCTATGCTCAGAACTTGCACCGGTGGAGACGACCCGCTAGACTTCCAATACCGTCACGCGATGGTCGTCTAATCTTTTCCGGATGGTCCCCAGGAAGAGGCCCGGGCAGGCCCGTCGAAGAGCTGGCCATTTTAGCGGGGCCCACGCCTCTCCTATCAGTCACGTGGCTACTTGCCACGTAAGACCATCCAATCCGTTTCCCTTCCCTGCATATCCGCGTGCAGTATCTTGCGATCCCACGCTCCCTAGAAAATAAAAATAACAGAAAAGATAACGGAAAAACTATGTGCGCCCAGCTAGAGCTGGGACCCACTCACTCGCAGGCTAACAGTGGACGACGAAACAGCCACATGGTCCCGGACCATGAGCAGACTATTTTGTCGTAGAATTTATTTAGAAAATAATACTTGTATAGAGAGTTTGAAATGTTGAAATCCCTTAGAACACCCTATAAAACCCTAGGAATATCATCCATGTACCGTCAAAGAGGCAGCGGTCAGTTTTTTTTTTGTTCTCACGATTCCAGGAGGAGCAGTACACCCTGGTGCATGCAAGTGCCCTGGATTGCGCGTGGCGGAGGTACACAAAAAGGGCGCGTGAATTCATGCTTAGGACTTTTTTCGTCAGAGTTTATCCATTTCAATGGATCAGGCTACCCTCTCTCATCTCCTCTATATCTGCGTCTCCACGACGGTGCAGCGGCGATGATGGCGAGGTCGATGGCAATGGCGAGACGTCATTAGTCTACTCTGGGGTGCCCATTGAACCTCTCTTGCTCGGCGGACGAGCTCCTCCGTCCGCCTTCTCTCTGTTCTCAAGGCTCTTCGTACGTCGCCAATAATATAGACATCCTCGATATATAATATCTTCCTCCTCCTGTACTCTGTATACATATATATATATATAATTACACAGGGAGTTCCGGACGCGGAATTCTCATATAGTCATATGTATATATTCCCATATATACATAAATCTTCGATCTGCGTGCTGGTGGTTGAGAGTCGGAGCAGTCGTCTATAGATCTGCGGAGAGAGAGAGAGAGAGAGAGTTGAGCAATGGGGAATGCCAACGGCAGAGAAGACGGAGCGAACGGCCCCGACGACCTATCCGGCAGGCCCAATGGCGATCCGGCTGCCCGTGAATCTTACGCTCCAAACTCTAACACGCCCTGCCGTGTGATCTCATCGGATTTGATGGCTAATACTCCTCCCGCCAGTCCTGGTCGCTCAAGATCCCCTCTCTTGTTCGCACCTCAGGTCACCTCTCTCTCTCTCTCTCTCTCTCTCTCTCTCTCTCTCACACCCCACCACACCCCCACTTCCTCTTTCCATCTCCCTCCCTCCCTCTCTCTTGCTCTCTCTCTCTCTCTCTCACTCTCCCCCTATGAGTGGACTTGTATGCGTGAGTGAGTTCGTGTTTTCTCTGTTGTGGAGTTGGCGTTGCTTCAATTGAGCTGCTCGTGGATGGGGTCTTATATTGAATGGCAGTTGAATATGTGCTCTATCACGTGATATGAAAATCTGAAATTGAGTCCTAGTGTTCACATGTACCTGCTTGATTGAGCTTTCTAGATACTGTTTTCGGCTGCTGCCGAGTTATGTCTGGGTAAAATCTATAACAAGCCATCGTGATGAGACTGATCAAGAGGCGGTGGTTATCCGTTGGTGGAATCGGTGTCGGAGGGTCAATATGTAGCAATTTTAGAGTTGAAAGAGAATGAAGGTAAAACGGTTCCTCTGGAAGAAAGCTTAGTTATCTCTTTTTCTGGGGAGAGAAGAGTGTAAAGCAATCCCTTCTCTATTTAAATGGAAGCTAGTGTCATCTATTCATCAGGTTTCTGATGTTGCATTCGATCAGATTGTGAAACAATTTCCGACAACTACCTTTTCTTGAGTTTGATCGCACAGTTTGTTGAATTGGAAGCTTGCCCTTGACAAATCGATAACCCAATGTAAGTCATCAGAGTGGGACATTGCCAAATATTCATTTAGAAATCTTCTGCTTACCATATGTTTTTGCCCCTACCATTTTTCATGCACAAGTCTACAATAATATTTAGGTTGTCCTTGATAGGAAATTGGATTCGACAATGTTGGTATAGTGGTTTTAGTATCTCATTAATGTCACTTAAGCTAAAGTGGTCGATGATTACTTGGGATCTTTCGATTAGCATGTTTTCACGGATGCCCTTGCCTGCTCACTTTAGGCGTGCACAGTTTTATATCTGGATAGCACAGTGCTAAACTATGTGAAACTGTAATATCCTTTTGCCTCCATAGAGCAAGTGGGTATTTTCTGAGAAGGTACTGAAGATGAGATCAGAAGTAAGGTGATCGTGTTTCGGCTTTAGCTTTGTCTTATTGCCCAACTATAGATTGATTTGGTTCCCATAAATTTCAAGGTTCCTGTGGCTCCCTTGCTAAGGCCCAATGGTCCTGCCTTTCTAAATCAAAATAAGCAGAATGAGTCTCCTGGAGCTACTCATTCTTCTGAGGAAGGAGTACCCATGATAATTACCTGGAGTTACGGTGGCAATGAAGTGGCTGTTGAAGGATCATGGGACAATTGGATATCGAGGTAAGTTGTGGAGTAGTGTTTGGTTCTGGCTATTAAAGATTTGCCATCTTTTCAGTTGACAAGAGCTAATAAGTTTTGATCACTTCTGCTCCCAGGAAGATACTGCAAAGATCAGGCAAAGACCATTCTATACTAATGGTCTTACCATCAGGCATATACCACTACAAATTCATCGTAGATGGTGAATGCAGATACGTCCCAGATCTGCCCCACATAGCAGATGAGATGGGCGGGACCTGTAATATTCTCGATGTTCATGTAAGAATTCTGCACATTCCATGACACATGAAAAATGCACATGTGAATTAGTGTCTTAGGCAGACAGTTGTTACTACACTTCAGACCTAGACTCCTAGATAAAGCTGTACTCATTGACTCATTCTTTACGCATATCTTAGAAGCGTCACTGAAACATGGATGATTTCTGGACACAATTGGACTGTTACTTGAAATGGTTGTGACCGTGTAGAGACTGAGTGTGAAATTTAGAGGTGAGTTCAAAAAAATATAACAGCATCCTGAAATCGGCCATTAGTCTCACAGCTTTGTCTCAAGTTTTTTGACAAAGGGAGCTGATCACTTGATGCCATTTTGTTTGGTAGTCTCATTATCTTACATGGAAATCTTCTAACAATAATATTTGCCCTCAGCTGATTTTGTTTTGTCTCTCATTCGCAGGACTATGTACCGGAAAGCCTAGAAAGTATAGCAGAGTTTGAGGCTCCACCTTCACCGGACTCCAGCTATGGCCAAGCGCTTCCCTCCGAGGAAGACTTTGCGAAGGAACCAGCATTGGTTCCCCCCCAGCTTCATGTGACCGTCCTTGGTGCCGAGAACTCGGAAGAAGCCGCTTCCTCAAGGCCTCAACATGTGGTGCTGAATCACCTCTTCATAGAGAAAGCAAGGGTACCTCAATCTGTAGTAGCCTTGGGGTTGACCCACAGGTTTCAGTCGAAGTATGTTACAGTTGTTCTTTACAAGCCTTTGAAAAGGTAAAACCACCATGGCCCGCTTAACGCTGTGAAGAGACGTATTGGCTTCTATGTTAAAGATGCTCTGTTAATGGCATCAGCGCATGGATCTATCATACGATATGTCGTGATGAAATTGTTGTGGCTTCATGCTCAGAGCTTCATATAATAGTTATGCTTCTAACAGGTGCTTCTTGCTCATAGCTTCATTCATACACATGATTAACTAGGCCCTGATGTCGCATGTCGACCGGTGGATCCTGGGGATGGAATACTCTGGTTCACTGATGGAATTTTAAAGGCAGATGGGATTATTGCCATATGTTATCATTCAGTCGGACATAGCTGAGAGCCATGTCCGCTCTCCCATTTTTGCCGAGTAATAGTGCATTGTTTGAGACAATGAGCTTTCACTATAATAGGCGTAGATGCCGCCGCTAGAGCAACATCAGCTCTCATTTTCACTGCCCGCGCTCCTGCTCCCATTTTCTGTCACAAAGAAACTCTCGTCAGCATAAAGAAAAAGCGGCGACGCTAAGTCACACCATGTGCCCTTGTCACGGGCCTAGCTGAATCGAAGCGAGGCCGTCGCTGGAGTTCTATCTACAGTCATTGGGTGTTCTATGGCCAGATCCTGAGCAATAACAACGCACGCCCGAAACAATCAGTGGCTGATTCAGAGCTCATCTTCTAGTAACGGAGGCTTAGTCTCAGGAGGCCCAACTTGATCCAAGTCCTAACAATAAAAGCCTAAGCCGGGGCAAAAACAGAACGGTGATCTCCACAGATAAAGATAAAGAGATCAGGAATTGGGTCGAGAAGACGCCGTGTCTGATTTGAGTGGCAAGAGAAGCGCAAAGAAGAAGAACAACGCGGCAGATGCTTTGACCCAGCAAACGTTTGGTCAGAGGTTATCCATGACAACCTCCGTCATCGTGAAGAGTGACAGAGTGGGGAATAGCCTTCTCGCTTTTATGTAGTTTGCAGGGATCATCTTGATGTCTAAAAGGATGACGCAGGCAAAGACAGTGAACATTCATTCATTCAGATAACCGAACAATTTGAACACTCACTAATCATCCTTCAAGAAAGAAACAGTGAGATTTCACCACAATAGTCCCCATCAATATCCATCCTTTCCTTAGAGAATAAATCAACCTAACTGCTAAGATGTCCCCATTCCCAAGCACCCACTCAAGGAGAATGCCACCAAAGCAAGGTCCACACAGATTATATGGCACTGATAGGAGCCTATCTCTGAGCAGCAATGCCTCAGTGAATAGACGAGCATGTATAACACATATATTCATCAAATTATAACAAAATGTCTATAATCAGATAAGCCTATAGTCCTCACTCCTCACCCAGACGGTCATAATCGCTGGAGTTAAGCAAAAACACGGTTCCATAGCACTCAATATTTAGAGCATAGAAACAAGTATGAACAACCCAAACCCCCCCACCCCCACCCCCCCAAATATTTACGATCTTACAACCATGCAACAAGGTAATGCAAATGCAATGGTGATTGGGAACAACATAGAGTGACACAGTGGAAATCATATCAACCAACTAAAAGCGTCCACTCCAAATTCTCGTAAGTTCATCAAACCAAAGAAGGCGGCAATGGCCAAATGAACAAGTGGACCAATAATCATCCAACTAACGCTACACAGCCCGGCTTCACCCCCCAACCCCAAACCCCTGAAAAAAAAAGAAAAATAAAAATAAAAGGCAAACAGTTTGACACCAAGAACCAGTGCCACAGATCAAGCCAAATAATAAAACAGAAGCACGCACTAAAATATCGGAACAGCAAGGTGACAAGGTACTAAATATGACGTGAATATCTCTTCAAACTTATCTGCCTTGGTCCCTTTTTTACATTTTTCTTCATATAATTAAGGCAACTGGTTGGGTTGGTGGACCCTTACTTGGCCATCATGACCCTAACAAACTCCTCATAGTTGATCTGCCCATCGCCATCCACATCAGCCTCACGGATCATCTCGTCAACCTCCTCATCAGTCAGTTTCTCACCAAGATTTGTCATGACGTGGCGGAGCTCAGCAGCAGAAATGAAGCCATTCTGGTCCTTATCAAAGACCCTGAAGGCTTCCTTGAGCTCCTCCTCAGAATCTGTGTCTTTCATCTTCCGAGCCATCAAATTGAGGAACTCGGGG
Organism: Sonneratia caseolaris; assembly: GCA_900006705.1. NCBI lineage: Eukaryota > Viridiplantae > Streptophyta > Magnoliopsida > Myrtales > Lythraceae > Sonneratia > Sonneratia caseolaris. Next base: position 411,513 of record CXYZ01003098.1, read on the forward strand.
AAGTCAATGGTGCCATTTCCATCGGCATCCACCTCATTGATCATGTCCTGGAGCTCAGCCTCAGTTGGGTTCTGTCCCAGTGACCTCATAACAGTCCCAAGCTCCTTGGTGGTTATACAACCTGCAACAAGCCAAGCGAAGATATTAGCATCCCATTCAAGAGACAATAAGCAAATTAAGCAAGAAAAAACAATCTGCTTCTAAACATACTATTCCCTCCTTCCATGGTTTCCCACTCCCAGACCACAGAAATATCGCAAAAAAGCAGCGAAAACAAGGGCATCACTCATCTCATTAACTGTATAAAACCACATCGGTAGTAGTGCCAACTCCCACAATAATTTATCCCGAACTACACAACAAGATTCAAATAGTGAAATCAAATCACGCATGAGAAAGACACGAGAAGGCCCACTTCTCAAATGACCTTGAGTCCTACACCATCCGTAAGTGAACGTCGATAATCCCAAAAAAATCACAGCAGACAACGGATCACATCAGAGTTAGCAGTCATCATCGAACATCGCACTCATAAGCACCAAAATATCGGCCTACGTTGAACATACGCAGACGACACAGGAACGAGGCAAGAGCGCAAAAAAAAGCACAGAACACACCAATCACGCGCAGCAAAAACAGAATCACAGCAGGCCTTCCAGAAGCAATCGCACGACAAATAGAAGTTTTAGATCTGGAGAAACGCGACCTCAAAATTGAAAGAGAGGGAGAGCTAGAAGAGAGATCTGACCATCGCCGTCCTTGTCGAAGAGGCTGAAAGCCTCCTTGAACTCGGAGATTTGATCGTCTGTCAGCTGATCGGCCATGGCGTCGGCTAGATTTCCTTCTCGGACAACGGAATGAGTCGACAGAACCCTAATAAGTGAAGATAGTAAGCTGAGAGAGAGGGGGGAATATAGAAAAGTCGGTGAACGTGGGCCCTTTCTATGTGCCCACCGAAAGCACCTATACGTTGCCCCTCATGTTGAAACTTATTACCGTTGTACCCCCACTCCCTCTCCCCCGCCTCGGCGTATATATTCATCCTCTTGCGTCCCATACGGCTATTCCGAAACATTGAAATAGTTATGTTGAAATGGGCCTTCCAGGATTTATCTTCCAGCAGGCCTGGCCCGGTTTTAAGGCCCAGCCCATTTTCAGCTGCTAATGACCCTGAGTCCCGACCCGGAGCCCTTACCTCTTCATCGTCTTCTGCCTCTCGGTCTCTTCCCCCACTCTCTGACCTCTGTGACGGCAACTTCTTTTGCTCCGGCAGCCGCCGTGTTTTTGCCTGGAAGAGTGGACAAGGTTGGCAGGTTTTTTTCCCCACCTTTATCAGGATTTAGTGCTTTGTGATTGATTCATTTCCGGCCTGATTTGCGTGGGGATTAATCCTGCAATTCTTCGGTCTGGTTGCTCCGAGCAGGAGAGTTCGAGACGAGGAAGCCACCAATTCTGCTGAAAGTAAGGTTCTTCCTCGGATTTGTACTGGACAAGTTCTACCTTCGGCAATTAGATCTCCGGGGATGTCTTCAGCTCAGGATCCCTTTTACATCGTGAAAGAGGAGGTTCAAGGATCTGTAAGTCTGTTTCTCGGAGATCATACATCGGTGTTGTGTTAACTCCATCATCTAGTTCTTAGTTGTTTGAGAGGTGCATCTGCTGTATCTGTTCGAAATGCGTCTGTTCTTGAGGAAGGTTCCTTTGATGTAGTATTGACCGATCCCATTCACTGAACAAAATTCTCGGATCTGCATCATTAGATCGATAAGTTGCAATCGAGTTTTCACCGATGGGAGCGTATTCCATCTGATAGTGTAGAGCGAGGGCAGGTGACGAAGGAGCTGCTCTCCAATGGTGAGAGCATTGAGTGGCAGGTACATCCATGTTCCTATTCTCTTTTGCTGCTGGAAATTGTGATTGAAATCGAGTTTGTTCATCGATCTTTCGGATACTTTTTTTTCCCCCTTATTGTATGAGGAGAACTTTGAGTTCTTTGTTTCTCAAGCACTCTTTGAGCATCTTTTGCACTTTGAAGGTGGATGAATTGGAGAAGACGATTATAGTGGCAGCTAGAGATCCGGCTTTATATGGCATCAGTGAGCTTGAACTTGAAAAGCGGAGGAGGTGGACCAGCACTGCCCGAACTCAGGTGAGAATCATCCAGTCTTGTTCCTTGCATAGTGCAAAGAGCGCCTTTGAGATTACTTTGATTTCTTAATCTGTTGTTTGTTTGAGAATTGCACCTTATGGTTAATTTTATATGGGTTAACTCTTCAAATACATACTACTTTCTAAGTCTGACTATTTTTAGGTAGGGGCCGTGAAAAAGGCAGTCGTAAGTGGAAAGGAGCTGAGCATCTCAGGCACTACCAATGCCAATGGGATGCGGCGAGAGCTGCTGAGGCTTCCAGATTCTCACCAGACAGACAGATCCAATCACTACCAAGCCAATGATGATTTCATAGCATCAGAGTCGGACAGACAATTGCTTCTTATGAAGTAGGGTCTTTCTCTTCTTGATATTTGCTTGTAGTTCTTATACACTGTACTGTCGAACCTAACCAAATAATGTATGCTGGAAACCTAAATCGCTCTTCTGATTTGCAGTACATTTTATGGGTTATGTTTGACTCTTCCTGGCTCTTTGCGGTTTTCTTTTCCTTTACATCAAATTGTTTCACCTTTTTCAATGGGTTATCTTTTGCCCTTTATACCATAAACTAATTGAGATGTTCTGCTTGTAGGCAGCAGGATGAGGAGTTGGATTTACTTAGTGCAAGTGTGGAGAGAATTGGAGGCATTGGACTCACTATACATGATGAGCTCAGCGCACAGGTTAGGATTTTATACACTATTTTCCCTGGAAGAATATATGCTTCTGCCACATCTTTATGATGGCTAGCGGCAACAACTCACCAAGGAGAGATGGGCATTCTCTTGCATATATCTGTGCGAATCTCTTCAGTATTGTCACGTCCAAAACTATGTAAAAATTAGCTAATGAAAAACTAGGGGATGTTCTTGTCGTATTCCATGGTATTGGCTTGTTCTGTTAAGTTATTGTTTCTTCTGCTTACAGGATAAAATCATTGGTGATCTCGGCTCGGAAATGGACAGTACATCCAACCGCCTTGACTTTGTTCAGGTATAGTTGAATGCCATGAACTACTGGCAGGACAAATGTTATTTTATTCTCGCCATCCTGTTGAAAATGAATGGAAATAAAGCAGAGTGAAGTTGTGATGTGAATTAGGAAATATCATCCCTGTTACCAAACACAGCTTGATGGTTTGAGAGTGACATCAGGCTTCTCATTTTGCAGAAGAAAGTGGCAATGGTCATGAAGAAGGCCAGTGCCAAGGGCCAGATCATGATGATAGTGTTCTTGCTTGTTTTGTTCATCATCTTGTTCGTCCTGGTCTTCTTCACATAATCTGGATTCATCATGTTCAAGGATTACCTTTGAGTGAATAGAGGAGCCTTCGACTACAATTACTGTATCGATCCCTGTATAAAGAAAATTACGGGGCTCGGCCCTGAGAGAATGTTGCTCTGCTGCGAATTTGCCGTGAAACAGACGATTTGTAGAAATCCCAGTTTTGTAACCAATCTCAGTTTCCTGTCACGTGAAATAAGATCGCCATTAATTTCCATATGTATGAAACAAGGAAACTGGAACTGTTCCAAAGTTTCAGGATTCAAAAAGTGAGTGTCTGTGTCTTCAATCAACACGATTTGACCTCTCAATAAGATCTTGGTTTGTGTATGGTCGACGGAGATGCATATATATATATATATATATATATTTGTTTTATTGGAAATGCTTTGATGACTTGGCTGAAAGAGGGTCATGGCTTGGAAGTTGGAGAATACGAAATTCCCGCTCTTTTCTGAAAAGTTTGGACCTTTGAGACCGCCTCTGCTTGGTTAATGCATAAGCATCCAAGAATCGTAAATCACAAAAAAGGGAAATTAATGTATATATGAATCATAAATCACAAAAAAAGGGAAATTAATGTATATATGAATCATAAATCACAAAAAAAGGGAAATTAATGTATATATAGTACGAGAGAGCTGTCTTCCTTCCATCACCATGACAATGAGAACTTACCATTTCCTCACTGTCCGTCAGACTTTTCTATCTCAATCGCTCCCTCGACTGCGAGTCAAAGTGTCGGTTTTTCTGAGAACAGGAAATTCTTGCTGAACAGAACGTGAAATTGGAGGGAAAGAAGTGGCGAAAGAAATTTGTCTGTTTCTGCGTCTGTATGCAGAGAGAGATTCGCGCGGCTCACCGCTGATATGTAGTGGATGGTCCTGAGAGGAACCCAGAGGGAAAAAGTTGGAAAATTTGTAGTGTTCTATTGTGACGCAGTTGCAGCAGGGAAAGAAAGGTGGGGGAGAGAGAGAGAGAATATGTCGAAGCTCTGTGTGTTTTTTGTGTTTATGGCGAGCTTAGGATTGGGAGAAGCTTCAGGGGCTGGTCAGTACAGCAGGCATGACTTCCCTTCTGGGTTTGTGTTTGGAGCAGGAACCTCTGCTTATCAGGTCTCTGACTCATTCTTTGTATCTGATCGATTTTGATTTTAAAAAATCTTTGTTGTTTTTTTTTTTGGTGGGATGAGTGATTAGGGATTGCATTAAAGATTGAAATGATGGATACGTTTGGGTGTGAAGGTTGAAGGTGCAGCAAAAGAAGATGGCAGGACTCCAAGCATATTTGACACTTTTGCCCATTCAGGTCGGTCTCCATTTCTCTCACCTTGCAGGATTTTGTATTTTATGTGTGCATAGCTGAATTTTTGTTGTTCCAGTTTATACATTCTTGATCAATTGATTTGATTTCCGATTTCTTGTCCGGTCTTCCGTTTTTGGTCATTGACAAGTTCAATTTTGCGCTGGAATCATCAAGAAGTGATAATCGCTCGGCTATGAAAAGTTAATATGGCCATCTCTCCAGTGAATTTTCCTACATACTTATCGTTGCATTTTACCTTCTTGGATATAGACTTTGCTGGAAGATGAAATATACTGAATGTCAGATGTATATCTTGATGCTAAAACCTTCAGCGTAGTTTCTGAAAGAATAGATAATCATAATCAGTTTCTGATCATATTGAATTTTCAAAGGAGATTAGGAATCAAGAGCAACACTTCCAGAGGCCAGGAAGCATATTGTTTCATCCGGTTTTGTTGACTTTGCTGGTTCAACTTTCAGGGTTTACTCATGGAGCTAATGGAGATGTTGCATGCGATCAGTATCACAAATACAAGGTGCAAGAATCACCCTACAACAAATGAGAAGGAAAAGAAAAATACGTGCAACTGAGGAGTTTGACTATGGAAAAGATTTGTCATCCCTATGCAGTGAACTAAGAAGCAATTCCTCCGGCTGGTATCTATAAGGCTAATGACTGTGGTGAATATTGCAGGAAGATGTCCAACTCATGGCGGAGATGGGACTGGATGCCTACAGGTTTTCAATCTCCTGGTCACGATTGATTCCAAGTAATCAATTCTTTTGACTGTAAAATCTTAGCTACTGAACAAAAAGAAAATGAAATATCAGAGATTTAGGCTGTCACATATTGGTTTTATCAGATGGAAGGGGAGCGATCAACCCAAAGGGCTTACAGTTCTACAACAACCTCATCAACGAGCTAATCAGCCACGGTTTTATGGAATCATGAGCATTTTTTTTCCTTTATGTTGATAAAAGCCTAATGATTGATGAAAGTAATGGAGAACACTTTGGATTAATATTATTTGTCCTAGCAGGGATTGAGCCTCATGTAACATTGCACCACTCAGATTTCCCACAGGCATTGGAGGACGAATATGGAGGATGGATAAGTCGAAAGATGGTGTAGGACCTCTTGATTTATCTACCCTGTTTCTTGTCATTTTGATCTCATCATACATTCAGGTTGACAAGAGGGTTGTCATTGGCAATATAAATTTTTGACAAATGCAGGCTGGACTTTGCAGCATATGCCGATGTCTGCTTCATGGAGTTTGGGGACAGGGTTCGGCACTGGACAACTTTCAATGAGGCGAATATATTCACAATGCTGGGTTATGATTACGGCCTTTTGCCACCTCAGCGGTGTTCCTTGCCATCTGGGCTCATTAACTGTCAAAGAGGGAACTCCTCGACTGAACCGTACTTGGCAGCTCATAATATCCTGCTAGCTCATGCTTCAGCTGCAAGATTATACCAGAACAAATACCGGGTACATAATCATATTTAGGAGTTCTTAGACAATGGGGAAAAATTAGGAAAGAAAAACTAAAAAAGAACATTATCTAACTGATGAACTGATCCATCTTTTGTTACAGAACAAGCAAAAAGGATACGTAGGATTCAACCTTATAGCTTTTTATTTGACTCCCTTGACCAACACAACCGAAGACATCATTGCAACTCAAAGGGCAAATGATTTTTATCATGGATGGTAATGGTACAAAATTTTCATGTTCAATATCTAAACCTTCTGCCAATATACTGTTCCAAGCTGCAATAAGTTCTCAGCTATATATATATATATATATATATATTTCTTCAGGAAGTGTCTGTATTTAGAGCCATGATCCTGGCAAAATCACCTTTACCTTGCTTGCAGGTTTGCAGATCCTCTCATGTATGGGGACTATCCAGAGACAATGAAGAAGAATGTGGGATCAAGACTCCCGTCCTTCAACAGTATGGAGTCAAGACTAGTCAGAGGCTCGGCTGATTTTTTGGCAATAAACTTCTACGTTGCAGTGAAAGTGAAGGACAGTCCCAGGAGCCTGTGGATCCATCCGAGGGACTATGCAGCAGACATTGCTGTAGAATTGGATTGTATGCCCCAATAAGTTGTTCCTTTCTTGTTCTGACAAACTTATATCTTACACATTTTTTGCATTCATGGCAGTTTCGCTGAAGAATGTGACAGAATCTGGGGTGAGGCATCTGCGCAGATGAAGATGAACTATTTGTTATCTGATACTTCTACAGTAAATTAAATTTAAAAGATAGATTTTCTTTTCCTTTTTCTCACCCTTATTTCTTCAGTATCCTGTTACTCCATGGGCTTTACAAGGCATGTTGGAATATTTCAAGCAGAAGTATGGAAACCCGCCTATGTACATCCACGAAAATGGTCTGTCCTCTCTCCCACAATGTCAGACTTTTCAGATTGAAAATGTGCCCC
>CXYZ01003098.1:419051-464381 GCA_900006705.1 Sonneratia caseolaris
CCCCCAAAAAAAAAAAGAAGGTTTATCTGATTCAAAAACTGTCATTCCATGTCTTTCTCAGGTCAACGGATGCAGAGAAACTTGACCTTAGAGGATTTTCCAAGGGTGAGATGCCTGCAAGAATACATCGGTGCTGTTCTTAGCAACCTTAGGTATATAAAATGAAGCACATGTCCAATGACTAATCACTTCAAAGTACAGAAAAATAGTAGAATTAATATGCAATCTGACAATTACGCTAGATCTCTCTTGTTGGCTTGATTTCTTTCATTTTGTCGTCATAGGAATGGCTCAGACGTGAGAGGCTACTTTGTGTGGTCCTTCCTTGATGTTTTTGAGCTTCTGGATGGATACAACACAAGTTTTGGTCTGTACTATGTGGATCTTGATGACCCGGATCAGAAGAGATACCCAAAGCTCTCTGCTCGATGGTACTCCCGATTCCTGAAAGGGGGAAGTGTGGGCCCGGACCCAGCTAGTGTCATCGAGCTTATCCAGCAAGAGCCACCATCTGTTTCTCCCAATCATGGACTGATCGAGTGAAGTTCTGCTCTGGTCGATGATTAAAGATCCTCATGTAGTAGCTTAATTTGTAGCCCATGGTGATTGATATTACAAGTTTCATAGAATAAACATGAAGAAGCTATTGTAACTCAGGCGGCCATCTATCATCCTTCATGGATGGTTGGTCGGGGACGACCCCGTGAATTCCCGGCGATGATCATTATGAGGAGTGATCCCAAGCCGGGAATCTTGCGCGTGGGACTTGTGAACCGAAAGGACCACCTCCCAGATTATGAGTTATTTCATGAACAAGAAGACATCTAGTAGATTTATTCGTATTCCAGGAATCTTGCAGACTGTCGAATGTCTTAATAGATGAGGAAACATGATTTGTGAGTGTTGTCCTGTAGGATTTCATTCGAGGGCAGAGAGGGTTCACAAACATCTCAATCTTTCTGGTATCGCAAGATCGAATGGCTTTTGATGTCAATTGAACTGTGAAGACCTGAGATTCGGATGGACAACGCAAAAATAATGAGACGGTGGCATGTACGCTCAATGCACAGATTTGTCATTCCCCGTCTCCATCACACTGCTATGCATGTCGTAAACATAAATGCTAATTTACGTGTAGAAGTGCAATACCTTACTTGACCAGAAAGGGGGCAAAAAATATATATATATATTCGAGTTAGAATTTGATGCCTTCTGTTTGAAGCAACGGCAACTCTCCTGAGCAGAGCAATATTCCTAGACAGGCAACTCCAGTTGCGATACGAAATGGTCCATTCATGGTTGATAACTCAGTATAAACAAGTAGCTTCCACCCCGAAAAATCCAACCCAGCAGCTCTAGAATCTGCCAATCAACATATTCTAATCATACACCAATCAAGCAGTACATTCTTTCCATTTAAAATTCTCAAATGATTGATATACCATCCAAGAGGCAACCAAGAACAGGCCAGGAAGCCAAGAGTGCCTTCTCTTACTTACACACATAACTCGAAGCTATATCATGCAACTACCTGAAAATCCACGATGACGATTTAAGTCGAAGTGATATCATATAACTGCCTGGAAATCTATGACAACGATTCTCCACTCCACACTCGCAAATACTCTTCCACATCCAGTGAAGAGACTGAAAAAGGAAAGAAAGAGGAGGCATTCTACTAAGTAACGGCTGCTGGTTTCGGTTCCCACCACCCATCATCCCCCCGTACTGCCAAAGTGGGGAAGGGATTCAAAAATCAGAAAGTGAGCACTCCTGAGAGTACGGGCAATATCCATACTCAGCATCCTCTACTAAGACTGTACTTCCTCGTGATATAAAAGATATTTAGTATAATTCAACCGTCGGCCCATCAGTTCCGACAGTCCAGTAGTCATCAGCTTTCACTAACCTTTGTTCAACCTTGACACGTCTCACTTTAGCTTATCAAACATGAAAGGAAACTTAGGAGAACTCCACAGCCAACAAGATACCTGAGAAGGATCGAGGGTTAGCATCCTTTTCCAATAACTCATTCGCTGTAAACTCATAAGGGATTGGACCCGTTTCCACTTAAAAGTTCAAGCTGATAGATGGTGATACTTAACCTTCTTATAAGCTCACAACGTTTTCTTCATTTAATTGATGTTGGATCGTATATCTCAACATCCACCCTCACTTGGTAACGTGGTTCACTTTGCTATGTGTCATTAAACACCCGCTCTCAATAACTATCTACAAGATGAGCATTCTTCTTTCGGTCTTAGACAAGGGGGAAAACTGGCCACAACTCGGGCAATTTTCTTCCGTACTCGGGCTTATATCAACTCACCACGAGCCAGGCTTCTGGACTTGAGTCAGGCAAGGTGCAAGCCCACTGGATCTAATATTATGTTAAATTCATTGTAAGCCCATAAGAGATTGAGCTCGTTTCCACTTAAACGCTCAAGCTGATAGGTGGCGGTACCTAACCTTCTTATAAGCACACAACGTTTTCTTCATTTAATCGATGTGAGATCGAATATCTCAACAACTCCAGAGCATGGACACCAGGACAAAACAGTGTTTCACCACCCCCCAAATCTACTCAGAATAATCGCACGAGCATTAAATTAGTCACTCACTCACAGGCTCCTGGCGCACGTGGGCCATAGTGGGCCAAGCCCAACAACAGTCGGGGCCGCAATCGCACTTTTTAACTGGGAAAAGAAAATTTGATTAATCCCCTGAACGTGTTGTTTATTATTATTATTATTATTATTATGCTTTCTTTTTTGTTTTTATTGGTCTTGGACGTAATTCAAATTTGCACAAACTCAGATTTGGAATTGTGACATGTGTGTCGCGGTCGGGATGATGACTTCTTTTTTTTTTTCCCTTAGCCGAACTCTTCATCCCCCGTCTCACAACTTGCTGCTGAACATGGATGGCCACAGAGAGCGGAGGTGAGAGCACGACAGAACCCGAATCCCAGTTCAGTTTATAATCCTGATCCGAGCGAGCTGATTCGCCGGACTTTTACGAGCCTCAACCGGAGCCCCGAGTTTATGATATTAACCCAAGAATGCTGCGGGAACCATTCTGGGGTTAACAATGAGGAGCAGTGTCACGAGCCCAAAGAGAAGTGAAGAAGAAACTAGCAGGTGTATCCTGCTAGAACAGTGCAATATCTATATCTATATATATATTTGGATAAGTTAAATGCCTTCAATTAATCACCAAGAGGAACAAGGTGTACGGATTCAAAATATCCTTCGGGAATATACAGCGCCTGGAGATTACCAGCCTCACCTACCCTCACAGAAATTATGGGGCGAAGGAAGTATGTGCCCGAGATGTCCATACGCCATCCCAACTATCAAAAAAGGCAGTATTACTACCGAAATCGGCTGTGGTAATCGCAGCCACCCAGGGAGGCTTGGCTTGTGAATTTAAAACAGATTTGACAAGCACTCACTCAACCACCAGCCCATGAAGGGCAATTTAGTTTCCATGCAGCTAAGCTAACCTTTGATTTCAATCTGTTTATTAGGAAATCAAAAGATTCTGATTTTGTTTTTGAAAGTAAAAAGAGGGTTGCCTAAATATTTAGAATTCTTATTTATCCTTTTCATATAGAAAATGCATTTCAAAGAATTTTTTTTATAGAACCCCTAACTTGTTTAGTAAAAATCAAACCCGAATTATCCAAATTAATTTGTTGTCCACACTCTTACTACAGAAAAGTATCTATCATAGTATGACAGGTTTGTGCATCCGGGGTGGATGCTTTGCATAAGATCAACAAATCCATCAGTAGATAACAAGTAATTGAGAGCCATACTATTCTTACGATAATTTGTTTCCCCTAATAAAATTCATAGATTCGGCCTCATATATCATACAAGAAAGGACTTCCATGGATGATACAAACAAGTGAGGTGAAACTGGATCACCCCGTCTAAGTCCCCTCGAGGCATGGAAATAATTGAAAGGAGATCCATGAAGGAAGATTGAAAACTTTGCATGGTAGAAATGTGTTGCATGACCCAATCAACCAAAGTGGCATGGAGACCACAATTAATTAAAACGGCCATGATAAAAGGACCAGTCCATTCCATTCCATATGATCAAAAGTTTTAGAAAAAGTCAATTTTCATACCAAGCCATCCAATCTGCAATATCGATTTATTCATGGTAAGCATAACTTCTCTTGCAAGGACACCATTCTCATTTGATCCAATGCCCTCCAACAAAAGCCGTTTGATTGGGACAAATAAGATTTGGTAGAAAAGATTTTATTCCATTTGCCAAAATCTTTGAAATTAGTCTATAACAGAGTAGGCACCAATCTCCTGTCCACCATATATCCAGCTCTGATGTAGCATTTGTAGAGTCTTGATTTCTTCAAATTATAGTTGATAAATGAAAAACAAAATTGTATTTCTACCACCATTCTTTAACCAAGACGAGAGGGGAAGTCCACCTCCTGTTAAAGGGCACCACAAATGATAACATCTGACATTTGAAAGATTTATGGAAAGTTTTCAATCCTAAATAAATAGGAGATGAACTAACTAAACTTATCATATATTCCCGCCTATGAGCTGAGTGATAGTCTGAATAGTGGGGAAAAAAAAGGAGGTGAGAACTTGTGATATACATGAGCTGGAGATTTGACCCTGAATGCAGCTGACGAAACTATGAGGAGTAAGCACATTATTACTCGCCAAAATTGTGAAGACATGTAGAATAACTATGTGTTGTGCAGATTCAGGACAATGCTCAGAGGAGTAACCTAGTACGACTAGTCAGAGTGAACCCCCTCATGCACATCTCTTCATACAATTGTTTAGCCTCCGCTCTTCTCCCCTGTTTGAGAAGACCGTGGATTATGATGTCGTATGTCCACCGATTCGGCTCCAATCCTTTCTTACACATCCAGTCAAAGAAATTGATGACAGAACTGACATCATCACCTTGGCTCAGTATTCTCAACAGCATGTTGTAGGTGAAAATATCAGGAGGGAAGCACTGGCTGATTACTTGTTCAACATCCTCCACATGCTCAGCTACCATTCTGATTCGGCCGGAAGACGCACCTAGAAGCCTGCCGAATGTATGCATATCAGATGATCCATTCATCTCTGCACTTGAACGGGTCCAAGCCTCGTACAGCTTCTGTGTATGCAGAGAATGCCACAGTAGCGTATTGCCAATAAAGGATGTAATGCAGCGCCTAGCTTTCATAAAGTCATCAACAATCTTTACAGCATCGTCAAAGCACTTGACTGAACATAACAGGAGAACTAGATACTCATAACATTCAATGCTGGGAATGACCCCTTTTGTCCTCATCTCTCTGAAGAATTCCAGTGCATAATCTGACCTACCAGCTTCGCAGAGGCCAAGAACCACAGTGCTGTAGAGTCTTCTTTTTATCACCCTTCTCTGCTTGATATCGCCATAAAAGTTCAGCGCATCTGAGATCCTTCCACTCTTAAGATAACTTTTCAAGATAAGGATGTCAGAGGTTACATTGGGACAGATGCCGCTTCTCTTCATTATCTCATAGATTTCTCTAGCCAGTTCGGGCTTCTTGGCATTCCCAACTCCATTGATGAAGAAGTTGAAGAACCAAATTTTTGGGCCAGAATACAACAACTGCCTCTCAAGCAATGACAGGACCCTTGCCATGGGATTATCCATATTTATTAAGCATTGTATGACTGACTTGTACAGAGACCGTTGCACCAAGTGACCATTCTTTTGCATATCAATGAGAAGATTTGCAGCCATATCCCCCCTATTAACCCGGTTGAGGGCACGTATCAGATGGACAAAAGAGCCACTCCGCCGACCAAATCTAGCAATCTTGCTGACTTCCCTGTGAAGCTCATAACCTTCTTCAACCCTCCTGGTCTTGCACAAGGCCAACACAAATTTGTCATATGTGGAAGTGCTTGGCACAAAGTTCCGCTCCAATGCAGCAATAACAAGTTCCATCATCTCGTTAAGCTTATTCTCCCTGTACAGAGCATCAGTGAGGATGCTAAAGGACTTTTTACCTGGGAAATAACCACTGGCAATGGAACTCTTCCAAATTTGGTACACTTCATCTGTACTCTTAGTACCGCAGAGTGCATTGATCAGAAAGTTATAGAACATGCAGCTTGGGGAGAAAATGAAATCACTGCAGGAATTATACAAGTCAAGGGCTACATCTACCATTCCTATCTTGCAGAAGAAACATAAGGTAACATTTATTGTTTGCCAATCAGGCGGGATCTTGTTCTCCTTCATCTCCACAAGTAAATCAAACACATCCCAGAACCGATTCTTTCTCAAGAACTTGTATATCAACATGTTGAAGCGGAACACATCAGGGATGTAGCCTTCCGACTGTTTTTTGCTTTGAAAGAAATCGAAAGCTCTGTCCAACTTACCAGCTCGAATGAGTTCTCTTAACCAAATACTATAGATTTCCTCCATCCGTGCTACTCCTAACTGTTTAAATCTCTCTATCAAGGAATGAGCTAGTTCAAACTTACTATGCTCACATAGTGCAGCAATGAGAGTGCCCAACAAGTGGGCATCAAGCTCCTTCCCTTCCTTCAGCAGACCTTCCAGATACTCCACAGCATGATCCACCTGGTTTCTTTTGCAGAGAGATTTGACCATGATCGAATGAATAAATGCATTGTCAAGCCCACGAGTCAAAACCTGCTTCTCGAGCACTTTGACTGCATCAAAACAGTGATCTTCTACCAAGGCATTCAACAGCACCTTGTACACATACGAGTCCAGGTCCAAACCGTTGAATCGCATTCTGCCAAACAGGTGGAGGGCAACATCCCACTTCCCAGCCAATGCATAGCCCATCACCAGAGTATCACGAAATCTCAACTTGTAAGCATTCCTATATTATTTTCAATGTTCAAAGACTGCCAATTTGAAGACAGAGACTCGAAAAGTGTTAGAAAATTTTCTCAACTAGCGAACATACCTCTCAATATCCTCCAGAAAGTCCATCATCTGCGAGTCCCGCTTAGCCATGGAGAGGATCTTGAACATGGCGTGGAAGGTCGCTCGGGTGTGGTAGAACTGGGGCTGTCGACCCGCCCAATCGAAGAATTTGAGACAGAGGAGGACGCCAGAGGGTCGTCTTCTTCCGTCGTGGAGGACGTCAAGAACAAAGGACTCCGACAGGCGGAGGTTCAGAAGCGAGAGCGCATGATCTGAAGCCGAGTGGTCAGGGCCACTGTCGGCACTCAGGATCTCGAAGATTCGTGAGAAGAGAGCGCTGTTGCCCCACTGGAACCACTCCCTGAAGGTCGCCACCAGCTGCTTGTTTAGGAAGCCCGCTGTGTCGAGCGTCCCGCAGAGTGCACTAGTAGAAGGGGCGGCAGGCTCGAGAGAGGAGAACCGTGGGGCGGCGGAGGATAGGGAGGTGCTGATGCCAAAACCGAGTCCAAGAGAGCGGTGGAGGTTGCACCTGATCCTGGTGGCATGTCTGATTGAGAGCATCCTCGGTGGCGCAGGCGAACCCGAACGAGGAGGGGGATGCTCAATGCGGAGCATCGGCTAGCTCCATCTTTCACTATGGCGCATTATAGGCCGTTGAGATAAGGACATAGCCAACGGGCGAGGGGGAGGATGCAGGGACTAGTTGTTTCCGGCGACGGGTGGGAACCATAGGAGTTTTCCGAGCTCGGAGAAGGCGGCACGCCAGTCAGGCAGGCGGCGCCGAGGCCTAGCTGCGATTTACTATGCGACGGCGTTTTCTCGACTCTGCTCAACTTCCTGGAGTTCTATCGCCAGATGGACCTCGTGGGCCAGCTGTTATGTCTCTTATCAGCCTAGGGCTTCAAGCCCCGTAGCCCAACAAATCCATTCAATTAATCGTCCCTTGTATGTAGTTCAAAATATGCAAGTCATATAGAACAAATTATCATAATTCAGTTAATTCTTCTTTGATGGAATCACGATTCAAGTAATTGACCACCTCAAAAAAATGAAATAAATATAATCCGATCAACAAAACCTTAGGATTTTATGTTTGAAATGTTTCGGTTTGAACCACTAAAAATCATATATAATTTGTGAAATTATATCTCTTTTCTTTTTTAATGAAAATGGCCGAAACAGCAACGAATTTGGGGTGAGTTTTATTTTCTACCACGAACTTCACTTTTTGGATGAAATAAACGCGAACTTCAATTTCGGTTTACCATTTACCATATTGATGATTCGTCGTCAATTTCACTTAATATCCTTCCCTGTATAAGATGAAGAGGTGAAATAATCTCTTGAGCTCATTTCATCGCCACGAAGAATAGTCTCCTTCGTCCAAGGCGAGGTTTACTCAATACTCACAGCACCTAGTTTTGTGGAGGAAGACTTGTTTCCCTCGGAGCCATTTCTGTCACAACTCGCGCCGTGATTAGCTCGAGCAGTACAACACCAAAGGAGTAAACGTCTGGTTTGCCTGAGACCATCCCATTTACAGCGTTTTCTGGAGCTTGGTAGTCAGAGCATCGAATCCTATCCTTTGCAAACTCGTTAGTATCACGCTTCACTCTCATGATTCCAAACTCTCCAATCTGCCAGTGCATTCAAGATCCAAAAGTGAGGGTCCGTAAAATAGCAGCCCAGATAATCAAGAAGCATATTTCTGTTGAGCCTTGCCGGTGGTTCAAAGTCATGGGTTAGAAGAATGTTGTTTGGCCTGATATCTCTGTGAATTATGGCGGTTCTCATGCAGGTGCAGAAGCCCTCTCGATGCACCTAAACCTATATCTATTCTCCGTGTCCAAGTCAAAGATCTTGAACTAGGATATTCATTTCTTGGTTATGAAATCAACATGAACAACAACTTATAAATCTGAAAGTTAAACTGGTAGGACATAATGAATTAGGATGCGGACTAGAAGAATCAATGGCGTGTCAACGTGTAAAAAGGACGGGGATGTGTGAAAAGCAAGGACTTATTTTTCTTTACCTGAAATGTGCTAATCTAATGATCCATTACAAGCATATTCATATACGAGTGTCCTGTTATTTCCTTCTCCCCATGAACCCAGTAGCTTGATTACATTCCTGTGCCAAGCCCTAATGAGTAAGTACACTGACATCGGACTTGAATTCCTCCTCCTCTCCAAGAACGCGTTTTTGCTCTTCTTAATCACAGTTCTCATCCCATTCTTCAACTGGCCTTTGAAAGCAGATCCAAATTCTTCAGTTGACAGACAATTTTCTGTTGAAAATCCACCTGTTGAATCATGAAGTTCTTCGAATGTGAAATCCTTTATGCATCCATGATTAGGCCACTTATTGTTGCAACACTCGCAACTTGAATCTCCAGCGCCAATCTCAACCTGCGATGTTTGCGCAAGATCCTCGTTGCTGGTACTCTCACTGATACTAGGATCTTTTTGCCTTGATTCATCTCCACCTGCAGAACCCGCTAACAGTAGTCAATCACAGACATTAATTTTCCTTAACTTTAGAATGTTTTGAAAGTAGAAGATGCAAGGGGTCATAATGAAACAAACTACGTATTTCTACGCTGAATGACTCTGGTCCTGTTGGAGATGGCTCCTGTCCTGCTGGGTTTGGTTGTACTTGCACCGTTCCCTCTTCATTTGCGTTGTAATTTTGGATGGGAGCCTGGGGAAGCGTTGGAGTTCTGGAGGAGTTGGGCCCTCTCAAGTCTTCGATTTTATTGCCATTCTTCATCCAAGATATTCGACAGGATAACTTCTGAAGGAAGTACTACTTCTCATCCTTTTTCATCTGTCTATACCGTAGATAAGCTAGAATTATCTTTACAGTGTCTTCATTTGTTGTTACGTATCATATTTGGATGAAAGAGCATAGGGAGCTGCTCCACCGGCTGATCTAGTGGAGTTAATAGCCGAAAAGAAGCATGAACTTCAGATAATTTGACAATTTTAGCACGAACCTTTTTCTTATTTATCCAAAAAGGCACAAACTTTAGATAATTTGGACTATTAACCCTATTTGGAAATATCATACGCTTTTGTTCCTCTCACTTTGCAGTACTTTGCAATTCAAGACTGTTGGGCAATTTCATGGAATTGCCGATAGTTTATAGAACGAGATGAAAGAGGGAGATTACAATGCAGCATTCATTTTCTCTTTGATAATCAACTTCTAGCATTTTCGGTCGTGTGCATAGTCAAAACTGAAAAGTTGTCTAACTTAAGCAAGATGTACAGTCAGTGCAACTGTTATTAAAGTCAGCTACGCTGTTGTGCAAGAACCTCACCTCCGAGATTGATGGCTTCTCTCATGGCATAACGTCTTTATGTTGCAGAGCCGAGTGGTGAGACTCCTGTCCTGACCTTAATTTAATCCTATCATGTTGTCTTTTGATTGGCAAATTAGTTTAATCTAATGCCAGGAAGGACACCTAGTGGGGTACCCAACCTCTCCCAGAGATAAGAAACAGATAAAATCAAGCCTCTGTTAGGGTTTGGATCTTCACCAACCTCTCTAGTATCACCCATGTTGCCTTCAAATTCGAAGCCATCTCCTTGCGTGAACGTCCTGCAGCCGCCTCTGTCTTGAAGTCAATCCGAAATGATCAGTCTGCTAGAAAATTTCAGTTCCCTGTCTGTGTCTTGACGACTTAACATTGTCGATATCAATTCTTTTTCTGACCAGATGTTATTATGATCATGATAATGTATGTAGATGTGCATCTTACATATCCACGAGGATGATTTGATGAACAGATTTCACAAAGATTATTTACTCAGCCCTGTCTCTGGCATTTGTTATGATTTATCTTCCAGCTAATCCAGTGCTACTGAATTTTTTCCTTGCCTGGCAAGTTATATGCTATTCACTGTTCAATTTCTTGTGGCTAGACACTAATGAAACACGGTAACAAAATCCTATGCTCGCAGGTTTCTTCGCTGATTTACCTCGCGCGACTCACGAAGAGTGCCGATCTCTGTGGGTTCCGTGATGCTCCGGTACTCTTGCACCTTCCTCGCCAGTGCTTCCTTGACAAACCTATTGTTGGCTCCAAAAATTGAACTCGACCCCACTTTGCTCTTGAATCACAGGCACACAAAAAAGCCACTCACATTCATCTCCTACCATTCCATTCCTTGTGTCTGGTGGAATTAGAACATTGATACTTGGTGATTATCTTCAGCTCTGGAAATTCGTGAAAAGGGTGACATACTTGGCGTGTGACAAGCTGGTCAAGGACCCCTAGGAGAGTGAGCTCATCACCGGTATACAGCGACAGCCCATCAAGTGCCTCCCTCACCGCGCTCGGGCTTAGATCTCGGGACGCATCCTGTATCACCACGACCACGGCCACGGCCACGATCACCACCCTCTGTTTCTCCATGGTGCCCAGATGTTTGAGTTTCACAGTGGTAAAATGCGACACGGGTAGAAAGCCTCAGTTCTCATTCGATGACGTGTTTCGACATCAGATGGTGCATGCATGCTCTTGGTTGTTCTGTCGTTCTTTTATGTGAATCTTTCCATTATGTTTTTTAAAAAAAAAGGATGATTGGGTTTTGAGAGAAGCACTGGGAATGCTTCGTTGTTTCCTAGGTAAGTAAATTTCTGGCGTTGCCCTTGTCGTCTCTCTTCGAGGGAAGATGATGCCGATGACATCAAGGTCCGAGGTAGTACCAAATCTCGATCTTTCCAGTTTCACGGTGGGGATTGCATCACAAGACCGACAATCCCGAGTAGTAGTTTAACAGGGATGTGACCAGGAGGCAAGACCCGACCGGGTTAGCTCACCGTGCCCAGTCCAGTAAGACAAATACTTGTTACGTTGGTCGCATTCTCTGGTAAACGTCGGCAGCTACAATGGACAGGATCCAAGATTCATAACGAGAATAACAGGTTGAACGAAAATTAGATTGAGTTGGTCGGGAATATTGGAATTATAAGTTAAAATTGTCCATTACAGGGGTAACCTCACCGCTCAACACCCATAGTGCCCACAGACCTTTTGTAACCCAAACGGACAAGACGAAGAAAAGAACATCCAATTTGATTTGAGGCTAGGGTTTATACTACAGTAATATGGAACATATAAATACCGATTTCCCCGTCATTGTCGGCTTCCTCTCGACCGTGTCGCCGTCTTCAGTCTTGAGGGTTTCGGGCATACTCACCCCGCTCCACTCCTCTCGGTTTCTCTGCGTATCTGAGCAACCGAACGACTGTCGAGATGGCCGTCACCTTCTCAGATCTCTACGCCGATTCAGGCCTCGAGGCCCTCGAGAAGTACCTTGCCGGCAAGACTTACATCTCCGGGTAACTGATCCGCCGTCGAAAATCGTCCTGCTTCCGCCTTTTTTTTTGTTTTGGTCGATTTGCGGAGTTTATTGAGCTCTGGCATGAATTTTCTCTGGCAGGGATCAGCTCACCAAGGATGATATTAAGGTGTTCGCAGCCGTTGTGGCGAATCCTGGGAGCTCGTTCCCTAATGTTAGCAAGTGGTACGAGTGTGTGTCTTCACGTTTAGATGCGAGGTTTGTAGTTCTCATCTGTCGCTTTACTAATTGATTTCGGAAGTATGATGTCGATTTGTTCTGGTCTTGGACGTTGATTTCGCATTTACTGTGAACCGGAGTCTGGAAATTGCCGCAGTAGATGCGGATGTATAGATTATTGTAGTCCATTTCACGCGATCCAGTTCCTGCTAGAATTTACAGGCAATTAGCAGTTTCCTGCTGTTCCTGTTGTTCTTTCAAGTAGACACCATAAAATTGGGATCTTTGAAGTTTTAAACTGTTCCTCTGCCCTGAAGACCGTTATTTGAAGCTCCAATTCATATGTGCAACACTGTCTCCTAAATCAGTTTATAATTGATTAAATTGCATAGGTGGTCTACTTTTACAAGCTGCGCTGAAAAGCGAAAGACCTATTATGCAGTTGGATGATTTACGAAATAGATTATTCCTTCCCTCAGAAGAGCACTCCATCAGGAATAAAAACTCTAAAATTTTCACTCTTCATCATCTTTCAGCTTCCCTGGGAAAGCTGTTGGAGTTAACTTTGGAGGCAAAGCTGTTACAGCTGAAGAGCCCAAGAAGGTATACATGAACGCTATAACATGTCACATCTGTAACTCGGAAACATGTTTTTACATCTGTATGTGTGCAGGTTCACTTTATTGGCTTGGTGGTAAACTTCAAACTAATCTCTCTTTCAGCTCCTTTACATTGACTTTGCTTCAATTCCCAGCATGATTGTAGTATGTTTTGAGTGTTGATGAACTCTATCAATATCCCCACCTTTTGTGAACAATTTTTTAGGGGCTGGCTGTACTGGAGGGAAGCCTTAACGGGCTCCAACTATTTTTAGATTCTCTATTAGGATGACTTTCTTGGTGTGTTTCATGCCACTGAAGGCTTCTGGTTCTTTCATCTTTTTAATTGATTCCTTATTGCAACATTTCAATAAATTGGCGTTTCTCTAGGTGAAATGTAGCCATAGCAGCTGATGAGTCTCTTGTATCTACACCGATATGGATTTCATATGCTATTTCATGTTTGATTTTGCAGGAGGCTGCTGCTGCAGATGATGATGACCTGGATCTCTTTGGTGAAGAGACGGAGGAAGAAAAGAAGGCTGCTGAAGAGAGGGAGACCGCTAAGAAGTCATCTTCTAAGAAGAAAGAGAGTAAGTGTTTCTCTCGCTTCTTTGCTCAACGATTAGTAATCAGTATGACCTGAATTGCAAGTGAGTTTTGCTGTAATTCATTTCTGAGAGTTTGGTAGTTTAGAGATGCCTGGGTATTGGAGGATAACATATCAAGTACTTCTGTCATTCAGAGGAGTGTCATTCATACGAATAAGCTGTCCTTTGGCTTCTATGTTGACATCACAAAATGGCCACAAGTCCTAGTGATAGTTGCCCATCATATGCATTTGAAAGTTCTTGTCATTTTGATTGTTACTTGGCTTTGGGCATAGTTTGTGATTGATAAAGTTGATGCTCTAAAAAATTGCATTAGCTGATGCCCCTATCTACCCGGTATCCTTCCCTGTCCCTTCTCTCCATAATGTCCTCCTGTTTCCCTAGGGTACTTCCCTGCTGTTTTTCCCATATACTTGCTCAATGGCTTGTTCACTTCAACTAAGATTTCACTTCCATATTTTTAGGAGTGCTAATGACTAGCTGGTTGTAACAGGTGGGAAGTCATCAGTCCTCATGGATGTTAAGCCGTGGGATGATGAGACCGACATGAAGAAGCTAGAGGAGGCCGTGCGGAGTGTTCAGATGGAAGGTCTCTTGTGGGGAGCTTGTAAGCTTATAGTTGCCGACCCATCACCTCGCTTTTCTTCTTATTCTCTCCACCATCCACCACAGGTATATCCTGACGATGTTCTCTTCCTTTTTGTGACAGCTAAATTGGCTCCAGTGGGCTATGGGATCAAGAAGTTGCAGATCATGCTCACCATCGTGGACGATCTCGTCTCAGTTGACAGCCTCATCGAGGAACACCTCCTTGTGGAGCCTGCAAACGAGTATATCCAGAGCTGCGACATCGTCGCCTTCAACAAAATCTAAAGGGGGTCTTATCGCCTCTCACCATGCTGCTGAAGAATAGCCGTCTCTGGTGCGATATCTTTGTTTTAACTTTCACCAGCTGTCTCCCCATGTCTGTCCTCCTTTCTCTGTCCGCCTTTGTCTTCTGACCAGTTTCTCACGGAAGATCATTAGGCGGAATACTGGAACTTGAGAAGCAGGCTGCTTCTTTGCCGTGCGTCTTCTTTCATGCTTAACATATATAGTCATTATGTGCTATTAGGCCTGGGCCCGAATCACAACTTCACATCTATCTTTTCCCTAAATCGGCTGTACTTGCTCCACTTGCGTTCCCACGTCCTTACGAACCGACGATATCAGTTGAGGATTGACCCGAAGAGCGCGCATCCTCGCACCTGGCAGGTTGTGTAGTCAGGTGCTGAGGTTTTCAAAATGGACGTCATTCTTGGATCTTTACGATAAAGATTTGACGTCGGGCATGAATCAGGGAATACCTGATTGGAAATTTCATATTAAAATTCTTCTTCACTTATACTCGAGCCAACAGATCACATCCATGTGAGAGGATTTCTTTCTTCATCTAGAGGACCTTGTTTAATCAATTCTTGTGCATTTTTAGCAGGCAGCCACTGTGAGTCGAGCAAGAATGAGTCGGTAGGACTTCAGGAGTCTACGGCCAGAACAGGATTGACTCGCAGTTAATGAAACAGAGAAGCTGCAGTGGTAGTGCACCGATCGTTCTTCTATGCTTCCATGCTCTTTTTTTTTTTTGTTTCGCTAATCCTGGTTGAGATTTCTTTTCATTGCTGCAAGAGCTCTCCCCCTCTAATGTGAATGATTCCGATTTCAAATGCCCGGATTCTGTTGAAAACACGATTATTCGAAAAAGTACGTCGTCATGGATGCCACCGGGGTGAAGACCATGAGCTCGGGCACTTAGGAGCATAGTTTTTAAAACCGGGCCGGGAACCGGTCAATGTATGGGTTCATGGGTCGGACCGGGGTTCAATGGGTTGAACCGCATATTTAATAAATAATATTAATAATATAATATTTCAATAAATTGATATAATATTATAATTTAATTATGATTTATAATCAAAATAATTAATATAGTTATAATATTAGTTTCAAATTCAACATAAAATATAAATATAAGTATATTATAATATATTTTTATTTTTAAATTAGCTGGTTTTCTCATCGATTCAATTGGATTTATTGGTTCAAGTAAGAACCGGGTGGTTCAATTGGATTTGATCTCATTTAAATAATAATTGGATTTTTTGTGAGAATCGGACCAGGTAAGTGACCGGTTCCTGGTCGAACCGGCCGGCCCGGCCCGGTTTTAAAAACTATGCTTAGGAGCGCTCGATGTGGCATTCATTGGCTCGGGGATCGCATCAGTTGAACGCTGAAAAACAACCCAGATTTAGTACTCTAGCAGTATTTTTTTAATTAATAGTATCTAATATTATAATAATTAACTTATTTATTAAATAATATATTTTATAATCTAAAATTTACTATTAATATTCAGATATAATTTTAAAAGTTTTCAAACTTAAACCCAACTTACTCCCTATTAGTAACTTACTAACTATACTCCCTTGAGTAAGAGTTAATGCAACCACCACTCGGTTGGGAATTGGAGGTAATTTGAAGTGCAGGATTTGTCAATTCAGCGCCAGGGTATTTTGCAAAATCGGCAAAATCTCAGCCAAGGGCACGTCAGCGACCGCGCTCGGGCTTGGCGAGCGAGAGTCACGCGCACCGGCACCGCCGTGCCGTCCACTCACTCCCTCCCTCCCTTAGCCGACTGCAAATGATGCGATCATTACGTGGCTATAAATTTTCCCTCTCTCTCTCTAAAGCTCTCCTTCCGTCGCATTGACGCAGAACGGTGGCGGACCTCGAAGTCACGTTTCACCGTCCTGCTCTCGTTCTCGCTTTCTAAGTTCGGACAGCCGGTGACTGAGTTAGCCACTGAGTGTTGTTCCGAGTGAGCAAGCCTGTTCGCAGGAGAAGCTCTCATCGCCGGACGACGACGGTTTTTCGAGTCTCTTAGCTCCGTCCTTTTCCGCTTTCTGTCACGGAAAATCCTCTGAGATTTCCGCTGTAGCTCAGGTGCGTCTGAAGGATTTAGCAGTCATCGCTAATCATCCGGTAATGGCTTTAAACTTTTAGATTAGTTTCTGTTCATTACTTTCCGATAGGATACGTTAGGAGCTGCCGTTTGTTCTTTGGATATGTTCGGCTCCGTGACGACAGCTTGAATCCGGCTTTCTGTGATATTCCAGCTCCTGATTTTCAGGTACAAAAAGAGATGTACGAAGGCTAACGAATCGGGTTTTAGGGATCTTCGTTGCTTGTTCATGGTTTTGTTATTTTGCGTGGTGCTTGGAGAGACGATAAATCATACAACTATACGAGCTATGATTACTTCAGAATATTCAATAGGATTAGAGTTTCCTTGTGAGGTGCCAGCTATAGATGCGTAATGTAGTGATTGAACAGTAATATTAGCTCAGTAATCACACAATAAATGGCCGATCAAAGAGGTTAAACTGTTGGATGAAGGATTATGCTCTATTTGGTCAATTAGTACGGTTGAACTCGTCTTTTGCAGTGTTGGTCTAGTGCTGCAGTATATTTAATAGTGTTGTTTCTATGGATTTCTCTTGTTTGCATTTCTCACTCCCATGGAGGAGTTTTAAATATGCACCAAAGAACAGAGGAGATCCTGTATGCTTGCTACAGTGCTGCTGTAGGATTCCCATGCTGTGAAATTGCCCTGTTTCTTTGAAGCAAGCCTGCAATTGTTGAGGTTGGACTAATTGCACCTGCATTTGCATGAACCCTGCTGTGTTGAAATGTGATTGTGTCCACCTGCATAGAGCATTTGAGTTGAATTGGAGCTGTCTCACAGTTAGAGAAATTTCAAGTGTTTATTAGACTTTGCTACCAGATGGTGACCAGCTTCGATTGTTTTATCTGTTCTCATTCTGCAGGATTTCTGTGGCCTCACCTTGATGGAATCAACAGATGATGGAAGCAAACTTGCCAAGAAGTTCTCCCTGGTAGTGCGGGAGTTCCCACCAGGTTGTGGGAGTCAGGCTTCAGAATGTGGAACGGGAAATATTCTCAAGAGAAAGGTTGCCAGTAAGCCTGACGTGGGGAAAACGTTGCCAGAAAAGGGGCCCAACCATTTAGCAACAGGGAAAACTACAGCTGTAGTTCATCATCCCAGCCACATTGCTTCAAGCAGTCAAGAAGTTTCTTCTGCACGAGAAAAAGTGACAGAGTCTATACGGGTGTTTCGTGCTTTATGCAAGGAGCTTTCTCGAGAAAAATTGGCGGCAGCCAGTCGCAAGGAAAAAATCAGGAGGATCGATCTTAAGGCATGGACAATCCTCAAGAATGAGGGGGCAGACGCCCATGGAGGCAAGCAATTCATAGGTGTGGTCCCAGGTGTGGAGATCGGGGACAGATTCTATTACAGGATTGAGCTAGGCGTGGTCGGTCTCCATCACCCTCCTCAGGCTGGGATAGATTACATGAAACAAAATGGCGACATCCTTGCCACAAGTGTAGTTGCCTCGAGCAATACAGACAACATGAGCAATGCCGATGAGTTGGTCTACATGGGGGAGGGAGGGATCTCGAGTCACAGCAACTGCAAAGAAGACCAGAAACTAGTCCGCGGGAACCTGGCAATGAGGAACAGCATCAGAGTGCAGAACCCTGTCAGGGTGATCCGGAAGGTAACGGCTTCAGTCTCTGACAGAGAAGTCACCACTTGCACTCCTGAGGTCTTTGTGTACGATGGGCTGTACGTGGTTGAGAGCTGCCTGGAAGGACGTGGG
Source organism: Sonneratia caseolaris (assembly GCA_900006705.1). Taxonomy (NCBI): domain Eukaryota; kingdom Viridiplantae; phylum Streptophyta; class Magnoliopsida; order Myrtales; family Lythraceae; genus Sonneratia; species Sonneratia caseolaris. The sequence goes on from CXYZ01003098.1 coordinate 437,453, forward strand.
GACCATGGTCGACTGATCTTCAAATTCAGACTCAAGAGAATCCCAGGTCAGCCCCCGATTGCTCGTTACAGGGGATGAAAGACTAACATGTCGAGGTGAATCGGCAGTTCGGTAGGTAATCTCTCTCTTTTCCTCCGCATGCTCAGTCCCTGACTTTGGTTTTGTGAAGAAGCTCTTGTGTCGCTAGTAGGCTCCTGACACTGGCCGTAGATTGATGGCTCGGTCGTGGAAGTTAAGCCAGAAACTACGATTACAGCGAAGTTCAGATAGAAAAAAAGTCGCNAAAAAAAAGGTGTACGATGTTTTAGCTCCCAGTTTCCGATACCCCCAACACTGTGAATTGAGAAAATCTTATTTGGAGAAATTAATTTCTTAGCGGAAAGATTCCACCCAGAACCTGCGCCATTTACGTTCATTCGAATTCAATGTACGTTGGGCGCGCAAAGCGTATAGGGTTGGCGTTGGACGGTTGAACATAAGATGATATTGGGCTTTTTGAGCCCATCAATCAGGCCCCTTACCATAGGCCCAGAGTGAGGGCCATGTAGGGAGATTCCTTCGTGCGGGCAAAATTTCCGGTGACAGTGACACGACAAAAGGCAGAACAGTGACACTCTGACAACTCCTGCAGACTCTATCCCTCATGTTCTAGTTTCCGCACCTCCCGGCCCTCTAAAACGAATAGGTAACTGCTCCTAAAACAAGCTCTTCTGCCGTGTCCCTACTGCGGCCTGGAGCTCTCTCTTCCAATGTCTACCGCGGGGCTTTTCGTGCTCTTTTTTTTTTTTTTATTTCCCTGTTGCGACTGATGCTGCCGCTGTCTAACAGGAGCCCTCTCATTATTAGGGTGAAGAAAAAAAACCTAGAAAAAGTAAGACGAGGGATAAGGCTGCTCGCTCCGCTAGGTTTTGTGGGCTCCTTCAGAACCGAGATCCATTTTTATCGATTTCCAGGGTCGTGTAATTTCGCCGATGGACCGTCCGAAACATCTCAGAGATGTGGAGGGGTTAGCATTTGATAACCCCCCATAAAGGGTGATGGAGCAAGCAAGCACATGAAGAAAGGCAACGAGTTGCATTAAGACAGAAGGGGGACACGACACCAAATTCAAGCACTCCCTTTCTTTCCCTTTTCTTTTTCTCCCGGTTGTTTTTCTTTCACTTTCTTATTCTTCATTTCATCTCTCAACTCGCTCTACAGCGGTGGAGGAGAAGAAACAAACCGTCTAGGCAAACTAAACAGATCCTTCCCCTCGAAAGGAGATGTCCACTCCCGAGAACCCATAGAGGACGTCTCGCCGCCAGGATCCTGCAACCCCGAGAAGGGAATGGAAACCCCATCTGCATCCAAAGCAGGTCTCATCACGGGCTTCGATTCTGCTCCATAAGCACCGAAATACCTGCCGCTTGGGTTGCTGCTCCTCATGAAATCTGCTAATCCTAGCCACAGACTCCCGGGCCTCGATGGGGGCAGACCTTGATCCAATGTCCAGTCTATGTTGGCGTAATCTAATTGCATCATCGAGCCTCCATCGGTCCAGTCAACTGGAGCAGCAGCCCCAGAGGAAGAGCTAGAGCCCAGCCCAGAGAAAAGCCCGAGTGAGGATACGGCTGCAAGGGTAGGAGTGACACCTGTTCTGCTCCACGGAGCAATTCCATGGCTCGCTCCAGGGAATTCTCTAAACCCATTTCCCAAACTATACTGCTGTTGCTGCTGTTGGTACTGGAGTGGGTCATATACCTGACTGGAACCTCCTAGACTACTTTCTGCGAGGTTTCTATTGCCACTAGCAGAATACTGAGGCAACACCACATTTGGCTTCTTCCGGTCAAGGCCATTTGTGGGATACCAACCGCTACCAGATCCAGGAGGAGACCCAATATGGGTGGAGGAAACCTCCTTTGAATTGCCTAATTGGGGTCTCTGCATCATAATAACAGGCTCGTGCACCGACCTGGCTTGGAAGTTCCTCATCTCAACCCCTGAGGCCACACGACGTGTTTCGACTTTAGATTGAGAAAGCAATGCCTGCACAGGTGAAGATGCTAAAGAGTATGATACAGAAGGGCTAGAACCTGGCACAGGCCACCTCTTTTCAGATGGCAATGCAGCCTCTTGTGAATTAGCCCATTCCAACTTTGGTATAATTCTCTTAACTGGCTGAGCGGCCTTTGGACCGGGTTCTGAAGGCCCACCAACAGCTGATGTTGCTCCCAGCTTTGTATAATTAAAGTCTCTTTCGTCCCTCCTTTGCTGGACTGATGGAATAGTAATAGGTCTAGGCTGCATTCTTGCCAAGCTCTGGCTTGCAGAAAGATCGCGGTTGCCCAAAGTTGGCAGATCTCCATTTTCGTGAAGCTTTAAAGGACCATTAGCCACATCCTTTTTCTGCTTCTGTAAAATTTCTGCTGCCTTCTCGAGGTCTCCCTCAGTAGAGACAACAGCTCTCTCCACCTCCTGTCTGGAGCACTTGTACCTTATTTCCATATCTGCAATCTGAGCAAGCTCTTCCGATATGTCAATCTTCAGGTTGGCCCCACTTACTTTCTGATCCACTTGCTTGTCAGCGTCTTCACCTCCTTCAAACAGCCATGAAACTGACTCCTCCACTTTCCCTTCGTTCAACATAAGAGCCATTGTCGCCCGTTCATGAGGGAACCCCATTGCCACTAGCTGTTGAGCAAGTGATTCAAGCTTCCTTGACATGAGAAAGCCACTACATCGCTCATGCAATTCCTGAGCTCGTCTTTCCTTCTGGCGCTGGTGCTTTTTCTCATTCTTCTGGCGAATCTTCTCTCTCTTATCATTGTCAGCGCCTGGTTGAATGGTCTCGTGGCGGGCAGGAAGATTTGATGATTTCTCTTTGTGATCTTCTGACTCACCAGACCAGCTACCGTTATTTGAGATGGAATCGTATTCAGCACCGGTGGAACCCCCACCATGCTCATCTGTCTCATCTGCATTCCGGAAGCGGCCATTGGATTGAAGAGGCAGAGCGGATGAGTTCTGAAGAGTTTCAATTGTGTGAAATGTCCCCAAGAGCGGATTGTATGCACTGGAATTTGATGGTCCTGAAGGCTTGGATACAGACCTCGGGGGTTCCTTAGAAGATTTTTTGTCCTTCGACTTAGATTTGGATGCCGGAGACATTTCCATACGATTTCCTGTAGACACAAATTAAGTGATGAAAACGGCCTTTCAGATACAACAGCACAGCACAGACATGCAGCAATATTCAAGTCTAGTAACACCAAATTTGAGTCCAATACCGTTAAAATCTACCCACCCTGATAAAAAAAATTTCCTTATACCAGTTTCCCGTATTTTTACTAAAGTAAGCAAAAGGAAAGCATTTTGCACAAGAGATGAATACCTTTTTGTTTCACAAGAGGACAGCATAGGCTAGAAGTTTGCGATAATTATTACCGCAAAAGTGTATTTTCTATGACATGGTACTGAAGTAGGCGATAGAATAAGAAAATAAATGTGCCAATCCGGCTGCAAATTATGTTATGTGCATCCATGAAAATCACAAAATGGAACTTACTGTCCCCCAATTACAATTTTCAATAATCAATAGGCGGAGCAGCAAATTATCTCAATATCGTAGACATTAATCTTCACAATCCTACTCAGCACTTCAATGGACAAATGCCCGCAAGTTACAGGCCGACACTAAACCAATGAAACCTTCGAAGCTTTTCACCTACTACCGGCTGCATACTTTGTCGCCGGACTCAATGGCTTTTTCTTGTCAAAGGGCGGTGGTAATATGAAAATAAAATAATAAAGAGGGAAAATAGCCCTGAAATTGAAAGGGTCGGCAGAAGATGATTTTGCTGACCTCAACAGCGAATTGAAAACTTACATGCTAAATCCACAGAAAGTTTGAAAATTTTCACATTTTCCATTAACCTATCAAAAAACTACAGAGTTCGTGCATCCAAATCCGTGCACGATGGACAAACGATACAATTTTATTCCAATTCTTACGAAAATCAGAAGAACCGAATCGGTCGTCTGTCAATTCACATCAAAGCGATTGCGTCAGGTCTCCAAATGGAAAAAAAAAAGAACAAATACTGACGCTGGGGATAAGAAATGAGTTCCAAGATCGATTTATCGATCCATTCACAAAGGAGACTCCTCCAACAACCCTAAAGGAAACAACCTCCGAAACTTTACTGGCTGAAAGCTCCAATAATGATCGAGCTACCGAATCAATTCTCTTGGCCGATCGACATTGCCGCATCGACCAGGAAATACGAGAGAATGGGAGACAAACGGGGCGAGAAAGAGAGAGAGAGAGAGTGTGTGTGTGAGCGCCTGACCTGCGGGAATGAGAGAATGTGTGTATGTGTAGCCGGACGGTGGAGGGGTTGCCGGCGATTGAGAATCGGCGAATTGGTGGCGGGATCAGTGAGCGGAGGAGGGAGGACGGGATAGCGATTTCAAGGCTCAAACTGAATTTTGTTATTAGGGTTTTTGGCAGAGGAAGAATAGGTAAGAGAGAGAAAGTGATGATTTGTCTTCGCTTTCATGATTGAGACCAGAGAGAGAGAGAGAGAGAGAGAGAGAGAGAGAGAGACTAGAGAGAGGGGGAGGACGGGATTAACGGAAGGCTTAACGGCGACGGCTCCATTGCATGTGCTTTTCTTTTCACAATTTTCTTTTCTCGTTCACATTCCGTCACTTCCGTTATTTGTTTGCCTTTTTTTAATTTTTAATTGGTCTCCAATTTTCTCCTCTTTTTTGTGTATATATTTTACCGGGAGAAGGGAATGCCAAATTTCGCCCCTTCATAATTTTCAATAACGGAACTATTTAGTAATTAAAGGGCTTGCATCAATGACTCGACTGTGTGAGTCGACGGCTGGAGTCCCATGCGGCTTCTTAACCCTCTCAACCTGATACAGAGATGTTGAATGGGTTAGTTTAGTTTAGAATTGAGTCGTTAAGACTTGTAACTAGTTCGAATTATCTCTAAACCGACGTGTAATAGTTTTTATTAGATTAACGGATAGTTACGGATCGAATTCAAGAAATAGGTCTATTAAACTGAAATTGATCAGATACGTTTTCTCGTTGAATCGATTGGAACCATTGCAATACTAGCATGAACCGGCCTACATCGCTAGATTTCTGCAAATCAACAAGTATATTTTATCGCATCAATTTAAAATTTATAAAAAAAATAAAAATATTCATTTTAAATAATTTAAAAAATAAAAAATAATGATTTTTAGATTAAATCAATTTAAATCATAATCCGGTATGCTTATGAACTGATTTATATATATAAATCATGATTCATAATTGAACCAGTCATTAAATAAACAAGTCAAATCATAATTAGATCAAATAATTTTATACCTATTTTAAAGGGATACTCTCCATCTCATCGACAGTGGCCAGTGTGGGTTTGTGTTCTTCAATGAATCGTGCCATCCGGGACGCCGGAAGAGGTAACCGGCGCGCGATGACGTCGGCTGCGTAAAATGTTCTCTGAGAAATTCCGTAGGAATGAAAATTAATCGGAGGGCAGTTTCGTCAAGACAAACGAAATTCAAGAGGCCAAAAAAAAAAAAAAAACAGAGAGAGAGAGAAGCATGTCGTTTGCTGTCGTCGTTCCTCGTCTTCTTCGTTTTCCCTCGGTTTCCATTGTGAGGCTGATTCTTTGAAACTCTATTCATTAATCTTGTCTGCCCGCGGCAGAGGCTGTCTAGACTCTTAGTGCTAAGAAAATCTGCCACTCTACCAGCTTCCTCGTCCTTCTAGGGTTTCTGACTCTAGTCGTGCTAAGCCGGTTGACAACATGAGGAAGAAGCTCGATACTCGCTTCCCTGCTGTAAGTGTCCTGCTCCTTGTTTCACTCCCCACCTCGTTACTTGATAATTGTTTCGTTCTTTTCGCTCTCGACCTAAGTTTCGGTTTTTCCATCGTTTTGGTTCAGTACCTCTCGATTTCCTGAGGCTAGATTTTTTTTTTGGCTTGTTAGGTTGTTGTTCCGGAGGTTAGGGTTGGGGCTCTGCTGAGGTTCGGATTCTGTGTTATGTTCTTGATGGGTGGGCCTTCTTTTTTTATTTTGGAATAAATATTTGATTTTTGGAGAGGACAACAGCCATAATCTTCAAGGCTGAAGGGTGTCATTACGGATGTAGCCAGTTCATTAATTTGCATGGCGGTTCTATTAGGGCCATAAATTTGAAAACAATATCATGTGGAGGCACAGGCATCAAATTTTAGATGACACTTTCCCGCCTAAGAGGAGGAGATGACGGCAGTCTCATTTTCCTTGATTCTGTGCTGTTCTGTGCTTGCTGTTGAGTGTTAACTGTCTGTGTAGGTCCTCTGCATGAGGCGTGCTGCATGATTTGGTTCACAAATGTAATATCGTGTGGTGTGGTTAATGCGTGGTTATTAATTGCTCCATATACTCTTTTTCATTGGGTCTTATTCTTGGCATGTTGGTTCACAAGAAAACTTCTCAGCTGTGGCCGTTTAACGTTGTCTCATTGTAGACTCATTAGCATAAATTTTGGAGCCATATTGGCTATGAAAGTCTTATTTCAAGGGTGAGTCATGTTGTCCTGGTTTTGCCTGAACTTGGGGCTGCATATATCCTTTTCATGTGATCAAGACTTGCACTAGCAAATGCCTTTATTCATTTTTTATTTCTTTCACTGGTCCAGCTTTCTTCTCAAGGAACCATTCTTTACATGTAGCCTGCTCGTTTAGTTTATCACCCTTGGAGGTTGAGGTGCGCCTTGTATGGGAAGTTACAATGAAGAAAATTGGGAACAAGAAGGTGCTGATTAAGGAGCTGCATTAAAAGGGAAGAAAGTTGTCACTTTAGACTGAAAGGTCTCTAAAATCAGTCAACGCATTTATCCATTTGAGCTGGAAACAGTAGTTGGCTTCAGATTACTTAAGTACAAGAAAATGTATGCCATTAAAAGTCCCAGTCAATCGTTTGGCACTGAGTAAATGTTAAAAAAAAAAATCTATCTGAAGAAGTTTTGTTCAATAAAGCAAGCTAATTAAATAGCAAAATTTTAGATGTGTTCATCAAAATTGAAAATTTTGTTGGTTTTTCCTCCATTAATGTTTTGGGAAACTTCTTTTATAGGTGATTAATGACTTTCCATTTTAATGCAAAACTGGGGGAAGTGCTCACGCTATATTCGTGCTTATGGCCTATGAGGAGCTCTGGTCGGTGGCACATCATGCAATTCATTGTCATTTTTCATTTGCTTCATGCTATTTTTCCTTTGTTGTTGTCTCTATGGAGCTGGATTCGTTAGCAGTATTTTTTGGCTTTGTTTTATGGCATTTAATATGCTGCCACGTGTTTGTTCTGCATTTGTACTTTTGCTAACTGCTTTGTTTCTCCATGCATATCTGGTTCTAGTTTTCTATATCAATGTCCTTATGTCTTCTTCACATCCCAACATGTAATATATGATTTTATTGTTCAGCAACTGATCATGATTAAATCAATTCTACAGGCTCGAATCAAGAAGATAATGCAAGCTGATGAGGATGTCGGCAAGATCGCAATGGCTGTGCCTCTACTCGTCTGTAAGTAATTTATTCTGCTTTCTCAAGAGCGATATGCTATTTCATTAATTAATGAGTTATCAATCTTATGATAGTTCCTCCTGTAACTATAGCATCTGCTTCGTGGGTTTGTTGATACCATCCCCATAATGACCTGCAGCTAAGGCCTTGGAACTGTTTCTGCAAGATCTTTGTGATCGTACTTATGAGATAACTCTGAAGAGGGGTGCAAAGACACTAAATTCATCGCATTTGTATGTATTTCTTTTTCTTCATGTTCCATGAATGTAAAGCATTTTTCTCTTTACTTATAATCTCGTCCTTTGCTAATAAATTAGAGTGTGCTACTTTATTCCTAATATTTCTACGTTTTGCCTGAATCCTCTCATTTTTTTAATAGGAAGCAATGCGTGCAATCCTACAATGTGTTTGATTTTTTGAGGGAAACAGTGAGCAAGGTTCCAGAATTGGGAGGCTCAGAGATTGCTGGTGAGGATCATTCAGTTTCTGCTATCAAAAGAAGGTTCGTGCATGGGAAAAAAAAAATTTGAGTTGCTAGATACTTTTTTGAGGAATTTTAAGGCATTATTAACCAACATTTTATTTGATGGATTAGGAGAGTAGTTGGTGATGAAGAAAATGACAATGATGCAGCACTAAAGAAGAGCCGCATGGTAAACTATCACTTATTTGTGTACTCTTGATATGTATTAAACTTGCCATATCAGTTTTTAATTCCTGTATTGCATGCTGATGAGAAATTTACCCCATCGGCTTGGAGCAAATATAGTATTCTATTTATTTTGTCTTTCATTGCAGAGCCTGTTCAATGTAGAAAGCTGATGCAGCTTATTGTTGACACCCCCCAAAAAAAAACCATTCTGCAGTTTTGTGGTTGACAAGAATAAAACTTTGTATTGGCAATAAACTTACTGCTAAAGCAATTTAATTGGTAGCTAGTTGCGCTGTTTATCCTCTTCAGTGATAAAATGAGTTGGAATTCATTAGGCAATGTTTGTTAGGATTAGTGGGTTGGGGTATTGTAAATCTTAAACCAAAGAACTGTAGATAATGAGTTAGAAATCCAGCCTTAGGTGGATATTACAAATTTTGGGAAATTCCTTGTTCTTCTTGATTGTTTATCATTAAAACTTTCATTTTTTTCTTTTGGCCTCTAAATACAGATTGACTCTGGAAATTTGACTACTAGTGGAAGAGGACGAGGCCGGGGCAGAGGTAGGGGTCGTGGACGAGGCATTCGATCCACAGAGAGGGATTTATCTGTGCAGTATGAGAAATTGGAGGATGACCTGGATGGTTCTAAGCCTGACCTAAGGAGTTGGGATGCGGAGAGAAAGGACAATGTGATATCCGACAATAAAAAGAAGGAAAATGCCCAGGTTTCTGTTCGAGGCTTTGATCTTAATGTGGATTTGGATGAGAATGGGGACTTGAAGGATGCAGTAGCTGCAGCTCCAGCTAGTTTGGGAGCTGAGTCCCATAATGAAATGAAACATGAGGAATTTCATGGTTGGTCTCTATCGGAGATGAAAAAGATGGCAATGAATCCCATGCAACTGGCGAGCTTAAATGGGATGATGGAAGATGATGATGATTATGATGAGGAAGGTTAGATTAGATATGGTGGTTGTAGTGATTACTTAGTCTGTGACAGTTCTGATGTTAGATTTCACTAGCAAAGTTTCATACAGGTGAATATGATAGAGGGGTAAGAAAGTTCAGCTAGGCCAGAACTGACAAAGTAGGTAATGGTTAAGTTAACCTTCTTGATCTCTTAGGCTGCTCTAGGAAGTTGTTGCATCTGTATTAACTAGACTTAAGATGTATAGAAGGCTTACTTTTACAATGAATGGTTGTTTCTGTGATTTCTGGGGCTATGCTATGCTTCTAAAGTTATCGCAATCCTTTTTTGTGCTTAATCCTGCTTCCAATCTCGTTGAGATGTAGTGTAAACTTTTATACCTTTATTGTCGATTTGCTGCTTGGTATTCATCATGTGGAAATTTTCTTGACGTGTGGCCCAGTGATTGGTGCTTGAAGTATTTGCTTCTCCATTATGGAAGAATTCATGGGATGGATGATTTATTGTTCTTGTTGATGAATATTCTAATTTATGCCGGTTTCTAAATTGTAATGTTTGCAACAATCCCTCCATTGGAGTTAGTGATCATCCTGACAATGTGCTTTTCCAATCCTTTAGTATCAGTTCTTGCAGGAGATGATTACCGTAGAATTGCTGCTGATTTTCTTCTGGTCGATCCAGTGGATGTGAAACTCATTGGAGAAACAGTCATCTAGCATATTTTCTGAACATGCCTAGAGGTATTCTTTTTTAACTTAATTCTTGATTGAGTTCTCACTAATATAAGGTTAGTTAAATTGTATGTCAGGAGAGATTCACGCCTGAGCCTCATTTCTATCAGGAGGACCATCCCGGGGTTATCCGGGGCAAATTGGACGGGGGTGCAACAGGAGGGTCTTGCTGGGGAGCTATAAGAGTTGCTGGGCAATCATACCACACCAACTTGACGCACACAGCCCAAGCACCTAACTAATCCAAAAAAACTTGGGATTTGAAGAACAAACACCCTAAGACAATGAAGTTGGAGCCATTTTGACCTTGAACTTGAAAAGATTAGGCTAGACTCAAGTCTACGCAGACGCAGACACTCCCCTCCTCCCTGCCCTGGTAATGCCATGGTAGTAGGATTTGTTAGCAGGAAGGTCCTGAAACTGAGAGAGGATGATTTGGCCAATTATGATTTGCCTTCTTTCAATACGCTAAGAGGGGGCAAAAAATGGGGAGAGAGAAAACAGTGCGTCCGCTTATCCTTGACGATATTAACGACCATTGATAAATGCGTGGATGGGAGGTGGGGGCAAGACAGCATTCTGAGACTAACCCGTACACATAGAAAGCTGCTTCTCTCTTTCAGCCATTGGACACCGCAACAGCCTGCCTATTTGTTCATCACCGACGACAAGTTATTGAGGATGTCCCCCTCCACAGTCTTTGCTTCAGCCGGAGTCTTTGCATTTGCAGATGAGGTACTTTAATCTCCTAATAGAGGATGTTTCTTCTTCCCTCTTTTCTGAACTCTTTCCTTCTTCCGATAGCCCTCGGTGAAGGCCATTGGCAGTGAGCAGGAGCCAGGTGAAGTGGCGAATGTGGAGCCGGGTGCTAGAGGAGGGAGGGGAGACCTCCGCCTTCGGTGTTGAAGGCAGGGAGCTGTTGTCAGGAGAGAAGGCTTTGTATTGCATTAGAATTTGACGGGCTCTATGGCTTTGAGACCATTACGCCACCAATAGCAACAACAATTCGAAGCTGCTTCTTGTAGTTTCATGGCTCTTAGCTTCTTCCCCTTGGGAGCTTCTTCTTTTCTTTTTTTTCCCTTCCCCGAGTCAGTATTCATTGAGAGGGATACAAATTGGCATTCCCATACCTCATTTTCAATCCGGCACTAAGGTTTATTCTTGAAGATGGGCTTCCAAAGACTTAACTCTGATATAAGTCGGCATTAGTTGTCATACTTAAAAGGGTATGTTTCGTCCAGTGTTGAAATTGCAGAAGACTTCATTTTCTCGCGGGGATCAACGTGCTCTCATACTCGAATTATTCTTCTAATAATGAAAAACGGGCCTTCATCGTTCTGGAGGTCTAGCAAGTGGATGTATATCCCTTGATCGATCTCCCCTAATGTAACAATAATCCAAGCAAGCATTCGATGAAGGAGAAACATTTGAGGGGAACTGGGCTGATGGGCCACGGCCCTCTGGCCCATAATGCGATTCTCGTGCCAGCCCGGCCCATCTGAGGAATGTCGTGCCCGTACAGGTTAACGGCTAGGAATTTCCAAAAGTGCGCTATTCACGAATGTAATGAGGGGCATCCATCCGGTCTGTGAGATCTGACGGCCAAGATCCCTCCAGCGAATACGACCGTTGGCGAGACGTCGACTCACCTTTTAAAGCACCATTGCCTCCTCAGCCCCATAAACAGAAGAATTCCACTCGCGCAGATTGAGAGAGGGAGAGAGCCTTCCACTGTCAATCTTCAACGGTCAAGAAGACAGCCTTTGGCAGTGAAATTCGAACGAGGAACGCTCTAACAGAGGGTGAGGAGGAAGGTGGCGGGCTCAGGAGAGGGATCGGGAGGGACGCGGAGTAGCCGTCTCCAGGGGTTCCTGTCGTCTCTGTTCGCGAGCATCGGAGGAGTCATAGGGACATTTTACGAAGTCGACCAACTTGCAACTCCGGGCATGGATATGAAGGCAGCTGCTGTCCATCAACACGCCAGAGGTGATTTCAAGAATTCTTGATCCATTTGGATTCTCGGTTTCCTGATTGCTTTTTCTTTTTGATTCGTGGGTTTGTAATTCTCGAATCCAATGCTCTGAATCAGCAGTGCCTGTGGCCGATTGTTGTCCCTCGACTCAAATTTCATGTCTTTCTGACAATCTGGGACCGTTTATTTTCCTTAGCGACTTTGGATTAATCTGGTCTTGGTTCGCAATTTGTCTTCCTTCTAAGTTTCATGTGGATCATGTCAAGATACAAGTTGAAATTCGCGCTGTACTCATTTCTTGAAGAAGATTTTCTTCCAGGCTTCCCATTCTTTCATAACTGCGTTAACCCGATATTTAAGATTTTCGTCAATGCATATCGTAAGTGCTTGTTATGACACTGGTTAGGAGCTGAGAAGCCAAAGAATGCCGCGGGGAAGGCAAGAAATAGAAGAGTTCTTCAAGACATAGGTAACCTGGTGAAGGAGCAGGCTGCTCGACCGAAACCTGCGAATCAAATTTCCCATCCCGTTGGAAGGTTTAATCCACTAAAACGATGAATCGTTTGCCTTGATCTCATTCTCCTTCTGTTTGTCATGCATACTCTGTTGACCCTGCAGGAGTATCGGAGCGCAACAACTGGCTAAGGCTAAGGTAGCAAAAACTATTATCTCAGTATCTCATCCATTTTTTATTGGATGCTGTCCCGACTTTACAGCTATAATATTCTGCGTCGAGGCCCTTACTCACTCTATCTTGCAGAAATCAACAGCAGAAATCATAGATGGTAAACTTGCACCTAAAGAAACTACAGCACAAGTAGGGCATGGTCCAGAGGAAGTTGCGGCAGTACCTGAGCCCGAGGATATTATTTTGATAAGCTCTAGTGAACATGAGAAAGGTTCAATCACTGCTAAGAGAGCATTCAAAGAAGGGTCTTCTAGGAAGAAGGCTTTCACTTCAGTTCTTACTGCTAGAAGCAAGGTGAACTCTAGAATGAGCCCATCTCTTTTCTTTGACTGTTTCAAAGTCTAAGTACTCACTTATATATAACCTCAGGCTGCTTGTGGGCTATCTGGTAAGTCCAAAGATCCGGTGATAAACATCGATGAGGCTGATACAGATAACGAGTTGGCAGTGGTTGAATATATTGAGGATCTCTACAAGTTCTACAAGGATGCAGAAGTAATTGCTTCACCAAATTTTTTTCACCTTGACCGTCTGCTTCCCATCATGATCAGAACTTGTTGACTCACCCTTTTTCTATATTTCTTTTCCAGGACGAGGGACAGGTGCATGACTACATGGACACTCAACCTGAGATAAATGCCAAGATGAGAATGATTCTTCTTGACTGGCTGATCGAAGTCCACCGCAAGTTTGAACTGATGCCTGAGACTCTGTATCTCACCATTAATATTGTCGACCGATTCCTCTCAGTGAAAGCTGTGCGCAAGAAGGAACTTCAGTTGGTTGGGATAAGTGCGATGCTCTTAGCATCCAAGTATGAGGAGATTTGGGCTCCCCAGGTCCTCCTCCCACATTTTGTCCTCTATTGTCTTAACAATTTAATTAAATATTCCCACACACAGTCTGATTCTAGCCATGAAAACCGCAATTGCAGGTTAACGACTTTGTGTTCATATCAGATAATGCCTATACAAGTGATCAAGTGCTGATGATGGAGAAGTCAATCCTGGAGAAGCTTGAATGGTACCTGACAGTTCCTACACCCTATGTCTTCCTTGTGAGGTACATCAAGGCCTCTCTTCCATCAGACGCCGAGGTGAATATCTCAAAACATGTTCTCTAGATAATATGATTTTCTACTAATATCTGACTTTAGCCAATCACTAAATTATCCTTTGTTGCTCATTCAGATGGAGAATATGGTATCGTTTCTTGCTGAATTGGGTCTAATGCACTACCCAACTGTTGTTCGCTACTGCCCCTCGATGATTGCAGCTTCTGCAGTCTATGCTGCTCGTCGCGTGCTCAAGAAAAGTCCCCTCTGGACTGAAACCTTGAGGCACCACACAGGCTACATCGCCAACCAGCTCATGTAAAGATTCCATTATCAGTTGATTTGTTCAAATAGGGCGTGAAGTTGACTCATCTTTTGCTATCTTCTTATAGGGACTGTGTGAAGCTGCTCGTCAGCTTCCATGCTGCAGCTGCAGACAGTAAGCTGAAGGCAGTTCACCGTAAATTCTCAAGTCCAGATCGTGGAGCTGTGGCTCTTCTTCTTCCTCCAGCAAATAAAGAGGCCTTTGACTAAAAATTTCATTTGAGAGGGTTTAAATCTAGTAGCTGTAGAGTGTGCCCTACCCTATGATGTGGCGAATTGGGATCTTCAGTTTGAGCTGCTTAGAGAAGTGACGGATCATGTTTCGTTGGTTATCATCATAGTGTACTGCAATCTGATTCTCTGACTGATTCAATCTATTTGAGAGGAGGTACTGTATTGTGTGCCCGAAGATGTTGTCGATTGGGATCTTCAGTTAGAGTAGTAGTTTAGAGAAATGACAGATCATGTTTCTTTTGGTGATCTTTATTAGTGGATTGCATTTTGATTCTCTGGAATGTCTGATTATATATATCTATTAACGGAGTGGCTGTTTGTATATATATATATATAGACTCCTCCCCTCCGTTTCATACCTGGCCTCAGCAACTTGGTGAATAGTTGGCCAATCCATCTCGAACAGAGATTGAAAGAACATATATATATATTCAAATCCATACTACACGGATAGAGCTCTTCAAAAAGTTTGAATATGATGCCAAAAATGATTCCGTAACAGGTAGGGATGCACAGGTTCTAAAACAGAAATGAGAGGGAGGGATTTGATACTTTTGGACCTAACAACAAAAAAATTTTGGATTTGAGATTTCCTATTTCCCTTTATACTATTTCTACTTCTACTATCCCAATAATTTTTCTAGACCTCCTATGTCTTTACTCAGCTCCAAACTAACACGGATAGAGCTCTTCAAAAAGTTTGAATAAGATGCCAAAAATGATTCCATCACGGATGCACAGGTTCTAAAACAGGATGGAGATAAAAATGAGCTAAAAAAAATTTAGTATAGTAAATATAACTCTTCATCTAATAATTAAAAAATTAAGAATTTAATTTTTATTATGAGACTCCCCATATTCTTTTATACATTTTCATATTTCTACTATCTCATTCTAATTCATAATTTTTCTATGTAATCAAAAAAAAAGAAAGGAATGTGGACAAGGAAGGGAAACCCAGCAACCCATTTATATTTCTTTCTGCCAGGACAGTTGACATGTGAAAAAAAAAAAAAAAGAGAGAACACACTGTAATTTCTCTGCACGTATAGAGCTTTTCAAAAAGTTCGAATAAGATGCCCAAAATGATTACATAACAGTAGGGGATGCACGGGCTCCAAAACAGAAAGGAATGTGGACGAGGGAGGAGGGGAAACCCAGCAACCCATTTATTTCTTCTCTGCCAGGACAGTTGACATGTGAAAAACAAAGAGAACATACAATGTAATTTCTCCCACCAAACTCCACTTATTTCTTCTCCTCCAACAATTTAGCTCCACAACATCTCTGACTATGATGTCTCTCCTCCACTAATCTTTTTCCACAACTATCGCTTCCATCGCCATTCCCGAGGTCTGATCTTCTCTGCAAGAACTCTGAGTTCTCCTTCCACACCTCCCCATTGGTATAAACCTCCTTCTTCCATATTGGAACAGATGCCTTTATCTCATCAATCAGAAACCTACAAGCCTCAAGAGAATCAGCTCGGTGAACAGAAGATACTGCAACAAAGACACATGTCTCTCCCACTGGAACTGGACCAAGGCGATGAGCAACAGCCATGGAGATTAGGCTCCAGGAAGATCTTGCTGAATCACAAATTGTCTTGATTTGCCTTATGGCCATTGGCACATAGGCTTCGTACCTCAACTCCAGGACGGTCTTGCCCTCAAACGTGTCCCTAGTGGTACCTGAGAATGTCGCAACCGCACCTGCTTGTGGAGAGCCAACAAACCTCATGTACTTGGCCATATCTATAGGGTCGTGCTCTTCTAAGATTTCAACTAGGATCCTGTCCTCATTAGCCATATGATTCTCGTCTATATCAACCTATGGTCTGCATCAGTTACAAAAGACACAATAACAGAATCAAGAGGTTGACAATATAATATGAAGTTTTTTGCTAAGTGAGAATAATAATGAAACGCAAATCATATGTAGAACATAAAACTGATCAGTTGGGTATATCACCATCAACATCAACATCATTTTTGGCCGCTGAACTTTCAAGGAGACAAATTTTGGCTAGAATTTTTTTTACAGGAAGGCACCAAATAATCGATTTGCTAGGGCCATCAAATCATATTTCACATGCTTACAGCCTGTTATCTATAGCCACCACAAATCACAAGGCAATCAACTTAAGAAAACCCAATGGGGATCATATTAAATTATGTATTATACCAAGTCTGACATTTGACTTATTTAGGAGAGTAGAAGGTTTAATGATAATGAAGAGTGTCTTCTCAGGAAAAAGGGGGAAAAAAAAAGAAAGAAGAGTATATCTATAACTCTGACCATCTCCAAGCATCATGGATTCAACGGCACCAAGGAGAAGAGGAGCTCGTGCAGCAATAGAAGATATGGGGCAAGAGACAGTGCATACAAGGCCAATCCCATGGGCTGGCTTCATCGTATTGCAGCACATCGACAGGAACAGCACAAAATTACAAACTTGAGCCCCCAAATATCAAGAAGTTTCTTCGTAGCGAACCTAAACTTCATATCTCATCGAATCAATTAAAGGTGTCTCAATACGACCTGAAGAGGATTAGTTTTCTGCTCAAGTTCCATACTTTCTGGCAAACGAACTATTGTAACTGGCAATTCCACCAACCCAGTTCAATACCACAAGTGTAAGGCCAAATCAGTCAATGGAAACCACTGATTACAGAAACCTAGTGCCTCAAGAGATTCTCGACCATGACAGAAAAGAATAAGTAATCCATGCGATGAATCCAAAAGGTTTCCTAGAAGAAAGAATCGTAACGGAACAGGAACTCCGAATTAGAGCAGAAGTAAACGAGGCACGAAATCTCTGTATCTGTGAAGACACGTTCTGATGACACTCACCTGGGGCTAGCTAATTCCTACCGAAGCGAAGTCTCGGTCGTCGTCCTCATCTTCTTATTCTACTTCTTCTCGGTGCCAAGGGCCAGGGACCAGTAACCTATTCTTATTGTTCGTTCTCTTTTGTCTGATGAGTCCCTCTATTTCCCGATTTTCCAATATCATCCATTTACTTATCAATTTAATTCATTTGACCCAGTCAAAAAATCCTTCCATTCCATCTATTCCCATCAGATTTACGCGTTTCCAGAAGAAGTTTAAAGGTTCATCGTGTCACATCACGGCCATCACGAATCACCCAACACTCTTGCTCTCAGATGGGCATTCAACCTTACAACGTTGAAACCAATTTTAGTTCTTGAACTTCTTGGATGCAGAATACACCAATCCTTGAGATGCTTCACATGAAAATCGTTTCTTGGTTAGATGAGAATAAGTAACGTCGATGCAAAGGGGAGCAGACCGCTGTAATTCCGGTGCATCCAACTGGTACACATGGCACTGTATAGAGGAGACCAAACTCATTCTAACTCATCAAATTCTCAATCAGTCAATACATGCAAGAATCCTCATAGTGCAGCAATATCCAAGTGAAAGCCCCAGAGGAGGATAATAAGAAGAAAGTCACAATCCGACCCAAAAAGACAGGTTAAAAGGATGCCTTGCCTTGGGGGCTAGAAAAAAACTGACAACCCATAAAAGGAAAAGTGTGGAACAGCCAAATGACCAAGGACACAAAACTGATCCTACAAACTCATGATACACGGAGTGACTAAAAATAGACTCGCAATCATAATTTACATTTCTGGCTAAGGTGAATGCAACTTGGTGTGCCTCTACTGGGCCACCGAAGAAGTTCTATCTTCTGGTCCCGCAAGAACAATCTAGCAGTTCAAAGGAATAAATGTTAAAAGTCTGAAAAAGATACTACAGAAGTTGGGTGAGGAAGAACATCACATCATTGATACTTGAAATATCATGGTAAACACGTACATTACAGTTGTAGGCGAATCTCCTTGCGAGCATTATCACTGCATTCCTTTCTCTCTCGGATTCGAATGCTAGTACAAAGGAAACTCCGGTCTTAACTTGCCAAAATAATGCCTGAGATGCAGCATTGCCACCTCCTCTGACCCCACATAGCTGAATAGCATATAAACATGAGGAAAACCAAGAACGTGAAACAAAAGAGGCGGTAAATTATGCATCTTATCATTTATTGCCAACGAGGATGGAAAATCCAGAGGTTATTTTGGTCCGAGGTTTGGTTTGTGCTTCACACTTTCAGAACAAAGCAGCCCTCTGATGCCCTCACCTGCATCGAATTGGAATAGTATTCTTTAACAATAGTTGTCTTTCCCTTGCAAAGCTTCATCCTCATGTTGCCCACATGAAGAGAATGAATAGCTTCTGAAGGATGCTCTGCACCAGTCATCTGAGTAACCACCACCTAAAGAGCACAGAAAGATTTAAAGAGATTCTCATTTGTCAAGGGAAAATGCCAAATGTAGCATTTGTTTCAACCCAATCCTGAAAGTTTAGCAAATATACATTGAACTGTGTATCATGCTTCCTCACTAGTGCTTCCACATAATTTCCCAAGCCAGGAGCTGCTCACCAAAAACCAAATAATGCTTACAAATAAATTAACATCAAATAACAAAAGACAGTATACCAAAGTAGGGACTTAACACAAAAGCTAACATAAATTAACTAATGACTGAACCTGGTTCAATTTAATGAAAACCTAAATTAACATCATAACTGAACCTGGTTCAATTGGCCCAGTGGTTGATAAGGTAATTTTCTGTCCATCTAAAAGAATGTCAGCTTGAAGGACTCGCCCCACATCAAAAGGTTCTGGAGCATAAACTAATTTGGTTGCTCCTGGCAAAGTTGAAAAATATTATATATTACAAGCAAGCAAAAGATGGTTAATAGGACCTGCACTCATTTTGCTATAACATACAGCAGACACAAAATCAACTAGACATATGACATGCTCGAGATGAAGGATACCAGAAATAAGATCTGTCTTGCCACCTTCTGGTGACACACGGTACCACTGGACTGTGCACATTGAGATTTCTGGGGCATTATCAGAACAGGGAGTAATCCGCAGGGTGGATCCTAATGCTTCGGGGCCATCTAATTCATAGAGAAGAGGATTCTTCACCCCTCTTTTAGTCATAGCCAACTGGAATTGGAAGTAATAGAAAATGAGAAAAGGCAGAAGCTCCTAGACCATGGATCACAGTTTTTTTTTTTAATTACTCACACTCATCCAAATCCCATGAAACTGGGCAGAATTTTGGAAAAGAAAAATACCTCTTTCTGAAGCTGAATAGCACGTTTAGACTTCTCTACAAGTTGGACCCTCAATGCTTGAAGCTCATGTTCCATGTCCATAACCTAGGATAATGTTAATTTCAATTTAATGTTAGTGACCATGTGGAACAGAAAAATGCTAATATAGCTTTGCCAAGAAATATCAGGTTAGGCACACCCAAGGTGTGCTTCCTTTTTGTCTAGGACAGGGGCATGAAAACTAAACACTTTCACTAATCAAAATTTGTTCGCAAAAGAAATGACATTACTTGACAATGTCATAACAAGATACAAAATATTACAATGTTCAACCAACATAACTTATTAAGTGATGCAGAATAACACAGCCATAGAAATAAAAGATTGCCTCGAGGGACTGATGGAGCTTCATTCAAAGTCAACTCTGAATGCCTTAAAACTAAAGAGCTCGAATGGAGAACCACAATCGATCAGGTTAAAATTTTCTTATCAAAACAAAAATATCTACAATTTGCAAATATATACTTATCTTGCTGATCACCTAAATGGCAGCTTAAAGGAGTAATGCAAACAAAGAGATACATATACCTTACTAGGTTGATGCAGCATTTTGATCCTTCTAGCCTCTTGCACCTCTTTCATCAATTCTTCCAAGTCCTAAACAAGCCAAAAAACTAGTCTCTAAATATAAGTGATAAGTGGAATCACCATAATCAACTTACATTAAAATTATTTTTTTTTCCAAACAAAGCATTTAATTAGCAGCAAAAGGATTGCTGGAGATTCCAAGATCTTTTAGTTCAGTTTTGGAAACAGTAAATTGCAGCAGAGGGTTTAGAGAAAGTGATCTGGCTCATACCTGTTTCCCAGAGTCACGAGACATGCGATCTTGCTCTTGGAGAGCATCTTCTACTCTTT
Source organism: Sonneratia caseolaris (assembly GCA_900006705.1). NCBI lineage: Eukaryota > Viridiplantae > Streptophyta > Magnoliopsida > Myrtales > Lythraceae > Sonneratia > Sonneratia caseolaris. The sequence goes on from CXYZ01003098.1 coordinate 457,694, forward strand.
GAACTGCAGCTCTTGCACTCTCAATTTCAGCACGAGCAAAAGCCCTTTCCTCATCAACAAGCTTCTTAGCATCTTCAGAGGCCTATGATATGAAAATTTCACAAAGCTTCTCAACAACGAGCCTCATATAAGTTGCAGCCACCACTGCTCATAGAGTCTCATAGAGAAGATCAGTGGAACACACTCCAGATGAAGCAAGGCCTTTAAAAGTAACTTGGATGTTGACATATCAAATTTCATTAGCTTCTGCAAGAAAAAATATATATATATAGATAGACCTGATTAAGAAAATTGGCAAGTTTCTTCACTTCTGCCTTTTCCTGTATTAGCTCTCCTTCCCTTTGTGTCAACTGAACAGCTAAAGCTTCAACCTGGAGAAGTGAGACATGATTTTTGTCTCTTTGTGGGTACTGTGATAATTCTAACTATGTGAATCAAATTTAAAGCAAATCAGGAAACAGCTAATACCTAGGAATTCGTGAAATTTTTAAAGAGAAACTAGAATACAACAGAGATAACAAACTGACCATTGCAATAGCTTCTTCCACATCATCCTTATTCCGACCAGTGACACGTCCTCTCAGGACCTCTAATGCATCTCTGAGCTTTTTCAGAAGAACATGTTTCTCCAATGAAGCAGCTTCTCTGAGCCTAGCCTAAATTTCCTCAAACAGATGTTTTGGATCAGTCAGTGCCAACTAACAGATTCCTAACTGACTGACTTTCAGTGCCGCTGCTAAGTCAACTAACTTTCAGAAAAATATATTGTGCTAGTAACATCTCTATGGAAATAAATGATGGCAAGGCTGTGAAGAAAGTTGCTAGAACAGGTTCAAGAATCAACTCATACTTCAAAGCCACTTCAGAGAAACTTTACCTCTTTGGACAATTTAGCTGCAGCAGCCAAGCCCTTCTCGAATTTATTGGCAAGGTCACGAACTGAGAGACGCTTATGCTGTTCCAGAAGCAGGGCTGTCTCGCGTGCAACAACTTCCTTCATGGAAAGCACCTTTGGGTCTTCTTTTGAATCCAAAATCTGGTTGTTCGCTCCAAGCATGTAATTTGGGAAGCGACTCGAAGCAAATATCACATCACTAGAAACTGTGGAAACTGCCTCCTTTTGCGTTGTGTTGGCAAAATCAGAGCTTACCCGAGTCATAATTTTGGTAGATCCTTCTGTTTTAACAACAAAAGCCATGAGCTTCAAACATTTTTTACTATATAAGAAGCTTCATTAACAGAAGAGCTGCAGGTTCACATTTTTTTTTCCCCTTTGTGTAGTCTGAATCGTAGCTTAGTGAATCAATACAGCAACCTGGAAGCTTACGTGAGATCATCTTATTACAAGCAATTGCCCAAGAAAAAGAGCGAAGTCGAATTCAAACGAGCAGGCAACACAGTTGGCACGGCAACAAACGATTCCCATAGCTACTAACGCTTAAGCATGACTTAACGTCAGCTATTTCTAGCCAACCGCCAAATAATAGCTCTGATACGCCGATTCTTAGATAAAGAGGCCTCTGTGTGTTATGAGGATGGGTCAACTACGAAGCCATAAAAAACGATAAAGAAAAAGAAAATGGAGCCCAGCTCCGCAACTAAACACAGAAGCAATGCACCCAGAACAGGATTCCGAAGCTATAACGAGAAGCAGAGCTAGCAGTGGAGGCAAAAATGGGGTGTAAGCATTGGAGCTACTTACAGGTGATAAAGAGGAGGAAAATCGCGGAATAATTAACAATGGGGAGTGTTGCTGGTCACGGGTTCTTCGGATCAGCGGAAAGCAAGCAATTACTTAACACACAAAATTGAATGCAGGGTAGGTCAATCAATCGAGAGAGAGAAGAAGAAGAAGAAGTAGAAGAAGATTATGATTAAAGAGACGAGAGAGAGAGAGGGAGAGAAGGTTGGAACGAGTAAAGGCTTGTGCTTTGCTTTTTGAAAAGCTCGGGGAAAGTTGATATCCTGAAAGTGAAAGAGAGGCCGCCCTCTGTGTTTAATATTTCTCGCCTGGATTTTTCCTTTCCCTTTTTCTAATTTTATTTTATTTTCTTCAAACAATTATAATTAATTATTCCATAAAGTGGCAATTAAATTTGAAAAAAGATTGCCTCCCACTTACTCAGAATTCGTCCAAATATAATTTTAAATTTTAAATTAATAAATATTAGTACTTATTTTATAATTATTTCACTTAATTATCCGATTTATATTCATTTCCCATCCCTCATTACGTACTTTTTAAGTCACGAAGCTATAAGTTGCTGCCTGTGCCTCAGTCAGTCATGTGGCCATTAGTCGCTTACCTTCTGTGTTGACTCCCCATATAAAATCTATTGGAAAAATAAATCGGTTCGAGAAGATTAAGTACGATAGGAAAATTTTGCCGCAAAATTAAAGAAAAGTTGCCTTCAAATTTTAATTCGTCTGTCCCACCCGTGCTTGGTTGTGTATGCTGTGCGATCTCCATGGATGTGGACATGTTCAAGGATTTAGTGAGAAAAATCGACCCGGTTGATTGATTAGTTAGTTGGGTGTCCGGTGGCAGCACTTGCACTTCCCATCTACTAGTAAAACACTTTGACAAATAGCAATAAGGATTAAATCGAATACTAAGCAATTTGGTATCGCTTAAAGAGGTATTGAGTTCGAGATCTCGGATACATAAGCATTTCCTTTGAAAGCCTCACCAGTCATATCAGGCGTGCAATCCGGGATGACCAATGAATTAATTAAGTATGGTTGACTAAAAAAAATTATTTTATTATTAGTGAAACCTACTTAAATAAACAAAAAAAAGTTGCCAAATTTTTTTAAAAAATATTAATTAAAAATTATCAGTTGATGTCGTACGGCTCACGAGAGAGTATTTCCTGACCTTGTGGCATTACAGTTGTTTTTTTTCCCATCTAATTTGGTCTAGGAGACTGCTTTTTTATTAAAAAAAAAGAGCAAAGTCCAATGATAATTTTTTGAAAATTTTATTATTATAATAAAATTTATAACTCATTTATTATTAAATATTCCGCTCAAAAAAGTGCAATGATAATTGTTTTTTAAGTTGCTGATTATGATTGGCCAATTCCTAACACGAGTGACGACTTTCGTAAACGGGGTCCCACCCGACGTCCTCGTGTAATGGGGAATGGATTGGGATCTGAGGAAAATACTGTTTCAACAAATTCAAAGTCGATCGTTCGATCGCCTGAAGAGATATATTAACCGTCAGATCCAACCATACATTGTCTTGCGGCCGTAGAGGATCACACCACTTCTCTTCACTGACCTGACCCGACCCTTCTTCCAGTCCCTGTCCCACTATGCTGACGCTCTTCCGCCATGGCCGAGCTGAGAGAGCTCCATCGGAACACTAGTTTCTTGTCATCAATGGTTTGATCCCCGGATAGGCACGTTTTCCCTCTCCTCCTCCTCCTCCTCCTCCTCCTCTGTTATTGCCTTCTTATATAATTTCCATCTTAACTCATTACTCACTGCTTCTGACCCCAAAAACTCCAACCCAACCTCCGCGCATCCCTCGCTATCTGACCCACATTTTCACAATCAACATCAAAGTGCTCGCCTTTAACCTCCTCCGGGCCCCTTACCAATTCCCATTGCATCCGCTTCCTCACCACGGCCGCCGCCGACACCCTCTCAGACACCGTACACCGAAATTGTCCTAATACGCCTCCACGTTTACATCGACGACTCCAACATCAACAAATCCAGCTTGGTCCGTCAGCTCTATGATTGTCACGACCCGAAAACCCGGCAGAGTTTCCCCTGTATTTAGGACTAACCAGTGACTGCAAATCCTGCTATGAAACAGTTCAACACGCCAAATCCAACCATTCCCTTCCAGGGCCATTTCCCAAACCAAAACAGTTTTCAACCACCAGAAATTCAGGTCGTGATATGTGACTACCCGATACAGGGCTTCTATACATACCCTATCAATCACACTTATTTTAGTTGATCCCCGGGTCTATTTGGGCGGCTCNAAACTCTGCCGGGTTTTCGGGTCGTGACACTGTTGCAGTAGAACCCTGATCATGGTTCCGTCAGAGAAGGACACAGAGTGATCGGTATAGACATTGTTCTCCCATGTCGTCGAGAGATTAGCTGTTGGGTAATCGAAAGGTTGAGCATTGACTGAACAGCGAATGGAGGAAATGAAGAGGAGGCAGAGGAGAAGCTCAACCAATGGGCAGCTGAGAAAGATGCTCCTCATGGCTGGTGACATGACTGGAGAATTAGTGAAAGCATGTGAGGATGGAAACCAAGAAACAGGACCGTTCTCGGACTTCAAGGGGATTTAAGATTTGATGAAGAACAGGAAACGGGGCAGTTTTCAACAATAAAACTTACGGAGAACATGGTTTCTTATTAAATTTTTTTATGAAAATAGTTTATTATTGTTTGCTGTTTCCTGAGAATGCTGTTAACAATGGCAACTTGAACAACTTCAAGTTGCAGCTTTCATGGTTTTTTTTTTCTGATTAGTTAAATCCCGAAGTCAACTTTGGATCCTCCCTCCAGTTCACTTCCTCCTTTTGCTGTTCATTGCTAAACATCAATCTTCCAACTCAACCTCTTCTCCTGTCAATGGTGCTCTGCACCTTTCTAAGTTCATTGCCCCATCGAACTATAGAACCGACACTATCACTTGGTTGGGTAACAGAATAGCATCTCTCTAGATTTAACATGTTCTTCAGCTCCATCATGATGAAAACAGTTTTACGAGAGCTCCTGAAGCTAAGAGTATGATGAAGGCGGTCCAAGGATGGCTTAAACTCCTGCTTTGGACATATTATGTGAACATCTATCATTAGTTGGACGTTCTCGTTCATTTTTGTCAAACTGTGATTCATCAACTGACATCGATCGTGCTTCAACACCTCTTCACCTACAGTCTTGGGTCTGAGTCATGTGGCTGGAGAAAATTCATGATTGATAGAGCTGTATTTCCGAGTAAAAATGCTCTGTTCAAGCCTAAATTAAGTTGAGCTTATTCATTGTTTAGTGATTTCTAAGAAGAACAGTATGAACCAGCAACTGGACCAACTTGGCAGTAGCTTTCTTGCATTCCAGGAATTACTCGTTCTCAAGTTCACTTTTTTTTTTTTCTAATTCCCTTCTTCTACAATTCTTTTCTCCGACCAAAATTTTACTGCTAAATCCTTTCTCCAAGCGAATCCACCATTTCTGGAAAATAAGTCAACGAGTGGAGGCATTTACATTTGCACAAGCTTACAGATCTGATCGAATCTGGTACAGGCAGAAATACAGCCTCCCCTCTGATAGGGATTGAGGAGTTCATTGTGACATTTAGCATAATCTGAGGAATGGGTTTGTGTCAACGAATCAGGAAACAAGACCAAATTGTATTAAGGGGTTCATTGGCAATCAGAAGAGCAGCAGCAATTTGTAATATCTCAAGTCTATTTTCTATCTATCTTCTTTCCTTTCTGTTTGGTCTTCATCTCCTTGATTCATCACGTTCAGCCCCTGTTTTCACCTATTTCTGCTCAGGAACGTTCCCAATCTGGTACATAGCTGTTACAACCCAAAAATCTGACAGAGTTTCCCCTGTACCCGGGAACTAACCAGATATGCAAAACCTGTTAATACTCAGCTCAACACACCCGAATCCAGTCACGCCCATCCATAACCATTTCCAAAACAACCAATTTTCAACCACCAGAAATTCAGGTCGTGATATGTGATCATACTATACCGGACTTCTATACATACCTATCAAAATACACTTATCCTAGTTGATCCCCGGGTCTATCTGGGCGGCTCCACACGGCTGAGCGTCCTCCCTATCTGTAGAAAACAATTTGCAGAGAGTGTGAGTTGCAACTCGGTGAATACAAAATTCCAAAGTGGAATAACAGATGGCTCACCTATAACCTTACGACTATATCAATTATACAATTTATCTACCATGGACATGGGGTCGTTGGCAACTTGGCCACTTCACACGACCCACCTGATGCAATGCATGTATCAACCATGTCAAACAAATAACCATGGGGTCGCATTACCTCTGCGACAGAGTTATGGCGGTACCGTTACTACGGCTCTCCCCAAAACAGTACCGCGACCCCGCACCTCAATCATTTCCTAGCATTCTACTTCCCGTGCCCCTTCCCTTCGCACGCACGCGGGGGCCGCCTATTAACCTCTGGCGGTAAGAGTGGACCCGTCATCCTCAAGTCTCTCTCTTTTTCTTTCCTCTCCTCTCTGGTCTTTGTTTTTCATGACAGGGTCCGGGGGAGTCAACTCACATATTCCACTGGGGTCACAGAGCCAGTGTCATTCCTGTCCCATGCTTATATCTCGCCGAGAACCCGCAGTAGTTCAATAAGGCCCATTTCTATTCCGTCGGCTTAACGGTCATCATGGTTATACACAAGCACAAACAATATGCAGATTATGAATGAATGCATGCATGCCGACTACCGGTATCACACATATATCTAACAGCTATTCATTTCTAAACCATTATCTACTATGTACCAAGCACGAACAGATCATTCCACAATGGAAGAATGTACTCACAACCCTTTAGATGATCAGTTCACAAGGCAGGACCCTCTAGGTGTTAATCCCGGTCCTCTTCAGCACCTCAATGCCCGAAGTCGACAGCAGGACAATAGAGCCTAGAATCACGTTCTGGTCT
>CXYZ01003098.1:466079-550376 GCA_900006705.1 Sonneratia caseolaris
GACTGATCTAAGGAGATGGGTCCCTCCTCGGTATCCCTCACTGCTGTTATTCCTTTTTCTCTTCACCATCTGTTACTCCCGGCCACACAGAGGAACAGAAAACCCTTCAGCAGAACCGAACGACCACACTAGCAGCACACACTACACTTTTCAGTCAGCCCCAACTCGAACCCTAACAGTTATAAAAACGCAACTCCCAGCCGCAATAACACCTAGATCACAGCCATAGCGATCCCCGGACACCAAATCAGCAATAACCTAAGGAGGGTTCGGGTATCCGAGTGCCTTACCTCAATGCCCGAAGTCGACCGCAGGACAATAAAGCCTAGAATCACGTTCTGGTCTGCAGCAGGTCCTCCCTTCCGAGCTCGATTTGCTCCCACAGCGGCAGATGGAGCGGAGACGGATTGGGAAGGCTGGAACCCTAGGTAGCCCTAAATCGCTCTTCTCTCTCTCTCGCGTGGCAGCAGGGGGAAAAAGCTGAAATGAAGACGACGAAAGGGGAAGGGGAGGGGAAAGGGAAGTGGACGGGCTGATGGGCCAGCCTAATTGGGCGGGCTCTCCTCGGGCCCAAGCCCGTGGGCTCACAATGATTCCCGCTAATTTTGGAAATTTTCGACTTTTCAACTTGGTAGAATATGAGGGAAGAATGTGAAGAGGGAATTTGGGCAGAAGCTAGTGCACTCTAGGAGGACTAGCGATGCCTTGTCTCCAATCTCAGCGAGTTGAGGCATGGTGGCCAGAATCAGATGATGAGTTGGCGTTCACACCACCCTTCTTATCGTGCAGCAAATGCAACTTCACCCTTACATAATAGCCCATGACAGAGTGCGAGTTCCTGGTCAGGGGGAAATCAGATGTTTCTTGCGCAAACACCCTCTGAATCTTTTGAAGATGATCTCATGGACATGACAGAGGACGGTGGCAACGTGTTTGTTCTGCATGTGAGAAGCATTGCTCAGACGAGACGGGGCTAACATTAAGTGACGTGAGTCTTGTGCCAAGCAGCTTCAATCGGGCGATCCACGTCTGCTCCCACAGGCAGCTGAACTTTCAGATTTAGCACACTGAAGGGTGAGGATTGCTCCTCAGAACAAACATTTTGTTTTAGCCAAAGCCTGGGAATGTTTTTGACTGAGGAAATCAAAGGCTGGATGGGATCAAACTCGTGGTTTTTGGGCCATATCTCCATAGTCATTTCTGTTGGTTGGATTGGAAGGAAGAATTGCATTCTGCAATGCAGAACAGGAAGGGAAGGAAAACTGGGGAAGAAAAGGTTGCAAGTAAGCTTGCTTAGACATGTATATATCTGTGTGATTTGGCTGGAAAAGAATAGCAGAATATCTTGATCGTGTACATGTGTATCTGCTCTGGGTACTGTCTCATCGCCAGCACCCGGATAGATCGGGAGAACGCTAATGACGGTGACGAGCATTGGTAACCATACAACTGGTAAAATGCCCGTCAACTGGGAACGCCCTAACTGCAGCATTCCACGGATGAAATGGCATCTCTCAAGCATTTCATCGAAAATGTTCTCTGCACTACTACACAAGTATCTTCAAAAAAATTTTCCTTGATTCAATGTTTTATAAATAATTAAATTTTATATGTGATGGATAATATGGGAAATGCCCCTCTGTTTAGCTAAAATTTCAAAATTATATCATTAATTAATCGGTTGTTAAAAAATTAATTTTATATGTGGGGAATTGAAAGTGGAGCCAGCTGCGGTGCCTCAGTCAACTAGAGTTTCCGCTCCAACGCATCAATTTTTTTGAAAATCCTGTCTAGTCCACTTGGAGCAATCCACACCGTTCAAAATTTCACGATCCAACGGCTGGTCGACAGAAATTGAGGGAGAGCACGGTGGCCGTCGGATGTTACCTCGCCTCTGCCCTGTCCTTCGCCCTTTTATCTCTCTGCGCTCACTCTCGTCTCACTCACACTCGCATTTTGGTTTCCTCGAATCGATCTGTTCGGCCTCCACTGTCTATCGCCGTCAGCTTCTCACTCTCGCCTCTCTCTGTCGAGATCTCGGCTCTCCCCGGTGAGTTTTGCTCTATCGAGCCATTTCTGTTCTAATGCCGTCTGTTCTGGGAGAAAATGATGTAGGCTGCAGGAAGAACAATATCTGAGCGCACGACTTCTCTATTCGTTGGTTTTATCTGTGAAGTGGAAGCGGCAGACGAGGAATTCTCATGTTTGATGTGTGAATGCTGTTTGCTATCTGCATGTTTGACTTGAAATCAACCATATTTCTTGCAGTTCCTCGTGGTGACGAGGACCCGGGTCTTCGATATTTGGACTATCTGACCCTTATTTTGCGCTTATATATCTGTGAATTCCCAGATCTGATGTTTGAACTGCACACATAGTTACTTCAATGGGTTTGCTCTGAGATCTTTGATCGAAAAACTAACTCGTACACTGCAGAAGTGGAGTACAGAAAACAAAACATGAGATTTGATTGTTTTCTTTTGATCGTTGTCTTGCTGGTTTTTGTTATTCTTCTCTTATATTAAGAAGAACTACAATCTGTTCTCATGCTCAGTGATGTGCTTTGATTTACTATGTGTGGCTTTGCAGAAACAGCAAGATGAGAGAGATCCTTCACATACAAGGCGGACAGTGTGGTAACCAGATTGGGTCCAAGTTTTGGGAGGTTGTCTGTGATGAACATGGCATCGATCCCACTGGACGCTACACTGGGACTTCTGATTTACAGCTGGAGCGTGTAAATGTCTACTACAATGAAGCCACTTGTGGACGCTTTGTCCCTCGTGCTATCCTCATGGATCTTGAGCCAGGAACCATGGACAGTGTAAGGACTGGTCCCTATGGCCAGATCTTCAGGCCTGATAACTTTGTCTTTGGTCAGTCTGGTGCTGGTAACAACTGGGCGAAGGGCCACTACACCGAGGGTGCTGAGCTCATTGATGCAGTCCTTGATGTTGTTCGCAAGGAAGCTGAAAACTGTGACTGCCTTCAAGGTATATTTCTAGCTACCTTACTTTATGTGCTTTTAGGGCACATATCAGAGGGTAACATGTCTTCAATTGCATTTGCAGGTTTTCAAGTCTGCCACTCTCTTGGTGGTGGGACTGGCTCTGGAATGGGTACCTTGCTGATTTCTAAGATCAGAGAGGAGTACCCTGATCGAATGATGCTCACCTTCTCAGTGTTCCCATCCCCGAAGGTCTCAGACACTGTGGTGGAGCCTTACAATGCTACACTTTCTGTTCATCAGTTGGTGGAGAATGCTGATGAGTGTATGGTGCTAGACAATGAAGCTTTGTATGACATCTGCTTCAGAACTCTGAAACTAACCACTCCTAGCTGTAAGTTTACCTCTCCCCCCCCAAAAAAAACATTGATTGATTGTCATGAATTGCCTTCTTCTGGGATTTGCATTTGACTTGGACTTTTTTCCCCATATTCAGTCTAGTTTTACTTCAAAAAGTCATCCTAACTTCCTAATCAGTTTTCATTTACTCGGGCATGTATGCTTGCTGTCAAAGTTGTTGTATGGAGCAGGCTATAATCTCTGTTCTGCACATGAACCATTGCCCTATCTGTGTCCAATAAGCTTTGTCCCCTTCTTTCCTGCAGTTGGTGATCTGAACCACCTGATCTCTGCAACCATGAGTGGTGTAACATGCTGCCTGAGGTTCCCGGGTCAATTGAACTCTGACCTGCGAAAGCTTGCAGTCAATCTCATTCCCTTCCCTCGACTCCACTTCTTCATGGTCGGCTTCGCCCCTCTCACTTCCCGTGGCTCTCAGCAGTACCGTGCCCTAACTGTCCCTGAGCTCACCCAGCAAATGTGGGATGCCAAGAACATGATGTGCGCTGCTGATCCACGCCATGGCCGCTACCTCACTGCCTCAGCCATGTTCAGGGGCAAGATGAGCACCAAGGAAGTGGATGAGCAGATGATCAATGTGCAGAACAAAAACTCCTCCTACTTCGTGGAGTGGATTCCAAACAATGTGAAGTCTAGCGTCTGTGACATCCCTCCTCGTGGGCTGTCCATGGCCTCGACCTTCATCGGAAACTCAACCTCCATACAGGAGATGTTCAGGAGGGTAAGTGAACAATTCACAGCCATGTTCAGGAGGAAAGCTTTCCTCCACTGGTACACTGGGGAAGGCATGGACGAGATGGAGTTCACCGAGGCTGAGAGCAATATGAACGACCTCGTCTCCGAGTACCAGCAGTACCAGGATGCCACTGCTGAAGACGATTATGAGTACGAGGATGAAGAGGAACTTGAGCATGACGAGTAAGGCGAATGGGATAGTAGAGATTACTACACTTCAAGTGCTGGGACAACTTTGCTAGCCAGAAGAAGCGAAGCCTCTGTTATATCGGTAGTAATTCGGTCATCTATGCAGTTGGGATGTCGGGTAGTTACTTCCTACGTAGCATCATTGCATTTCTATTTCTATGGATTTAGTTGAAGCTCCTGCGGTGGTTTCACTATTCGATCTGGTTTCTTGATGATGTTGAATGCTCTGGTAGAGACTCCTCGAAACGTCTATTTGTCCTGTATTCTTTATGAGATCGGGTATTCGGTTCAAATAGCACCACCGACTCAGTGTTATAAGGAGGCATGAATTCGTGTCGAGTGACAGGTATCTTTTTCCAGTAGACGGGAAGCATGACAGAGGAATTTGTTCCCACGGAGATCTGGCTAATGGTGATCTATCTAACAGTAAAATAACCATGAGAGAGCAAACAACGGAGATCATAATACAAACCAACACCCCCACCACCCCCACATTCCTGAGCACGTTAAGTTGTTCATCGGGCCCCAGCTGGTTTTTTGCTTCCCTCGTAGGACATGCTTGTTGGCCCTACACAGCAGGGGCAATGGCAGCTATAGAGCCTACATGTTTGTCTTTGGTAAGGGCACCTCGAATTGTTGCTTTTGTAGATCGCAGGGGAACTCCAGCTATAAAGGCGCATCTATGTCCTGTGCGTGGTTCGGCGTCGCTGGATAACACTAGGATTCCTGGTGAGCAAGGCGGGCTTGGTCCTATATTTTTATGGCGTATGAGTTCTTTGACCTGACAAGATCGGCGAACACACTCACGATTCACGAACTTCATGGGAACACCTTGTTCGTTCTCCCTTCTCGAAGGCTTCTTGTCCGGCACTTGCCTGAACCGGCTCTATAGACTGCACCTGCCTTGTATTAGGAGCCATGGAAGTCGTGGTAACTACTATCATCCAGTTCGATCCGAATGATGGGAAGGCCCATGTGAGTTACTACAACTGGTACTTGCTCAGCACTACGCCAACCGGGGTGGTGTATGCCATCATGAATCAGCCTTGGTACTGGGGCTTCTTCATAGGCTTTCCGGGCAGTTCCATCGGCTTCGTCATGCTTGCTCTCGAGAAGCGCTTTTACCGATTTCCGCCTCTCGGGAACAGTCCCTTCGTGAAGGTTGCTCAGGTCTCACTAGACCTTCAGGAAGTTCCTAAAGCTGATTGCTGAAACTATCTGCAGGGGAAAAAAAAAAGGGCTGAATAATTTGTCTGGCTCCATGGCAATCTGAATCTCCCCTACTGGTTCTTCGCCATTGTCAGCTGCATCAATTTGGCGAACCATCTCTTCTGGGCTTCCTGGTGCAACTACAAACAAGAAGCAGATGTGCACGAGGCCGAGGCAAACCCCGGAAAGCCGGTAACTACTCTGAAATAGAAGTCTACCAGTTAGTTCATCAGTTTCCACATTGTTATGTCAATGCAGGAATGCTGCTGGGTCAAGAGAGAATAAGCTCTGTACCTACCAATGGTTTTCCAAGTGAAACTCCCCGATAATCGTTTGAGTTTCCAAGTCGAAATTATCGTAGTAGGAGTTAGTCATGAATATGAGAGCCCCTGTCCGACCCGGAAGTGTTCTATTCTCGTTTCTGGAATCTTGCAGTTTCCATTCTCCGACTCTTCTTCCCCAAGACGACCCACCGAGTTCCGGCTACTGGCTTCCTGCCGAAGAAACAATAATAAGCCGTCAACCATGAACGGTAATGATTGAACCGGTTCACATGTGGTCCGTTTTCTCGAGACCGGGTCTATGGTTCAATGCTGATCAAACCATGTTCGCATTACATTATTTTTTTAATCGGATCGAGACAACTGTATAATAGTATGATAATGATCAACTGCGATGCAATAGCAGTAGAGGGGAAAAAATTTCATAGCATTAAAGAACCGAAATGAGTTAATTGAGATTTTTTTTATATCTTTTCTTTTTTTAATAAGATTTTATATTTAATGAAAAAAGTTATAATTTAGAAAATTTACCCAACTCCCTCTGGCTTAAACTTGGATTCTTCCCGGTTCATTCGCACAATGTAGAAAACCATCTTACCCAGCCGAACTGGCCGGTGGCAAAGGGTCCTGACCAGATGACGGATCGCGGTCCGACTGACAGTCGGCCGGCTGGTCCGGACCGGTCCAGTCTCTTCCCTTCCGGGACTCCGTTAAAATGGACTGAAACGGAATTGTCGACTCAGACAGCAAAATCGACTGCGAAACCCGATTTCCGGCACAGAACGGAAGAGACCAAGGCAAGCGCACACATGGCGGAGTCATCATCCTCTATGGCTTCGTCATCTGCATCGGCGAAGTCTGACGCGGAGACGGAGGAGCTGCTCGATCGAATGCTCACTCGGCTCGCACTGTGCGACGACTCCAAGCTCGAAGCTCTGCTTTCGAAGCTTCTCCCTCTCTCCATCTCATCTCTCTCATCTCCCTCCCAAGCCGTACGCAGCAAGGTATCTTGTTCGGTCTCTGGATTTCTCTAATGACTTAGAGCACTTGATCAGCTGCTGTTTTACTGAAAGCTAGAATCTTGAATTGTGTTCCGAATGTTATCGAGCTCTGTTCGTGGCTGAATTGAATGCTTACCGGTCGGTTTAAACTATAATTCCAGCTACTCTTTTTTTTATATCTCTCGAGATCTGTAAGTGGGCAATGGAAAACTTATTTTCTTTTCCACTGTCAGATGCGAAATAGGCTTAATGAACTGAGATACTTTATGATTGTTTAATTCTAAGGAAACCATGTTAAGTTAGGAGCCTCTGCCGAGAAAAGGGGGCTTTTGCAGTGGTATTCTGTCGCTTTGTTCCCCCTCAACTATCACCTGGACACATGATCCACCGTTGTAACTGGGGAAAAAAGGAGCTGCTGCTGCTGCTGTGCATGCTTCCATTTTCTAAAAATTTTCTTTCCTTTTGAACATGAAGATATTGCTGCTTAGATATCTGGATGCAGACCTTCCAATTGAATTCAAGCTTAAAACTGTAAATTCCAAGTTAAAATCCACATGGGATGGTGCTGCAACTTTGCTGTCTTTTGTCCTTTTCCCAATGGCGACCTTGTCTTGTTGAAGCGTACGATTTTATGACAGCATAATTTATTGTCTGCTTACAGGTTCTTGAGATTCTGAGCCATGTTAATAAGAGAGTGAAACATCAACCAGAAATCGGTCTGCCTTTATCAGAACTGTGGAGGATATACACAGAAAACAATGTTGCTCTAATTGTCCGAAATTTTTGCATATTGTATATTGAGATGGCGTTTGAACGCATAGATATGAAGGTCAGTTGTCATCCCATTGTATCTAAACCTAAGGGGAATATTTGGAGAGTTAGTTGTTTCTTTTGAATGCCCCATCAGCTGATTGCTGTCTGTCTGATGTGGTTGACCCCCAACAAGCATGCTCTTAATGCAGGAGAAGGAAATGATGGCACCTACAGTGGTTGTTAATGTTTCAAATCTTCCTCATCAACATCAGGGAATAATACTGAGGATCGTTTCTAAGGTTTGTGTCTGTTGTTGGCCATGTATCACCTGTTTCTTTACTGTAAATGGATGTTTTACTTGCTATTTTAGTACACTTGATTCAATAACATCTGGGCGAGGGTGATTATATTTTGGTTTGCTGCAGCTGGAGTTTTTCTTCTTCCTTCACTCATTCAAATTTTCCTTGTAGTTGTTCTCAATCTGGCGACTATATTGCATAAATATTTGAACTCTCCAGCTTTATACTTGCTTTTGCTAAGTTCCATCTTCCATAAGACTTGAGTCCTTTCTGTTTTATCCTTCATTCACTTTCAAACAGATCCAATATATTGACTCAAACCTGTATGTCCTGATACAATGTAGTTTTCAGACAATAAATATCCAATTTAGATTTGATCTTTTGTTATATGATTTATTTGTCAGCATCCTGAGACTTTATCTTTGATGGTTTAAGGTGATTGGTGAATGCCACTCAAGTCAAGTTGATCCAGTAGTTGCTGCAAAATATAGAGCATTAAGCAATTCTCAGGATAGGGAGCTCTTCATTGAATATTGCCTCCATGTTATTTTATATCAGCAACCTTCTCAAGGGTCTGTAGCTTCACTAACAAATGATGTTCTCATGAACAAATAAGCATTTCACTTCTTCAAATCTTCTTATTACAAATTTTGTGTTTGCTTGTAGTGGAGGAAGCTCGCCAGGGCTTTCAGTTGCTCAAGCCAATGTAGTTGCGGGGAAGGATCCATTGAAAGGTCATACTCTGGCTGTGAGAAAGGTAAATTAAAGCGACTCGAGGTTATAGAGTTGGTAATTAATCCCAAGTCATGGTATAAACTTGAGGAGGATTTTTTTTTAAGTAAAACTTGGGGAGGAAACCTAAGAGAAACATGTGCAATCGGATATATATCCAAAGCCAGCTACTTCACTATATCAATATAATAAAAGTATCTTCAATTAGTTCTAACTATAGTTGTTTTAAAAATTTATGCAGTTAGGTATATTGAATGTTATTGAAGCTATGGAGCTCAGTCCTGAGGTTGTTTATTCTATCTATTTGGCTGCTTCTGCTGATAGGTATATTTGCGTTACACTTGAAAGACACAGAATTGTACTTCTACCATCTCAAGATGCTGTTCTATTCATAAATATGCAGATTTTGATTTTATCACATTGTTATTGGTTTTTCAAGTCAGGAGGATGTTGTAAAGAGAGGAGATGAGCTTCTAAAAAAGAAGGCTTCCGGTGTTAATTTTGACGATCCACTGCTAATCAATAAATTCTTTGTACTATTCAATGGTAGGACCGGGATTTGTTTATTCTTACTTGTTGAGCCCCCATTTGTGCAAAGCCTTTTCCCCCCCTTATGCTTCTGTGATATAAGCTTTTCTCAATTTCCTCTAACACTCCTGACTTTAGATTTTTTCTCCATTTTGAACAGGTACCCCTGTATCTGAAAATGTTGCACCAGAGTGTAGAATAAGTCCTGCTAATTTGACCTTAAGAGTTAAATTAATGTCTGTCTTCTGTCGATCAATCACTGCTGCAAACAGTTTTCCTTCATCTCTGCAGTGCATTTTTGGCTGCATGTATGGTATGTCCCTTGAAAGTTGCAGTTCAAAGAAAAGCAAGCAACCTCAGTGTTGCATTCAGTGCTATAGAACTCTTTCGCACTGTGTAAAAGTTTGTCTATATTTTTGAATTATGGAAACTTGAAGTTGTTGAGAAATTTAGAGTATCTGAAAGGTATACCAAATCTTAGACATGCATATTATTATTTTCTTTAGACATTGGGAACATGAGCTAAGTTTATATTGTTGCATCTGAATTTGGACTTTACAGGAAATGCAACCACCACAAGGTTAAAGCAGTTTGGAATGGAGTTCACTGTCTGGGTGTTTAAACATGTAATGAATTATGACTTTACTTTATTTGGTTGCTACATCAGTCATTTCCTAATTAATAATGTGGAAGAAAAATCTTTTTTTTTTTTCTGCGCATTCTGGCCTTAAGGCAAAACTTGACCGATTGAAGTTGATGGGCCCAGTCATACTGAATTCAATTCTGAAGTCACTTGATGGTTATTCAGGCAATGAATCAGGTCAGAGCATGTAAATGAGTTGCTTCATCATTGTAAGTGTGTGCGTAGGAATTTTATCCACCTAATGTTGTTTATTTATTTAGATATAAATTCTAGAGACACAAAATCATTTGCTTTTCAAGCTATCGGGCTGCTTGCACAGCGGATGCCTCAGCTCTTCAGGTGGATGGCTTACTTTGTACCATTTTAATGTTCCTCTTTCTCTGTCCGTCTTTATAAATATTTATCCCTTCATGTAGATGAAAGGGCTAGTTTTTTATTCTCTCAGGGAGAAGATTGATATGGTTGTTCGACTTTTTGATTCCATGAAGATGGAGTCTCAGTCAATTCGATTTACCATTCAAGAAGCAACCACTTCTCTTTCTGCTGCATATAAGGTTGAACAGACTAATAACAATGTTCTTTCTGTTCTGAGAAACTTTGAGAGCAAAGCTTTTGCTTTTGAGATTGCTACAGTTATATTATTGTTTCATCCTCTTGTTACTTTGTATTTATATAGGGGGCACCTGCTTCTGTGCTGAATGATTTGGAGTCTCTTCTTTTAAAAAATTCACAAGAGGTGTGTATTTATTTCATGTGACATTTGGATACTAATTGAGAGCTCATATGCATTAGAACTAAGGTCCTTCTTACCAGGAACAAAATGAAGTGCGTTTTTGTGCTGTTAGATGGGCAACATCTTTATTTAATTTACAACACTGCCCAAGTCGCTATATTTGTATGCTTGGGGCAGCAGATACCAAGCTGGATATCAGGTACTACTGTACATTAAGTTCTTTGTGTGAACTAATGATGGAACTTCGCAGCTTTTTCCTAATGCCTGCTGAATCGTATTGTCGCTTTTGAAAATTCCATTTGATGATTGTGCATTGGGGGCATCAATTGATGTTTTTTATGTATATTCAATGCATTTTGCGATTGTTGTGTATGAAATCATAATCACAATTTGTTCCTTTCTTTTTACTGTATTTCAAGAGAGATGGCACTTGATGGCCTGTTTCCTCTGAGAGATGAAGGGCAAACCATAAATTCTGATCTCCACCTAGATTATCCAAAACTTGGTGCCATGTTGGATTATATCCTCAGTCAGCAGCCAAAGCTGTTGGAATCTACTGAAATGCGAGGACAAAAGCTTGAATTCCCTTCAGAAACATATATTGCCATGATTAAGTTCCTCTTAAAATGTTTTGAGACTGAGATGGATGGAAATGGCTCTAGAAAAGCGTCATCGGAGTTTAAGTCATCGGTTCAAACCATGTGTTTGCTACTGGAGCATGCCATGGCAATCACTGGCTCCGCTGAGTTACACGCCACCTCTTCCAAGGCTCTACTTTCAGTTGGATCTCATATGCCAAATGTAGGTTATCAAAGAGTTCCCATTTGTTTCTTGCTCTCTTTCTTTTGCATTTTCTTTTATGACTAAGTATATTCCATAGGTGATAGCTTCTCACTATGCAACAAAAGTATCATGGCTAAAGCAATTGTTGAATCACACTGACCTTGACACACGTGAATCTGTGGCACGCTTACTTGGAATAGCTTCTTCTGCTCTCCCTATCCCTGCTTCAACTGCTTTGGTCAGTGAGCTCGTTTCCTCTATTAGTGGTTCAACAAAGCCAAGGTCTGTGGTTTACTTTAACAGAAATTAATTAATCTACATTAATTTGATTAAGATTATTCTTGACCATACATGTGATTGGCTCAACTTTTTACTGATTGGGCATGTTCTCCAGGTTTGAGCTGTATTATGGTGCTCTCTGTGCAATAGGATATGTTGTACCAGATTTTGTCAACAGAATGCCCGCTGTATGTTTGAGATAATCTTTCATATTTTCTATTATCCAATTATTAATAGTGGTTTATTATCATCTTTTTTGTCAAAAAAGAATCAAATACTAGCGCATCTAAGAATTTTACTGTCAATGATATTCAAGTAGTCCGTATAGAGTCAACCCTGATATTTTTCTCTAGATGATGGTAACAAGTAATATGGCCATTCTTTTTGGTGGAATAAGTAGCTTATACTCAAACAAACAGTATGTAACATTAGATGTGGCAGTGAAAGATAAAAGAAGGCATGTTCCAGTATCTTGTGTGGATACATGTTACTCTTTTTGACTTTTTCCTTGGGGATCTCTGGGCCAAGTGATTTCCTCTAGATGCAATTACTACTAGAAACGTTTGCTGATAAATGGTATGGAAAGTTATAATTAGGAGGCTGCATTTTTTCAAAATGTACCAGATAAATATGGTACTTTCTGTTAAGTCACCGGTCAAAACACTTTTACATGAAAGCACAAAGTTTTTGAAGAAGAGGTAAAAAACAGAGAGGAAATTCAGACTGCACAAATCCATTTATTACTGGAACAATCACTTTTGCAATTTGGCCTACTTTTATTTATGGCCATGCAATGCATGTCATACTATCAATGTTGTGGGTTTTCTGAGTTATTGCTGTGAAGTGAGTGATAAAAATAAGATAAAAGATTGTGGGTTCAACATGCCCATTGAGCATGTAGCCGTTGGTGAGGTCATCTACACATGTGAATACAAGTTATTTACTTGGATCTTTGGGGCTTGTGGGGCGTCCATCATCCACTTAGAATAAACTCCATGTTATCAAAGATCTTGCTTAAAAAAGAGGTTCTTCAGACTTTCTGATATGTACTACAAAAAAAAAAAAAAATCCAAATCTTAGTTTTAGATGCCAAGATGTTATACTTTGTGACTCTTACTGATGAAATAACGGTGTCACCTCCATTTCTTTAACTTTTCTTTGTTAAGATCATGAATTATAGCTAGATATTGCTGCATTCTCTTTCCACTGGTCTTTACAATTTGCTTATATAATTACTGGGACACTGTATTATTTATTATAGGACAATGATTGAATGTTCTTCTTCAGGTCCCAGAGACATTGTTCCAGGGTGTACTTAAATGCCTTGTAGATGTCGTTAGTTCTGAGGGTGCGGCATTATCATCTACTGCAATGCAAGCGCTAGGTCATATAGGGTTACGTGTTCCATTACCTCCGCTTATTTCTGACTCTGGTCCAGGTAAAATATCTGCTGAAGCTTATCTTGCATCTATATTATAATGAGAAATCAATGGCAAACTTTGATCTGCCAATTTACCCTTTTCCTAATGTTGCAGCTGACATTTTCATGGTTATACAAGAAAAATTAAAAAAGCTATTATCGGGTGACGATATTAAAGCAATTCAAAAGGCTGTTATCTCGCTTGGACATATCTGTATGATGGAAACATCAACTTCACGTCTCAACATTGCCACTGACTTGATTTTTAGCCTCTGCCGATCAAGGGTCAGTTAATAAAAATAACATTTACTTAGTTTTTCTTTCTGCAATTTGATGGTGTATGAAATTGGAAGAATTTTCAATGCCAGAAATTTCCTGGTTGTACAGGTTGAGGATGTTCTGTTTGCTGCTGGTGAGGCTCTATCATTTATGTGGGGAGCTGTTCCTGTGACTGCTGACGTAATTTTGAAAACTAATTACACTTCTCTTTCCATGTCATCAAAATTTCTTATGGAAAATGTGAACTCTTCCCTGATGGATAGTAGCTCTAAAGGATATATTGAAGTTAGTGGTGATTCTCGTGCCATGATAAGAGAGGCAATTACCAGAAAGCTTTTTGATGATCTGTTGTATAGTAACAGGAAGGAAGAGCGATGTGCTGGAACTGTGTGGCTCTTATCATTGACAATATACTGTGGCCATCATTCAACCATCCAGCAAATGCTTCCAGAGATTCAGGTCCGGTCATTTTTAGACAAATTAGGCCCTGCAATATCCACATTTTCATGTATTAAGATGGCTTAATGTCTCATAAGGTCCAAGTCAGCCCAGATTGTGAACAACTGGAGTATGGGGAGGAAGAGTATCACAAGTTTGATAGTTGTTGTTAATTAAATAACTTATTTATTAATTAATGTCCTTGGACCTAAACTGAGCATTTTCAAAATTTTTTGTGAATGCAGGATAGCTTCTCCCACCTACTTGGTGAACAAGATGAACTTACACAGGAGCTCGCATCCCAAGGCATGAGCATTGTTTATGAACTTGGCGATGCCTCTATGAAGAATAACTTAGTAAATGCACTTGTCAGTACATTGACTGGTTCTGGAAAGCGAAAAAGAGTCATCAAGGTAATTTGTGTCCTGAAGAGATCTAATCAACAGAAGTGACAGATGGATGCCAAAACAGAAACTGAAATAAGAGCATCAGAGTGACTGAAGCGATTCTCTTGTAATTGATTAACCTAAATCCCTACCATTTCTCGAGTGGTAATATGAGAGAAGGCATTGTAGTCAACATAGACTATGAGTAAAGCAATTTAGGCACAAGCTTCACAAAATTTTTCTTGTTTCACTGAGTATAACTTAATATCATCACATTTTTGTCCAGCTTGCTTGGGACTCCGAAGTTTTCCAGGAAGGGACCATAGGACAAAGTCTAAATGGAGGAAAACTTAATACTTATAAGGAGCTATGCAACCTAGCAAATGAGATGGGGCAGCCTGATTTAATTTACAAGTTTATGGATCTTGCTAATCATCAAGCTGCTTTAAATTCAAAGAGAGGTGCTGCTTATGGTTTCTCTAAGATAGCAAAGCAAGCTGGGGATGCTCTTCAGCCACATTTACATTTATTGATTCCAAGGCTTATTCGATATCAGTATGATCCTGAGAAGAATGTGCAGGTAAAGACTCACAGTTATCCATGCTATGTGCGAATATATTGTTCACTGGTTTTTTCCATACCTTTTGGCCCAATACTTCGAAACATATTTTACACAATATTACAGGATGCAATGGTGCGCATATGGAAATCCCTTATTGCAGACTCAAAGAAAACTATTGATGGTCATCTAGACCTTATTATGGATGATTTATTGACACAATGTGGATCAAGGCTTTGGCGTTCACGAGAGGCTTCCTGTCTTGCCATTGCAGATATTATTCAAGGACGGAAGTTTGATCAGGTAATGAATTGTTATTATTTTCAATATCTCCTTTTCCTGATGAATCAGAAGTGTTGATATGTGGTATTGGCATGAAGTATTGTACAGCTTTGCCATTGCTAAAAATACAATGTAATTAAGCCTCACTCTTTGTTCCTTCCTGTTGTTAACCATATCAATATGTTTGACAAAAAAATATTTAAGTTCTCAATAAGTGTGGAAGGAGAGGAACAGGAGGGCATTTGAGGGTCTAGAAACAAGTTTGTTTAAGTTTACGGAGAGATGGATATGGGATATACACTTTTGGTATAGTCAATTGTATAGGGGTCCTCAATGTTAGCTATGAGTAGGCTTAAGTTTGTTTAGATAAGNGTTTATTAGTTCTTTGACAATGATTTGATGTTTGCCATAACTTTGAGCATTTTTGTTGAATTACAATTTGAACTTAATCTTTATGGAGAGAAACCCTTTTTCCTTGCATTGCAAAACGACCTTTATGGTTCGTTGAAAGGCATTATTCTTCTTGGACGAAAATCTCCTATTTTAACAGGAGAACATACCCAATCCAAAATAGTTTAAGATAGCTGGTGCTCCCCCTGATGTTAAGGGACATATTTTATGTTTTGCACTTAGTTCCAGCATACATTTTGAATGACTGTACAAAACACTAGAATATTGGTGGAATGATAGGAATCTTCTCAGTTCTGGTTCTTCCTTGAGGCATAAGTATCATGGACTTCTATAGATGAAAATCTAATAGCTGGAGGGAGCAAAATCAGAAGTTCAGAGTTGATAGATAATATGTGGGGACTATATGCATTTATGATCCAATACGAACTAATAGTTTACTTATATTAATCCAGATTGGGAAGTATTTGAGACACATATGGACCGCAGCATTTCGTGCCATGGATGATATCAAGGAGACTGTTCGGAATGCTGGTGACAAGTTATGCAGAGCTATAACTTCAGTAACAATACATTTTTGCAATGTATCCCTCTCTGAAGTGTCAGAATCACGACAAGCCATGGATATTGTGTTGCCTTATTTACTCAAAGAAGGCATTTTAAGTAAAGTTGATAGTATTCGTAAAGCATCAATTGGAGTTGTTATGAAGTTAGCTAAGGTTTGATATCTTTTATCTTACTAATGTTGTTTTGCCTGCTCGAATTTCCGGAATTTTATCGAATTGTTATCTTTCTCTTGCATTGAGATCTGTTCCTTATTAAGCTGCTTTGAGTTCCATTCATTCCACTTGAGATAGTAAAATCTTGTTTCAACCCAATCATAGTTTTACAAAATCCTTGCTGCTATCTGCATTGAAACTATTTTTTGTCACATCTTTATTTAGTGATAAATGTGATTTAGTAGTCCTCTGTCTCCCCTTTTATCAGAAAAGGTTGTTTTCTTCATCTATTATATATACTACGGAGGAATCTCTCATATGCATCTTACTTACAGGGAGCAGGAATTGCACTCCGTCCCCATCTGGCAGATTTGGTCTGTTGCATGCTTGAAAGTTTGTCAAGCCTGGAGAACCAAGGGCTAAATTATGTTGAGGTATGGAAACTTGCACCTAATCTACTATTTTACAAATTGTTGGTTTGTTAATTGCCTTTGGACCTTTTCCTTATTTCCTTCTTGCTTACACACCTTCTCTTATAGTTGCATGCAGCAAACATTGGATTGCAAACAGAAAAACTCGAAAATTTGCGGATCTCAATTTCTAAAAGTTCTCCTATGTGGGAAACTCTTGACCTATGCATAAATGTTGTTGACACGCAATCCTTAGAACTGCTTGTTCCTCGTCTTGCCCAGATGGTGCGGTCTGGGGTTGGCCTTAACACAAGGTTTTTCTTCAAGCCATCTTTACAGTCAATTTATGCACGGTCTGCTGCTTTTGGTCATTTCTTTTATTTATTGGTTGGCCTCCGATATTTGCTTATTCTTGTAGGTTGGTCAAAGTCATTAGAGACTTCTTGAGGGAACAACTTGTGAAGGATAAAAATGTTATATGAGTGTTTCTTAGGATTTAATGGTGTGACTATCCCTTTTTTCTGTCCAACATATATATAATATAATATTTAAATTTTGCTTGGAATAGAATAAATCGATTCTGGCTTAAGTTTGGCGTTCTCTTTCTCCAATATAAAGTTTTCAACAAACATGGCAGGGTTGGGGTGGCCAACTTTATCAGCTTACTGGTTCAAAAGGTTGGGTCTGATATCAAACCATTCATGAACATGTTGTTGAGACTTCTGTTTCCTGCTGTGGAGGAGGAGAGAAGCGCTGCAACTAAACGTGCCTTTGCAAGTGCTTGTGCATTAGTGTTGAAGCATGCAAATGCCTCTCAGGCACAGAAGTTAGTTGAAGATACTATTGCCCTACATACAGGTGACAGAAATGGACAAATGTCTTGTGCAGTTTTATTGAAAAGCTTCACGTCTGCAGCCCTGGATGTTATAAGTGGTTATTATGCAGATATTATACCTGTCATCTTTATCTCAAGGTATCAGGACTAGTTTTTCTGTTGATATTTAATATCTTGTGTTTGTCTTCTTATATAATGTAATGTTATCTGCTTCTGGATTATTATTATTATTATTATTTTATTTTTTTTGCAGATTTGAGGATGAGAAGAGCATATCGAACATATTTGAGGAATTGTGGGAAGAAAATACTAGTGGGGAGCAACTCACCCTTCAGTTGTACATGAAGGAAATAGTTTTTCTTATTTGTGACATCATATCATCATCATCATGGGCGAGCAAGAAAAAGGTAGGCTATAGCATTCTCATGATTGAAAATCTTTGTTTTTGATAGCTAGAAATCTGGAGATGTTCCTGAATGAGCAATTTGCACTACTCATGTATCTATTGTTTAGATCACATTTTGTGAGTTTGCCATATGGATTACATTGGCACTTGTCTTTTATCTTTTGACTCGCAGTCAGCTCAGGCCACTTGCAAGCTTAGTGAGGTCTTGGGTGAATCCCTATCTCCTTATCATCAAGTTTTGGTCCAGTCTCTTATGAAGGAGCTTCCAGGTCGTTTATGGGAGGTTAGAAATCTGTTGTGAACTCTCTCGATAGGGATTTATTTAACTGAAAATAGAAATAGGATACATGAAGGATGTTTAACAAACCAACTAAACAAATGAAATACAAAATGGGATTTTCTGTCTTTAGAAGTGCCAGTTGACATATTTGTTGCCTTACTAGCAATTCAATAAAGTTGGCCCCAGCCTTCTAGTGGGACCCATTACTTTCTTAAAATCTTTCATGTGAGTGCTGCTTGACAAAAGGGGGCAAAGAAGTGCTCATTGCAACAACCATGGCCCTAAGTTAATAATGACTTGGCTGACCACTGAAGAACCTTCCAGGAGGGACTTTTTCCATTTTTTCAAGTATACCAGCACCTTTCTTATTTCAAGTTCTTGCAGGGAAAAGAGGCTCTTCTATATGCAGTAGGTGCTCTTTCGAAGTCTTGCCACAAAGCAATTTCTGCTGAAGACCCTGGTACTCCTGCAGCTATTTTGAATCTTTTATCATCTGCCTGCACAAAGAAGGTAAAGAAATACCGAGAAGCTGCACTTTTGAGCCTTAATCAGGTAAACTTTATTTTGAAAAATGTGCGTCAATAAGAGAATTTCTCTCCCACTCAGAATCTGTTGGAACTGACCTTAATTTTTTAGCTTGTATGACATATATATACCTTCTGGCTTTAGTGACCATTCAATATTTTCATTTGGTTGGGTGTGGTTTCTTTGTTAATTGCAGGTCATAAAATCATTTGAGATTCCAGAATTCTTTAATGCTGCCTTTCCATTACTTTTTGATATGTGCAACCCCACCAGTTCAAAAAAGTCTGGACAAACTACACTGGGAAATCCTGCTAAACAAGCAGGTACTTTCATAAACCTTGTCTTTATCCAGCTTCTGTGATTGAGTATTGCTTTGCAGTTTTCAGCTTTTCTTGAACTTCAATAAATCAATTGCTTATGTCTTCTGCTAAATTTACTGCATGCTTTTTATCCTGTATCCTTGGTTTTTTAATTGTACTTTGATCTTGACTGGAAATCTCCTTACATATATACGTATTGGTTGTGTCTTAAAGCTAGTCTCAAATATTCTCTCAAGATATCTTAACTCGCTGAGAATCAGGTCTCTCTCATACATTGTTTCAACTAACTTAAGTGGAAGCTATTTTTCTAATTGTTTTCACTACCTTTAACTTCCTTGAGAAATGTGTTTTTGTAATTACTTAAACCAGTTCCATGGGTCATTTCCTGGTTAATTTCTTGCAGAGTCTGATAGATCAGAGGAGGCTTCTGTCCCACTGGACAAAGTTTTGGATTGCATCACTTCTTGTATCCATGTAGCTTGTACAATTGACATTATCAAGGAAAATGAAAACTTGAAGCATATCTTTGTCGTTGCCCTTTCCCCCGAATTACCATGGACGGGTATCTACATCTTTACTGAATTCAGCTTCCCCAGTGAATTGAGATTTCTTGGTGTGCTCATTTATTGCTCCTTTATGGCAGTCAAAACTTCAGCCTTTCTGTCAATCAAGGAACTCTGCTCAAGGCTGCGTGACACTTTGCATGATTCTGAGGATACTTCTCAACATGCAAGTGTAGCATCTTTAGTTAATGAGGTAGCTTTTTTGTATATGGTTTTCCGCATCCTCTTGATGCAATATTAATGAAGTTTCTTTATTGACTACTAAAAAAAAAAAAGTTAATGAGGTACCTAATTTTGTTTTCGATTTCATCTTCCTTAAATCCAAACAGAATGATTCAATCTACAGTTTTCTGGCCAAGGGAAATAGTCTTTCCAATTTTGGCTAGATAGATTTTCATCCTAAAAGCATAAACTGCTAACACTTGAGCGAATCATGTACATAAAAAGATTTTTAGAACTGCAGTTAAAGGTAGGTTCCGGAAATGGACTGAAAGATGTTGGTGACTTGAAACTGAAACATGCACTTATATACTTAATTCTTGCTCATAAACTCGTTTAGCCTTTGTTCTCTCCAGTTTACCTATAAAATATAGAGAAATGGTCTGACGCTTTTTCAATTCTCTCCAGTTGTTTCACTTGGTATCCCCAAAAGTGATTGAATGCATAAGCACGATCAAGATAGCTCAGGTACGTAGTATGTATATGCATAATGTTATCACAAATGAGACAGAAAGATGGTATCTCTCAATTTACGTCCCCTTCTGCTTTGGCCTCGAATGTAGGTTCATGTCAGCGCCTCGGAATGCCTTCTAGATCTCAGCACAGTATACCGGCAGCTTCCCACCATGTATTGGACTAACGCTGCTTTCAAGGGTGAGCTTCTCCATCTATGTGAGGTGGAGAAGAACGAAGAGGCTAAGTCCTTGCTCAGAAAATGCATCACTATGCTGGAAAAACCAGTAGAAGCAAGTCACGAAGCCCCATGACCCAGATCAGAAAGGCAGCAGGCCTCCGGTCTAGGCCTCTGATGAGAAGTTTACTTGACTTTTGGTACCCAATATTCTTCTGGTAAGCGATCCCTCTCTATGCTCCGGCGAAGTCCTCTTGATACTTTCTAGAGCCCATGGGTTGCCTTCTGTGGTATGTTACAGCATTTTAACTATGTATGTGCTGAGAACGTGTTACTATCAACTCTGATTCTATTAGTAACTCTTGAGATTCCTCACCGGGAAGAGTCGAGATTTTCGTTTGTTCAACTGGCACTCGTAAGAAACTATCGGATGGAGAAGATCGAAATGAAGTTGTCAATACCTTATTGTCAATGTGGTTGAAAATTGCTAGCCCGATGTGAGTGGAGTAAATGTGGTAACCAATATGGTTTGCTCTATAAGAGGAATGGAGGGCTGTGGAGTGCCCGGGCTGGCGCGTTTACTTGGAGACTAGGCAGTATGTTGTATCTCGGTGCCAGGGTTTGTTGTTCTCATCAGGCTCAGACACCTTTTGCTGATGGATCCTTTTGCCAGAGTAGGAAAAAATCCAGCTGAGTCCAAGTGGGGCAAGGCCTCCCACTGGTTAGGCCCAATCCAATTAGAAATCCCAAGAAGCCCAACAACATTAAGCTCAGTTTAAGCCCAATAACACTGCTGAGCTTGACAACCAAGGCCTACTGACCTGTCAGGCCCAATATCAATAGTAACTCCAAAAAGGCCCAACAATATTAAGTCCAGTTGAAGCCCAAAAACACAGCCGAGCTACGAATGATTAGGCTCAAGACCATGACAGACCTAACCTCATCAGACCCAGCTGAGGTCCGAAATGCAGCTGGGCTTTTCACCTGAACCCGAAGGAGAAGAGCGGGCCGATTGTAGGCGGAGGCGAGGCGGAGTCGGAGCTGAGTCGAGCATGGAAGGAGCAAGAATTCAGGCGCCTCCTTCACCCGTTTCCCGCGGGCCGATCTCGCGATGGTGTCGTAAGCTCTCTGTATCTCTCCCCCTCTCTCAGCTGTTGTGCATTCGATTCTCTATTTGTTCCTTTGATTCTTCACCTCAAGCCAAATAAGGTTTCAATTGGGCTCTTTGGTTCCCGTAGTTGCAGTTTAACTATAGGCGTCTCCGCCGTCATTGAACCTGTGACAATCCTCTTTGTCATTGATCTGGCACCTCTGCCAGAGAGCATAGTTAGAGGGACCCGCAATTTGCCTTTTCATTTGTCTTTACGGCTGTGGAATTATTCCATCGAAATACTCGATCAACGTTGCCGCCTTCACATGTGGAAGTGTACACTCATAAAGAACTGACATTAACTGTCAGAGTACTTGGTTTGACAAATTGGCTATACTGAAACTTGTTTACAACTGTTGAATTATTACGTATTGTGTCTGCATACATTGGAGACACTCAGAATCAGGAAATAATCTGAATCTTACATGCATCACGTCTGTGTCAACAGCTGTGTTCTGGGAGAAGTTCAAGTTGGCTACTCGGAAGAAGGTACTCCTCTACGTTTCATAGTAGTATAACTTGCATCGCCTATTCTAGGTGGTAGTAGTCTACAATCAGTTCTCAGCTTGTACTTACTGCATTTTGAATCTTTCCCATCAGAAAACACGAGACTTTAAATCTCTTTGCGAATGTGGGTTTGCTGAAATTAATTTCTTGAATGCTATCCTTCCCATGACTTGTAACTGCAGAAGTAGTAGCATATAATTAATTTAAAGCAAACATTTCTTAGACGACTGAAAACTCTGAATTAAAAAATGCAAATATGATAGTTTACCTATAACTTAAAAAAGGTGATAGTTATCTCTAGAAAAGGTTTTCTGTGATGCCGATCACTGAACTTGTTTCTGATGTGTGGGACTCTTCCCCGTAAATTATTGAGAGTTTCACGAAATATCAAGGAGCCCTAAATCTAACCCCAATTTAACAAAATTGGAGTAAAACTAATTTCTTGTTTCTGGTTCTTTTATGTCAGGTTGGAAAGTCAGAAGTTGATCGATTCTGCAGCACCTTCAGACAACTTCACCAGAAACTGGTAATAAAATAAAAAGCACACACTTCTCTTTTCTCAGACTTGCATCTCTGTTATATCACTATTTGCAGCTCAAACCAATTCGTGCATAATCCTGCAGGTCTTTGAAAAACTGACCCTGCATGCTGCCCATAACTTCATAAACTCTAGAAATCCTAAGCAATAGTTTCTCGTGGAGTGCCGCACTTCTTCACAGGGTTGTAGGATTGCTTTTGCTATCTACTGAAATGGTCTGTCAGCCACGAGCCCAACCCTGGCCCGAAACAGAAGAAGAAGAAGAAGAAGCATGAGCCAAACTCATTAATGATTTACTACTCCGTTTACTCAACAATATGCAGACCAGACCACGTTTGTGAACGGGCTGCGCTTGTCTATATCTTGAAAGCCCATGTTAGCAGCCAAGTCCTGTTTTCAGTTATGGCCATTCAATACGTCTGAGACGTGTATGGGCAACAGATTTTTCGTTTCTAAATGATGGTTGCCCCGTGACTGGAATTCATACTACTCGCTATATAATCTCTATCTTCTGAGAGCAGAGTAGGGAAATTTGTGAAGGAACCCTCCACGGGACTCATGAGGTTACATATGTATATTTTGCAGATGAGGTCGCGATTCCCTTCATCTTTCCCCCACCTGGTTTCCCCTTTCTTGATAGGAGTGGAAAGAAACAGGAAGAGGTTTTCCAGCCTCGGCATAACCGAAGACTCATTTTCCTCAGCCTGACAACCTCAGCCAGTGGATCCTAAGTAATTGCAGTCTGTGTATATGTTTCTCCGACTTACATGGCATCGTTTGCTTTCACCCCCACCCGTCGAACCCACGCGGTAAAACCTGTCCAATTGTCTGCTTTGCTTTGCTACCTTCGCATCTCCTCTAACTACTGAGGGGGAGAACTGAACAACAACGGTGGGCATCTTGCTGCAGCCGTCAATGGCTGGAATCCGACCGTGACTGAGTCATCGCAGTCGACCAAATTACTAATCAAACGACCTCTCTATGGTCTTCTAAAACCTGAAAATGTAGCCATCAACATACAGATACATCGTCCACATATTCTATTCGATGTTTCAGCATAACCTTGACCCACAAATCTCACTCCTCACTTCTCGGTCAAATTCCAGCGTAAAGCTTCGACCTTTGACGGCATTCTTGGCGTCGGAAACGTCGGGCTACCGGAGACCACCCATATTTTATAGCCATTTCTCATTCAGACGCTCAGGAGAGACAAAGCTAGAAGGAAGAAGCTTCGTCCTCTTACCTCCAGCCCTGCTTTAGAGCTTCGATCTTAGCCCCTTCCATGGCGTCCGATGAAGATGTCTCATTCGAGTCCTACTTCTTGAGCGCGCCGCCCAACAGCCCACAGAGGCTGTCCGTGGACTCTTACGTCACCTTCTACAGCGTCCCCCCGAGCCCTGCCCACGGGCAGAACCCCGGCTCGGGCTCCAACTCGAGCCCCAACTCCCACTGCGATCGCGAGTTCGAGTTCGAGTCCAACCACATTCTTGACGAGGGCTTCATCTCGGAAGGCGAGTTCGCCTCCCCGGCGCACAACAAGAACCAGAGGCACCGCGGTTGCGAGTCCCTCCCGGCGATGGCCTTCGCGGACGAGCTCTTCTGCGACGGGAGGGTCATGCCACTGAAACCGCCACCAGGTTCCCCACACTCGGTTGAAGGCAGCCGCAGCCCCGGCGGCGCTTCCTCACCCAGGTCCCCGAGGAACCCTTTCACCCGGAGGAACCTGCGGACCGACGACTTCGACCCCTTCATGGCTGCCCTCGAAAGCGTCAGGGAGGAAGCGGGAGGAGGGAAATAAAACCCACCGGTAGACTCGGTCTCTGTCGCCATTTCGTGTCGGCGGAGACCCAACGGTCCAGTCCGAACCGGGAAGCCCCGAACTTCACATGGACCTGTCCGGTTCATCGTACCCAATTTGGCAGCCCAACAAGGATATATCCGGCCCGTGGGTCCCAGAGGGCTGAGGATCATGAGGTTTCTGATGAGGAGCAGCAAGTCCACGAGCAGTGATGAAGAAGCAGCAGGCGGCAATGGATCCAAGAAGAAGAAGGATTTGGTCAGAAGACCGAGCTTCCACGGCGGGAATAACAATAAGAACCCCCCACCTCCTCCTCCTCCTCCTCCTCCTACTCCTCCTCCTCCGGCTGCAACTTCCTCCCGGGCCATGACGAAGGTGACAACCCTACAGTTACAGGCCTAGGCTGTTCCTCTGCTTGGGCCACGGTGCACGAGTCTTCGGTGTATATGACGAAGGGCTAATCTCTTCGGGCTGAGTCGAACCTCCTCCATCCCCCTAAAACACGGTTCTTCCGCTAATGGGTCTGGGTACGATGGAATGGAAAGTGAAACTAAAGAAAGCATCTCCTTACACATGGCGTTACCGAGAATATCGACACAGCAGATATGATTCCTTGTGTTCCTTCTTGGCATGCTGATTGACTGATGAATGCATTAAGAGCACTACTACTGATCATTATCTAAAAGAAAATTGCTCTTCTTGTCATATATATATATATATATATATATATTCATTCACATACACTTACTATTGGAGAGATGAATACTTAAATAATCAGTATACACTAAAATAAACGTTACTGACAATTATGATGTGCAAGCTTATCTTACACTGAAGAGTGAAGAGGCTTCAGCCTTCACCTACCCAAGTCTAATGCTTCGTTGACCCAGAGGAAAGAAGTATGAAGATCATAATTACAGCTGTGTACAAAATACAAATCACAGAGCGTGTGAGCTGCTCAAAGAGCAATCAACTAGTGCTGCTTCTCCCTGCTTGCTTTTCATACTTATTCCTTCTCGCTGAATTACGGCTCAGCAATCTCCGCATCAATGGCAAGCTTCTTCCGAGCCCAACTCACATGGATCCTCCCATGGGCAGCTCCGGTACCTCCGGGATGTCCGGGTATTGCCCCGCCAAGAACTCGGGAATCGGACGTGGTGGAGGCTACGGACTTGATTGGTGGGTTCACTCCAAGACTTCAGCGGGCCAAAGCCGCTTCCATGTGGAAATCTCGGCCTCGCCGTCGAGCTTTCTTATTCCTCCGTAGAACCCATCAGCCTCGTCGCCTTCCTCCCGGTGGTTTCTTCTGTCGACGGTTGTCTGTCTCCATCTAGAACCCGGGGCGTATTGATTGAACTGGAGTGCCACCGAGTCTGCTCATTGCCATTTTTCAATCAGTAACTCTAATTGCTCAGACATGATAATTTAGAGCAAAAGGAAAGTCGTCGATTTCATGAATTAGAAGTGCACAACCACAAATCTCTCTCTCTCTCTCTCTCTTTTCTTTTTTTTATGTCACAAAATTCTGCATACAGGTCCAGGTGCAGAGAGCATCTTCTGCATTGTCAGCTGTCACTAAGACCATGCAAACAATAACAATTTAATAGATCTCATGCGCCTGAAAGTTCTTTGTCGGCTAGTTTCGACACCGCCTAATGCGTCCTCAGCAGGCATTGCCACCACAGAGAGGGACCATTTCACATTTTTTTTGAAGTGCTGTGGGGGTTAGTATGGTCTGACATATATAATGAAATCCATTCAATGTAATGATGCGGCAAAGAGAAGATGGTAATTGGTTCATCAGCAATTAAAGTGATAGAGAAGATCTAAAAGTCGTGACAGTTGCTGCCCACATTGGAGGATTCTGACTAGGGCGAGGAAAAGAAGCCAATAGGAGAGCACTTGAGTTCTTTGAATATGGTTGGCAATAAATATTCCACTGAGACACAGGCTATCACATTGTTGGAGAAAAAGATGACATACTGACAGTGACCTGTCTCGGGGGACCAATCATGCAGACAAAACTAGTGGTCCTCCCTCCCCATGGAAAAATTTGGCACTCAAGGGACCAGCAGCCAAAGAAGGGGGCTGTCTATTCTTGTGAAAGTACATGATACTGTATTCCAAAAAACTAAGGATGGCCAACTTGCGTATGGGCTCTATTCCTTACTGGTAGAGGAGACCATAAAATAGGGAAGCTCCGTATGATTTACTGGAGCAATCATACATCACAAAAGAACAAAATTTTGTGCAAGACCAAGAGATAAGATGAGAAGGGCGATTTGACTTACCACTGTCATGACATCGACAGTAAATCTCACTCCCATCACAAGATTCTAAGTGGCCGACAACACCGTACCACCAGCCTGAAATGGAAGTTACATCTGATCAAGCTTGGATCATCAAAATTTTTTGTTTTTTTTAACTTAATCTTCTCTTGATCAGATGACTATAGAAAATCCTTTCTTCAGGGCTTTCCTATAGTCAAAAGAACAACTAAATGGAAGAAATTATGCAAGCACAGACAATTGTCCCACTGCTTCCCTTTTTTTTTCTTTTGTAAATTTAGTATTTATTAATAGATAATCAACTGACTCCAGCACTGCAAAGGCCCACAGGGGTTGTTCAATTAAAATAGAACACTGATTAATAATAAGAGAATGAATACAGCTATTACATCCCCACGTTTTTGGTCAATAGAAACTTGATTGTGTGGGACAAGTCATCAGCGATATTTAACTGAAGCTGGACAAATTCAGTTAACTGCTTTTTCTCCAAAAGTAACAAAGACAGGACATGTGAAGCATCTTTTGGCATATTGAACGGTTTTCGCACAGTTGATGAATAAATCTTTGATGCTTCAGTTTAGACTTCTCTCCCTCTAGGAAATTCAGTATAGACTGAAGAAGAGTGAAGAGTAATGGACAAAGGAAACAGCTGGCAGCGAACCAAAAACAACCTACTTCATAAATCCCCACGAATGCAATAAATAAGAAAGCTGGAACAATGTAATGAGATTTCCATTGGAACTGCAAGAGAACGAAAAGTTACCATAAGGGAATTCTTTGTTTCTTCTCCACTGTATCTCAATGTGATCACCAGGCCTCAAATCACTCAAGCAACTAGACATATGGAGATCGTCAGGAGGTGTGTCAACTGGCGGTGCTCTTAGTCTATCCCATGTCACGCCAGTTTCTATTGCAGCTGCTCTCCTTCCATGCGGTGGATACCTATATGAGAGCAAAAGAGCAAGGAACTCAGCAACCATCGCTTATATTTATCTGAAACTATTAGCATGCAGAACAATTTTCTGAGAAGCCCAGGCCAGTCCTCTGATTGATAGAAAACAAAAGAAGCGCCAATCCTACGAGAATTTATGGTAAAAGGTAACTGAGTCTCAGGGGTTCATGCGTTGTTATGGAAAAATATAGAATTTCTTAAGGAAGCCGTATAACAAGATTACCTTGCCTGAAAAGTGTCAGTCCGAGCATCATAGCTAAGCTCTGCATCATAGCATGACAACATAAATCCGACGTGCCCATTCTGCAAAGAAGATGGGGCAAGCAGGGCTATATCAGACAAAGCGTAAGAGAAATCCAACTTCAGAAGAAAAATGTTCTCAACCCTCTAGTTATAGTCAAATTTTAGCAAGCAAACTCCAAGTTTTCGATGAATTCTGTAACAGAACCAAAAGAAGTTCTTATTGCATGCAGATGATGGAACCAAACATACCTCGCGGTTATAGACCTGGGCAGGTAACCAGAACTTGCCAGTCTCAAGGGCGAGGTACCAAGACATTATTGTATCAGTGGGCTGGGAAATCCTCTTCTTTTCACTGTTATCAAGCTTAGACTTGATCAATGAGAAAGGAAGCACGTTCAGAAGCTTCATTAGCCCCTTTTGCTTCCCTTGCTTGGGACCTCCACAATCCCTTCTCGCAGCAACAAACCGCTTCCACTCTCTGTAAGCTGCTGGGCCAATAAACCTTCCCCATTTCTGGTTCAAGTGCCTTTCCCAGAGGTAATCACTAATACACCTCTTCCTCAGAGAACTACACACACTGGCCATGCTAAAAAGCCCTCCTGGTGGAAGCCTCTCAAGGATGCATTCCAAGGCCAATTCAGGCAAGTCCAACACTGACATCTCTTCGTCAGTCTCCGTCACATTTTCTACTTCGGAATCGAGGCATGCCTTCTTTAGGGACA
The DNA here is from genome assembly GCA_900006705.1 of Sonneratia caseolaris. Lineage (NCBI taxonomy): Eukaryota > Viridiplantae > Streptophyta > Magnoliopsida > Myrtales > Lythraceae > Sonneratia > Sonneratia caseolaris. The sequence goes on from CXYZ01003098.1 coordinate 494,490, forward strand.
TCTTAGATGGTATTTGACACATGTGGCTCCTACAGACGCCAAAACTTACCAATTTTGAGGAGGAAAGGATGGACAAATCTATCAAAAACAAGAAGGAAGAGAGTGTTAACTCACTTGCCCATGAGGGGAGGGACTTGAGATGAAGGGACTTTAAAAAGAGGATGAAGGAAAAACAAGTGAAGAAGAAGCAAAGAAACATCAGAAAAGGTGAGTTCTCTTGTGGCTCAAGCTCAAGTCTGGCATAAATGATAAGGCGAAGGATGAATTTGAGGAACCAATAGTGGAATAAATTATGGAGGAAGATGGGTTATCTGTTTTCCCTTGCTAAGCTGTGATGACTGCTTCCTTAAAAAGAATGTGTTCTTAGTCAAGCCTGACGAAACGCACCAAACCCACACGGTGGGCCTCCTCGATAAAGAGGTCTAATCAGAAAAGGAGGTAAATTTGGGGCATTTCAAGGGGAAGAACTCTCTGAGAAGCTACCGTAGCCAATTCACAGGCAAGAGAAGCTAACAGGAAGATCTTGTTCTTCCCTGTAGCCGTTTTAGTGGGCTTCCAATAAATTAGCCGATCGTACACAAATCGTCGCCAGCTGTCATCCAAAATTTCATAAAGGCAACCTGGAGATTCTTGAATGAGTGGAAAAATACTGTCTTCTTTGGATGAATAAAGATAAGGTGGCTGCTAAGATGTGGGGTACCCGGGCTTCCAAGTATGCGCACCTTAAACGTGAAAATTTCGAGAAAGAGATGCCCAAGTCCAGATACAGAGACCCATATCTAACAAAATCTCTGAAAATGGGGATCTTTCTCCGCACAAGAGCACAGATACAGGACTAACACCCATGAGGCATATCCGAGTAGTAGTTGGCATTGAAAACAAAGTGTCCAAAGACCGACCTCTCTCTAGGCGCCGGCTGTTTTCTCGGTCTCTGTCTCTGTCTCTGAGGCAAAACAGCAAGCGGGTAGTGGGTGGGGCCAAGCGATAACAAGCTTAGCTGCCACCGCTTATGCACGGTGGGGAAATGGGCGGGGGCTGCGATTAGAGGAATAATTCCCCGGAGTGTTGTCGTTAACGGAAGTTGAAACCGTTCGGGCAGTTAACGGCACACAGTTATATGTGGGAGCCAAGAATTTTAACGGAATGTACCGACGGGTGTACTACGTTGCATCGATATTTCTCACCCCTTGATACGTACACAATCCTGAGTCGGCCAGGAGAACCTTTAATTATATTTTTCGGATATTAATTTAAAAAATTAAAATTCTCTGATATTCATCAAACAAGTAATTCGTCTAAATGGGTTGTTTATTCATGATATATTGCTCAGTGGAAAAGGATTATATATATATATATATATATATTACAAATTAAGTTTTGACTGGTCAATTTGGATGGCTTACATTATATGTATCCTTTGACTTTGACTAGTGGAGAATAGATCTGATAAAATTCGACAAGGAACGATAACACTGTACTGGATCAGGGCTTATTATACCATGCCAACACGGGTCGATAATTTTATTAGGCGTGCTAGACCTAATGATCCTTGGATCGGGCCGGCATGATAATTCGATTAAAAAAATTAAAAAAAACTAATAGACTATAAAACACTATTGAAGAATAGAAAAAACTACATTTGTGAGCTCACTTGTAATTGCAGATAAGTTACGATTAAGGGAGATTATTGTGTTGTCGAGCCAAGATAGGGCTATCCCTGTCTTATTGTAGCATGCCGGCACAACCCGATAAGACCAAGCTGTCACAATTTGTCACCTCTAGTTGAGAATAGGAATAAACAATAGAATCGATTTCTTAAAACGAGTCAACTGCATCATCCTTACAAGATTGACATATCTCAAGCCAAATTATTAAACCTACATTAATCAATTAAAGCAAATAAAATCGAATTTAATATCTTATATTATAAATTTTTCGGAGTAGTTATCATGAGATAATTAGACTAAATATAATCTATATTTTGAAAAAAAAATTCAATTCTCGACATTTGACCTATCATTTACGTTTCAATAAAAATTTAAGCTACCTTCCAAGCATTTGTTTGGGGTCTCACCAAGAGGTTACGCACTAAAAAAAGAATCGAATTCATAATTTTATAAGTTATTCATAAGTTATATATACTCACTATACCCACTTAAATTTACTTTTTTTTAACTCAGATTAATGAATTTTAAATATGAGAAAATCGAAATAAGGTGTTTTGGTATTTTTTATTTAAAAAATTAATATTTTGACGGACATTACTATCGAGATTATGCTCCTTTTAATCGGAGTTTTACTAATAAGAATGGTACAATGATCGATTTGTAGATGGTGAATTATCATGGAACTAAATTGTGCCCGCACTCCTCGCTTTCCTTCGATGGATAGGCCCGACATAAGAGAATTATTAAAAAAAATCAATAAATAGACAAGTACGTAAAAAAAAGCATAAATAATTTTAAATTTTTAAAAATTAAAAAAATCGTTGGCTTGATTTTACACACAGCTGCTTTAAAGACCACATTTTTGGGAGCAATCTCCCAAGTCATATGCAGCGTGGGATGGCAGTCTTCATTTATGACCCAAATGTAAGTAGCATAGTTTTAAAAATTAGAATGGGAACCGGCCGGTTCAACTGGTTCGATTAGGAATCGGTCACTCACCAGGTCCGATTCTCATAAATAATCCAATTACACTTTAAATTAGGTCAAAATCAGTTCAACCAGCTAGTTCTCTATTGAACCGGCGAACCCAATTGAACTGATGAAAAAACCGGTCAACTTAAAATAAAAAATAAAACTATATTATAATATACTTATTTTATTTTACTATACTTATATTCATATTTTATGTTGAATTTGGGACTAACATAATGACTATATTAATTATTTTTATTATAAATTATAATTAAATTATAATATTATGTCGATTTATTTGTAATATTATTTATTAAATATGCGATTCGACCTATTAAACCATCAGTTCGACCCATGAACCCATACCTTGACCGTTACCAGTCTAGTCTGATTTTAAAAACTATGGTAAGTAGTTGGTTGAGGCTAGCTGCCATTTTTTTCTTTTAAATATCGATGCCATGATAACCGGTTAGTTGCTACTTATTTGTAAAGCAACAAATAAAATGCATGTATATGATTGATTAAGAAAATATTTCTGTGAAAATAATTAAGAAGAAAAGGTGAATATTCTTTTTATGTATATAAACAAGATCTTCTAGATCTAGGCACTTCTCTTTTCATGGGCACTCGACTGGTGGGGGAATAATTTAAAGTGCCCATTGTTAATACATGGCACGAGAGTGCACCTCCCAATTGTATTTTTAATTGTGCGAGCGGTTCACGAATTTAAAAAGAATAAGAGAAGCACGGAAGTAAAGAGAATTTCATTAATGAGTACCGAATACGATCTTAAGAACGACTCATACAATCAATCACGCCACACACATACACCCCAAAAAAAAAAAAGAAGTGCGGCCTACCCTTAGAATCGTCTCCACCGTCGATTTGAATCGATATTGATCCACGGAGTGATATGCTTCCATCAGGTCGAATATATTGTTAGTGACATCTCATTGCATTTTGTGAGCATTGTATACCTCATGCTGCATCCATCACTTTCCAACTATATAAAACGTAAAGGGATTCAAATGGTGCAACCTTTGTCCATGTACAGATTCAAAGTTGGACAGCCCGTTAGAGAGTTATATATATATATATATATATATATATTTCAATTGCGAAATTTCTCTATTTATGAAATTCGAATTCGATATCTTATTTATAATTGGATAAGAGGGGAAGACTAAGTCCACAATTTCCATTGTGGACAAAGACTCATGGGTTCCCTTTTATCTCTAAAGGATCACTGACTGAGCCAATGGATTGTGATGTGTTTGCCAAAAGCACAGCATCAGGCTTTATTTAATGAAAATCCTTCATCCTCTTGGCCACTCACTCTTCTCTGTAAATGGACACGGCATACACGTTGCCATTGCCTTTTTTTTTTTTATATATATATTTTGACGTGCACTACGCATCTCTTTTACGTCGATTGACATCTTCGATCGGCTTGACTCAACGGCCAATAAGCGAGGCGAGGCCCGAGCCGTCCACTTGCATATCAGCACGATCCACCCACGTGGAAACTTATGTTGCCGAAACACGAGCGAGCGATCTGAGAAGTACAGCAGGGTCGGCCCGCTCCTAATGACCCGGGCATTAGATTAGTTAAAAGCCCGAGGGTAGGTTCGATGAGTATGATGAACTTAGAGTAGTAACCTATGTCTGGTCATGTGTGTGGAGTTACCAGTGACGCGTTCAGACGGTCGCACTATTTCATCGACCAAGGCGGCCCATTCCGACGCCCTGGGATTGATTGGGCCGCAGATCCAAACCCCGTGTCACTGTTTGTTTGGGCCGGTCGAAAGCTTTCCAGCTTCGCCTACGGCTCGATCGAGGAAGGGTGGCTTAGTCGATCGGGGGGGCACAGGCGGAACTGCTGAGTCCTAACCCGAAGCATTTGTGATGAACATATACAGGCCGAGCACGTCAATATACTGTCGTGATGCCTGGATTTGATAGAGTTCCGCGAATTTTACCGGGACCGAAGAACATGTACTCACCGTTGATCAACTCACAGTTTTGAAAACTGCACCGGGCCGGGAACCGGTGTAGGCATTGGTTCATGGGTCGGAACGGTGGTTCAATGGATTGAACCGCACATTTAATAAATAATATTAATAATAAACTTACATAATATCATAATTTAAATATGATTTATAATAAAAATTATTAATATAACTATTATATTAAACAAATTTAATATAAAATATAAATATAGTAAATAAAATAGGTATATTATAATATGTTTTTTAAAAAAATTTAAGTCGGTCGGTTTTCTCACGGGTTCAATTAGATTTACCGATCGAACCAGGAACCGGCCGGTTCAATTATAATTTTTTTTTCTTTAAATGTGCAATTAGATTTTTTTTTGTAAAAACCGGATTTTGTGAATGGCCGGTCCGGTTTTTAAAACTATTGATCAACTTATTAAACCCAGCAGAAGGCTCAGAGCCCATCCTACAATATTTAATCATATGGAGTCAAAGTCAACTCCGACATGGAAGAAAAAAATATCCGGCTCGAAATCAGTTATTGAGGCCCGGTGCCGGAGCGTGCGTGGCAAATGTTGGCCGTGTTGCGGGTTTACAAGTATTTGTAAGGTCTCGAATGATACACCTTTAAATTGGAATTAAAATAAAAAAGGATTTATTTTCAATTCAAATTTCAATCAAACGATCCCAGTGCCCATACACGAAAACCTCGGAGACAGCGACGATCTTAATCGGACGGTGCACATCACATGGTTCGGTTCTAAGAATTTCCCCGGACCGTCGTCGTGGCCCAACCGATTGACATCCCCGTACAATCGGCGAGCTATGTAATGGACATAGAAGGGCAACAAGGTTTGATAACGTATACTTGACGAGTTTCACATACGTACTCTGATACGACCAATCGACCGATCCCAATCACTCAAACTTTAGATTATTCGATATCCAATTAACCAAATTTAAAATTGACTCCATTTAAATTAATGCCGTAGGATGGATATAGGGGGAAAATATAAACTTATATATACTATCTTGGATAATTATATGTATGAATATCATATTTACATTAATTATTATTTAAGCAAGCAGCTTATTAGTCCCATTTTCTTACTATCTAAAATATCTCTACCAGTCATGAATTTAATAATGAAAAATAATATTCAATTATAAAATTACTCTTAAAATCACAACCGATACTTAAAAATCATAATTTATTATATGTTTTATCCACGATTTTGCTATGTTCAAATTAACTATTTCAATTTTAAAAAATCAATCAAATCCAAAATTCCCAAATTTATCCACATACTTTTATAAGAAATTATTTTTTCAGTTATTTAAGTACGATCAATTTGACGATTCTAACTGGTTCCATCGAGAAAATGTATACCATGTGTAGCACGAACCAACGTCCGGTGTAGCTATGGCATGTACAATTTAGATTGGCATAAAGGTTGCCACAATCATAATTTTAAAAACCGGACTAGGCCGTTGGCCACTTATCCGATCTGATTCCTATAAAAAAAATTCAATTACACTTTAAATGAAGTCGATTTCAGTTAAATCAGTCGGTTTTCGGTCGGACCGATAAATCCAATTAAACTGATAAAAAATTTAACAGACTTAAATTAAAATAATAAAAATTTATTATAATATACTTATTTTTATTTTATATATAATTATAATTATATTTTATATTAAACTTATTATATTAAAAAATTATTATAAATTAGTATTAAAATATAATATTATATTAACTTATCGATAATATTATATTATTAGTGTTATTTATTAAACTTTTTGATCAGACTCATTAAAATTTTAATTTAACTTATACATGTCTTTATTTATTATTGGTCTGGTTCAGTTTTAAGCACTGTGGCTTGCTACGGACGCACAGTTACTATTTACCTGCTGGCCGCTGCATGATATCAACGTGCGCCACCGTCGGGCAATGGCAGGTGTGACAAAGTATGGTCAGCTCTGTACACAGGGTGGGTGTACGTACACAGTNTATTAAATATGTGGTTCAAGTATTAAATTCTGATCAAACTCATAAATCCATGAACTAATACTTACATTAATTCTATATCCGATCCGATTTTAAAAATTATGACCCCAACTTAAGATTTGAGCAAACTTCATAGGCGATAAATGCATTGTTTGGTCGTAAAGTTCGATATAATTTAATAATTACACGAGATAAAATAATTTATTCTAAACTGTAATTACTCTCGTGTCGAGCTAGTGGAGTTTTTGAATTATAACAAATTTTACGGCTATTTTTCTTTATTTAGAGAGTTTTATAATGGATACGATATTATTTATTATAGGATACCTTAATCTAGACAAAGAAGGATCGACCGCTAGCTTTAGAACTTTTAAATAATTATTGGTGGTAAAATCTCTGCGCCTAAAAAACGTGCACACTTGACAGTTGGATGTTGCATAACATTTTTCTCGTGGGCTTGAAAAATATCGGGAGAGGAAGCGACGGACACGTGGAGGAACCACGGCGGTCGGTCGCAGGTGCAGTCTATGGCCCATCACATGCGCCGCACTGCAATATCTCTCCGATGAGGAAAATTAATTAAATTAAATCTGGCAAAGATATTATTTAAAATATTTAAATGTGAAAAAAACGGGACATGGCAGTTACGTGGGGTCTACTCTTCTTCCCTTCCTCCAATGCAAGATTTTTTTAGAAGATAAAATCCAATTAAATTTCAATTTGTAATTTCTATCTTTCCTTTTTTTTTTAATTTTAAATAATCTTCCCATAAAAACGTGCTGGACGAACTGCTCGTACGATCAGTCTCTCCTCCACCGAAAATCCTCTCCTGCGACAATCACACGCAGCATGTAAGCGCCTGCAGAGATTCAATTCACCATACGGTGGTTCTGTTTTTCCGTCCGGATTTCGGCCCCTTTTTTTTTCCCCTCCCGGAGATTGACTCATCTTTTGTTTTACTTTTGCTGCGTCGGCGGTTTCCTTCTCAGGTGGGATAGCTGGGAGGGAGATCTGATGCACCTGAAAATCGAAGATCATGACCTCCCTTGAAGATAAAGGCACGCTCTTTCCCTAGTTTGGTTTGTCGGTCTTGCAGGGGCTGGCGGGCAATTCGGGCCGCCTTGTTGAATTAATGTGCTTCTGTTATCTGTGAGGAGTGGTCAATTTCTGAAATTTCTGGAGTTGAATTACTCGAATTTTGAGTTGAACTGCTTTGTTTTTTGGATCCTGGTTCAGCTCCGTGTGTGAACTTCTGGGTACGAGGTTGTTCAAACTCTGTTATTCCATGCTGTATCAGATACCGCAAGTCCTGGCTATGGGACTTTATAAAGTCGTTAGTGATCAGAGTTGCGACATGCACTGATAATGGGGTCTTGGGATTTCATTTAGGTTCTTAGTCCCCTGTGTTGCGTGGGAAATGGATGAGAACAAGCAAGGGGCTTTCCGCGGTTACTTCTTCCTAGGTGTGTTAATAGTATATATTTTTACCCTTCCCGATGGCTTTGCAAAAGGAGAAAACCCTCCATGGGAAGATAGTTGGCTGATTACTGTGAGTACTCGAGTGGCAGAGTACTGGTGCACTGCCTATATTTGGTTGAACTAGGTTTGATCGCCCGTACAATTCATAGCTCACGCTTCAAAGTATTAGTGGCATTCTTCTAGTGGTCATTGCAGATGGTATATTTGGTTTTCATTCTTAAATCTGTCAGCAACATCATTGTGTCCTTAGCCTCTGTTGTGTCCCAGCATGATTATACCACTGTAGGTTGAGTGGGTTTTGCTATGGTTATAGTTCATGGCTAAGACTTGACTCAGTCGGCATCCTTCCTGCCCATGAGTTTTGTTCTAAATCCTGGTATAGCATTCCTCGCCCATGAGCTTCCTACAGTTTTAGGTTCATGTTTCTGAGAAATTGGGCTGTATCGTGGATCCATGAGAGGGGAGAGGGATGCAGAAGAAGATGGGTAATGTGGTGAATTTTACATATCATTCATCAAAAGAGGTACATAGTTGACAGGATTTCCATGTACAACTTCCTCTGACTACAGCACATAGTTTCATTGCATGTAGACCTAATGTTGCAAAACTCATTGAAGTATCCTCTTCTGCGTGGTAGTCTGGAAAATGTCCTCTCTGAGCTGCAAAAGTTACAATATGTGGGAGCTGAGAGGATGTATGACTATTAAAGTGTACCTAGCACTATCTTTTTCACTCAAGAGCCATTGTCTTCATGTGAAACTTGCTACCGAGTCATCTCTCATTTCAGCCTCATTTTAACAAAAGACAAGGAATTCCACAATTATGTGTATTCCTATGTGGAACATTTTAGAATTAGTCAAGGAAGATTGATGAGCCTGGAGGTAAAGGGATAATGGCATATCCAAGTTAAATTTTTTTTTTTTTGCTAATGACAAGAGAAAGTGCCATCCTCTGTTTGATGCCTCAGTTTTTATTGTAGGTAGATGACCTTTTAACTTTCTGCAGGCTGCATCAGCATCATTGTCTGTCTATGTTTCTGTAGTGCCATGGATCTTAATGAAATTCTTCTTCCTTACTAAAAATTAGAGTAATGTAATGCACTTTACAGTCTTTACTTGGCCTTCAGCAAAAGCGCATTGAACTTAGGATGGAATAGATGTTAGTGGTTATGGTATCAGACTGTTTTTCTATTTCTTTTCATTAACAGAACTGGAGTTGATCTTTTCTGTGATGGGATGCACTTTTGGCTGGATTTCGAACCCTGTCTGGCTCATGTTGATGGTAGATCTTGGGATATTTTTTCTCTACGTAATCATTTATGTCTTTGCTTCAGGATCAAGGCAGAAGTACTGCAAGGCCTCAGTGGGATGCCTCCAGCCGAATCTGCACTACAAAGGGGGAAACTATCTACAAGACTTTTTGGAGGCTAAAGATGATATGAGTACCTTCTTAGGAGGAGGGCCACCGGCACCAAATAGAAACATTGGTCGAATGTCCTCTTTGCCTCCTTTTGATGGGTGTTATAGACCGGTTCATCACCAAGAAGTCGAAGTACAGGCTTCTTTCTATCCTGAGATTCAGAAGGCCCAACAGATTAACTTTTACGCGGGTGGAGCTAACTTCTATCCTTTAAATTATGAATATCGTTTTCCCATTGAGAACCAGTTCCAGTATGTGCCCTTCAGCATGGCTTTAACTACCCAGAGTTGCAAGCAAGACAGCAGTCGCTGGCAGGAGTTTCAATATTTTGTTGTGATAGATTTTGAGGCCACCTGCGACAGAGATAGGAACCCTCATCCGCAGGAAATTATTGAGTTTCCTTCTGTGCTAGTGAACAGCTCAACTGGTCAGCTTGAGGATTGCTTTCAGATATATGTGCGACCCACTTACAATCGGCATCTCAGTGATTTCTGCAAGGAGCTCACAGGGATTCAGCAAAACCAGGTAAATCTTTAAAATAAGAGTTATAAAGTCCTTCTCATCCTGCCCTTTGTTGATGCTATGCTCTGGAATTTCAATTTTATGCACAATTACAATGTTATTTTTAAATATAGCCTTCTATTAGTTAGATGAATAGATAATTAAGAATCACTTGTCTTTTCTCATGGTGGTACCTGTAATAGTGTGATGTTATTTTAACCTGGTGGTGAAAATTTACTGAATTTGGTTGATTGCTGAATCATTATAGATTAACTCTTAGGAACTAATTCTTTCTCATTTTTTTCATTAAAAGAAAAAGAATTGGCTCTTTCTTTTTGAGAAGTTTCTTTAATTAGTATTAGATCTGGTTTCTGATGAAGCTTGTTGACTTCAGGTGGATAAAGGTGTTCTTCTAAGTGATGCCTTGCTTATGCATGACAAGTGGCTTGAAGAGAAAGGCATCAAACTGACCAACTTTGCTGTTGTGACATGGTCAAATTGGGACTGTCGGGTGATGCTGGAGTCAGAGTGTCGATTTAAGAAGATTAGGAAGCCACCATATTTTAACAGGTATACAAGCTGGAATTTAGTGAAAAGATCTCAAGATGAATTTCTTATGGGTCTCTAGTTAATGGCCTTATGATGTCTCATCTCAAGCATTTGACCATGTAGGGGGCATTGAATGTCAGTTACGTGACATTCCTGTTCTCCAAAATGCTAGGCCCTACAGAAATTATTTTATTTCTAGATTTGTTTGGCATGACTAAAGGAGATGGACTCGAAATAACATATTTCATCTGGCATGCATATTTGATTCCTGGGACCTTGAGACTAAGAGGAAATTTTTTTTCAAAATGCGAATTAAAGCCTGGATACCCCTGCTATGACTGGCTTCACTTGGTGTCCCACATATCAGATTGGAAGGCTTGGGATTGTCTTAATGTTGATTAGGTCTGTTCACAGTTGTTGTGATATGACAATTTTGTTCATGTGGCTATCGCATTTTCTTTTTCTTTTTCTTGGTAGATGGATCAATCTTAAGGTTCCTTTCCATGAGATGTTTGGTGGGGTGAGGTGCAACCTAAAGGAGGCCATCCAACATGCAGGCCTAGCGTGGGAGGGCCGAGCCCATTGTGGACTCGATGATGCCATGAATACAGCTCGCCTCCTGGCCCATCTCATGCACCGTGGGTTCAAGTTCACCATCACTAACTCACTTGACTCTGCTTCTCCTGAGTTCCTGCCTATGGCACCACCTCTCCAGCAATCGAGAAAGATGGTCTACCAGCACCCTCTGATCCCCTCTCTCCATTTCCAGCCATTACAAAAAGACTCATCCAAGGAACAAGAGATGTACTGTTACTGTGGGGTCAAGAGCAGCAGGGGGATGGTCCGAAAGCCAGGGCCAAAGCATGGAAGCTTCTTCTTTGGTTGCGGGAACTGGACCACTGCTCGTGGGGCTGCTTGCCACTACTTCCAGTGGGCCTCCCCCTGAAGAAGGGCCCCGAAAGATTGCTTCCATCTCAGGGCTAAAGCTACTAGGAAAAAAGAGTTGGGAAGAAACGATCTCTGTGGAAAGAAAACTCATGCATCGACTTGACTGGGCCATATAGAAAAGGTGGGAGGGGTTGTCGTCAGTTTTAAATCGAACTGTTGAGAAGTCCTAGATGGGTTCTGTTTATAGGTAAGACTTTTTCACAGTTTATTAGGGGCGTGGAGAGGAAAGGGAAGGTGATGTGATTGAGTGACGATGCTCTGCTTCGTGCAGGAGAAAGGGTGTTCTTAGAATAACTGTGCCAGGATGCAAATCGTTTTAATTTTATATATAAATAACCGATGAGAACGGTAATTGGGAGACTTTAACTTCTTGTTGAATTGGTGCATATAACGCCATTTGTGATATTGAGTATTTCTGCCTTTCTTGCAATATCTCCCTGCATCCCTCTTTCAATATATGCAAGTTGGGTTTATGAAGTTGTCCCTTCCTTCCTCTGATGTGAATACGTAGCCATTTCAAACATCAATAATTTGAAAGGACAATGTTGCTTGTAGTTTTTGATGAACCGTAAGTTTTCTTGTTGACATGATGTTTTGATTCAATACGCTAATGTGGAATAAAATTGGAACGACTATACCATGTTATTACACGGTATAGACAAGGAACGAGTCAACCTACAGTTGTTTCAGAGAAACATAACAAATATCTGTGAATGGATAGAGTATATTGAATTTGTCTTGAAGTTCGGATCTTGAAGTAGACCAAAACTCCACGCTTGAAGAAGGTCCGCCAATATTGAGCACACAACTGCAATGCAACAGAGCTTAGATCCATCCATGGAGTTCCTGTCCCTTAGCCTCCATTCATGTAGCCTCTGCATATCCTGATAGTCTCTGCTTCAGCTGCAGATCCGGAGCCGAAAATGAGGTCCCTCCCTTTGATGCTGCTGGCATGTGCTGAGAAGCTAAGCTGACAGAGAACGAACGATATGACAGTAACCGAGTCTCCTGTTATTATGTTCTTCAAATGATGAAATGTGCGGAATGATTTTCTTAAAGCCTGTTCCTGTTAGATCGATAATTTTATCTCTCTCTGCTGGCCTTTGCTCCAGGAGGACATTAGAAGGGACACAAGCATATTGATAATAGCTATTGTTGTACAAGTTTCTGGCCGTTGAATTTTGATGATATTGATCATGGGTGCGAAAGTAGTGATTCGTTGATGTTCATTGGCAAGAAATTGCCGATGTTTATGTTGCAAATGGCAACATTGCAGCTGTGAACCCCAATGCCGAGGTAGCAACAAATCCATCTCTTCAGCTGTAACTCGCAACTATGGCAGTAATCTCAACTAGCCGTACTACAACTGCTAAGTTCTTTCCTTATCCCCTTCAAATTATTACCCATAGCTTGGAATTTGACATGTTTCTACCAATTTTTTTTCCATTGTTATTTTAATTAACATCGATTGAAATGTCTAACAGCAGCAGTAACATCATTGACTAAATTCAGATCTAACCTTTGGATTTTGCATTTCTTTGTTTCTCATGAAGTTTCCTTTTCCTGTTTTCTCTGTAGTGATCCATGCATTTAATTTTCAGTCTTTGACCAGAAACGTACCCATTTTTTCGTCACACCTCTCAGGGGCACCGTTAGTTTCTTTTAAATTCGTTTTTGTAATTAATTACTGGCAATGATGCTACATTTCCGATGCTACTGGCAAATTTGTCTTGCCAGGTTCTGCCCATAACCGTTCTGCCCATTACCCGGTTTATATTATGTGCTGCATGATTGCTGAAGTGTTCAGTTCTATAATTCTTATTACCTCACGATATCCTGTTGAGCTGATTCTTTTTCTCATTCCGGGCTTCAAAAAGATGCAAAAGATTATTATTAGAGCGTAATGTTTGAGTTGATTTGATAGTCATGACCTTCAGAGTCTACTGTTCCCGAGCAATGCATCTCAAAGCTAATGTTATAGAAAGTAGTAACTTCAGTAGTATAGTTGAATATCTCCCGCGTCATGTTCAATAGGAGTCAACCCACAACCACAAACCCAGCAACCCAACACACACACACACTCATTTTAATGGAGTTTATGGGAATCTACTGTGACAACTGGCCAGGGTGCAGCTTGAGCCGGTGGGACTAATATGTGAATCGACTTTGTTATGCGTATGTCAGTGGAGTCCATTTGTATCAGTGTATTCTCAACCAACATGTGAAGATGTACTGTATAAAGTTCAACACCCTGTAGGTTTCAGAGAAACCCCATATTTTGCAGTGATCTGATGTTTGTATTCTTCTTTTTCTTTAAGTGGACACTTGCAATTGCGTTATCAAATAAATATTAAACAAGAAACATTCAGAAATAATAGAAAAACTAGAAATGGTGTCGAATGTTGGAAGTTAAAGTGATCCTGTATATCTTGGAATGGTTGAAGTGACGGTTGCTGAAGGAAGAATCGGTTGGATAGATGACAACACAAGGTTACTCTTGGAGAAGGAGAGTGTGAAAGAATGCCACCCATCAGTTGTCTTGTTGGAGTATGAGCAAGGCTGTGCGATTAATGTACTGATTACAGTGCTGGAGGAGTCTCTTCTTCTTTCAAACTTTACCATGCGAACAAGTGTGTTTGAGTTCTTGTTGTATTATCCCTGTGGCTACTGTATCCAGACTTAAATGATTGGTCAATGATGAAATGGAACGGTCAATGCATGTCCCTATTGAGCGTTCCCAAGCCATAACTTTGATCCAAAATTTCTTTGATTATGCTGAATTTTATGAATTAATAGAGCAGATAAGCATGCATTTAGCGGTATCAAAGATTTCACAGATAATTATCAAGTTTGCAGTAGATGAATAAGTCTCATTTTTGACAATATACATGCCAATGACATCAAGCTATATTCAGTAGGCTGGAGCCGATCAGAATAACTGGGAAGCTTTGAAGAACAGTCTAACTTCAAGGCCAAATGCAGCAGTTAATGTAGGTCAGAATCTTCTTCTTCCTCTGCAGTCACAGCAAGCACATATGGTAGACCATCAAAAGTATGGGAATCTTTTGCATACTTATCAATATATACCATGGTCATAGGGAACAGGAAGAGGTGGGAAACCTTTGCTTGATTATGTTTTGTTTTATAAGAGAATGTATGTCTCTATGCATGATACTGACATGAAATAATGATTAATGAGAGGGTAGTACCACGGTGGGGTCTTCCTTTTGATGGTGATAGGCAGAAGCAGCAATAAGCTCCTTCTCACACCCAAGACTGGCCCGGTTAAGATTGCTCTTGTGCTGCTTCCTGTTAGCACGGGCTTGTGCGAACACCACTGAATAATCAGTAGATCCAGGGACCTCCTGGTCCCATCCACCGAACTGAGGGACAGACATCCAATGATGATTCTGCAAAAGAGCCATGTGGGAATCAGTATGTAGCATCTCTTGATCATAGGAATCCATCATTGCATATGCGTGGCTTGAAAGTCATAGGACATTATTCTATCTACAATCATGTAGTAAGTGAAGATTTATTTGATCTACCACTCAACTCAATCCTGCATTGGTCAATATCCCTTTGGTTAGATTGCACATTAACTGTTGCAGAAGTCAGGAGTGGTCCGTTTGAGGTCTTGGAAGAAATTAAATACATTTTCTTGCTTCATTTTTATGACACTTTGGTAGAAAATATTATGGACAAAGCTGGTGCAAGTGAGGTTTCTCGAGCTGCTGAGAATAGCGAATGAATCAGAACAAATAGAAGTTAGTCCCAGCACAGCAACAGAAGAAAAGGACCATTCTGGTGTCCATAGCTTCTGAGAGGACTGGCTACAAAGAATAAAGCTATGGAAGTTAGAGAGATCAACCAGGAGACCAATTATAACTGCAGATAAAATATAGCATGATCATCTCATTCGTGAAAGAAAATGGACAATAAATGAATGCAGGCATGCTTTACAGGAAACAATACCAAGAAAAACCAATGTGTGATCGTGAATGATATATAGAAGTGGTTTAGGTCATACCTCGGCTTGAGCTCCCATGGCAGGCGAGGCAAAATCTGGAGCATGCTGAACTTTCTTGTTGTCTCCAACATGGACATGCTTATTTTTGGTCCTGGAATCTGCTGTCTGTCCCCTCATCTTCATCCTTAGCCAATAATAATGCAATTATTCACAACCCTTTATTCTTTTTTCCTTCTCTCAAGCTATCCCCAACTGACTAAACTGCCTTTCTGTTGAGAATTCATGGACGGCAGTGGGACAGAGAGGAAGGTACGAGAGATTAAGATGAACTGAAAGTGGAATATCACAGGGAAAGGAAGATTGATGATCAAACATGTGGGACGATTTTCCCGTTAGACATTATGGAGAAGATTTCGTTTATTAAACTTTGATCAAAGGATAACGTCCTACTTGTTCTCCAACTCCCTGATCATGTGAATGCCCAACCTTCTTTTCAAATTCCAAATTTACTATTAGATGGGCAGAAATCACATCACGTCCCATGTCTATAGGCAAGTAAGAATGTTTGTCATAACCATTTCTCATTAAAGTGATTGCACATGTGAATTATCATCGAAGTGTATGAGCCCAAATGCAGCAATATATGGAGGTAGCTCAGTTGTTTTTCAAGGTGCGGATGGTGCAGAAGTATGAGATCTTTGTATTAACACATTCTTTGAAAATGTTTCCTTTTGGCACTCCTGTTCTCCATCTTGTCGTGATCTATTTGCATACACGAACATAACACCAGGTTGGATATGGACCGGGACAAGATGAGAACCTTCGATTGATTAGTGGGTCGTTTTATATATGAGGTCATACGTCTCTATGCAGCACACCAACATGAAAAATGTGACATAAGAGGGCCGTACCACGAAGGGGTCTTCTTTTCGATGGTGATAGGCAGCGGTAGCAATAATCTCCCTCTGACCCGCAAGGCTAGCATGGTTGAAGCCATTCTTGTGGTGCTTCCTGTTAGCACGGGCCTGGGAGAACACCACTGAATAATTAGTAGATCCAGGGGACTTGTGATCCCATCCCCCGAACTGAGGAACAGTCATCCGATGAGGGTTCTGCAAAAACCCACCTGGGAATCAGCATATAGTATTTCTCGATCACAGAAGCCATTACAGATATGTATGCCATGAGTGCCATTGGACATCATTCAATTTATGATCAGGTGACAAGTGAAGATTTATTTGATCTGCCACTCGACTCAACCCTGCATCAGTTAATATCTCCTCAGTTCAATTGCAAATTAACCACTGCAGAAGCCAGGAGTGGTCCGTTCATGTTTCTGTATTATGGTGACAGTTTAATTGTTAACTGTGCATAAAACAGATGCGTGTGAAAGGCTTTTAGAGCTGCGAAGAACAGACAAAAAAATCTGGGCTAATTGAAGTTAGTCCCAGAACAGAAACAGTGAAAAGGACAAGGCCGGTGTCTGTAGCCTCTACGAAGACTGTCTGCAAAGAACAAAGCTATGGAAATTGGACAGATCAAGCAGAGACAAATGATAACTGCAGATGAAGATATAGCATGACCTTGTTACTCATTAAAGAACAGAAAAAAGATAAACGCGGGCACTGCACCCTCTACGTATAAAAACAAAACCGATGAAAAACAGCATGTGATCATACAGCAGGGGCTTAAGTCATACCTCCGTCCGTGCACCCATGCCAGCCGACGCATAAACGGGAGAACGCTGAATTTCTATATAGTATCCAACAAAGGCATGCCTATTTTTGGGCCAGGAAATTACTGTCTGTTCCCTGATCTCCATTCTTAGCCATGAATGATTGAACTATTCACAACCATTATTTTTCGTTTTTTTGCCTTTTCCCAAGTTATCGCCAACTGAATTGACTTTTTTTCTGTTGGAAGTTCTTGGAAAGCAATGGCAGAGAGAGGAAGAAGGGAAACAAGATTAAGACA
The DNA here is from genome assembly GCA_900006705.1 of Sonneratia caseolaris. Taxonomy (NCBI): domain Eukaryota; kingdom Viridiplantae; phylum Streptophyta; class Magnoliopsida; order Myrtales; family Lythraceae; genus Sonneratia; species Sonneratia caseolaris. The sequence continues at coordinate 511,974 of CXYZ01003098.1, forward strand.
AACTGAAGATAGAGTATAACAGGGAATGGAAGATCAGCGACAAGTGGTGCAAGTATGTCCTCCAGACCCGAATGGACGAGACGTCTGTTTACTAAACTTGGATTGATGGAGAATGTCTTACTTTTTCTCCAACTCTCCACTTGTGTGAATACTTACCATCTGTTCCAAGCCCAAATTCACAACCAGCACCTGGCTATGATATCTGTTTGATGTGTGACTATGGTCCAAACCCCATTCCATGTCTCGAAAAATATAAGAACATTGGTCGTAAGCACTCCTCACTTAACTGCTTGCACATCGGACTTATCGGTGAAGTCTGTGAGAGCCCAATTGTATCATTGAATACGGAGGTAGCTCGATTGCTATTCAAGGTGTAAAGAAGCGCAGCAGGGAGGCTGTAGCGTATGACAAATTTATGTATATCGCATTTGCACTCCTTTTGAAAATTAATTATCTGGCTCAAAGAATGAGTGATGTCAAGCGCACCCTGATCACCCAATACGCTTAGGGTTCCTGACTTAACTGACCATCCCGAGCCACGTCCAGGAGGAGATGAACTGATTGATGAGCAGGAACGGACATCTCCAAGGACCCGACATATCAAAGGAGTTCGAGTAGTTTCATACAATTTAAAGGTATATGTGAAAGGCAATGTTATATGGCAGCTGAGAAATGAAATGGACAAAGAGAGAAACATAACAGAAACAACTACATTTTGGACTGTTTTACAATGTCCAGGAAACGAGAGAAAAAGAGAGTTACAAAAGAAATTTTGTACAGTGCAGACTCTACGTTTCACCAACCAAACCTCCCAACTCTAATTTCCTTTTTTCTTCTTGAGCCATCCCTTCACACAACGAACATTGCAGACTTTGTCTCGTATTCCATGGTTAAGGCACATGTCAGTGCATAATCTTCGGTCAGTCACACCAATCATCTTCACGTTCATTGTCTTCCTCAGTCTTTCCACCCCTGAGTGAGCCGAAGAAAAATAGTGTGCATCATCTGTCACCTGCTCAGAGTGAGAGTCCGATTAATCATATGACAAAGTCGCGCCTCTTCTTCGTCTGAACTTCGGGGTTTCCTTTTCTCATCATTGCCACGAACTCATCATAGTTGATTCGTCCATCCTGAAAAGCGAGACATTTGATCCATAATGATTTCTTGCAGCAGAAGTAAATGCTGGAAGAGAGAAAGTATGAAGTTGGTAGTGTAAACTTACGTTGTCAGAGTCAACCTCGGAAAGAATCTCCTTGATGTCCCTCCCTTCGAGCATGCCAAATTCTTGTAGAGCTTGTTCTAGCTCTTCATTCGTAATATACCTGAGCATGCCAAGATAATTTAGCAGGTTCCCTCACAACGAGTATGGAACATCTAATAGAGGCAATTTATCGTGAAAATAATGTGGCATCTACTAACCCGCTGTTGTCTTTGTCGAAGAACTGGAAAGCAGTGTAAAGATGCTCCTCCCTGTCCATCCGATTCATGTGCATTGTTGCAGTGATGAATTCGTCATAATCTATCGTCCCATTGCCATCGGCATCAGCCTGCAGGAATTGATGCACGTGAGAAAGATTGCCGGTAATTTTAGCAGTGTAAATACGTGATATCAGCTACTAGAATCCTAAAGAAACTTACAGCTTCCATCAACTGTTTTACTTCATACTCGGAGAGTTTCGTTCCTTGCTTGGAGAGGCCCTGCTTGAGCTCTTCGAGTGTTATGGTCCCGTTGTTGTCCGTGTCCATTCCTCTGAACATCTCCTTCAGTCCCATGATCTCCTCTTCAGACAAGCATCCTGCGATAACCTTGGGAAATTTGCACAGGAAAATCAGAAACTTCACAGATTACAGAACATATATAGCTCCTTAAGAATATGCTGAGGAAATCGCATACCCGAAGAGCGGCTTTCTTGAATTTGTTCATGGCTCGGAACTGTTTGAGCCTATTCAGCACTGCATTGTCAAGAGGAGTATCAGGTGCTTCACCATCTTCCTTGATCCATGGATGGTCTGGAAAGAAGAGAAGATTAGTCATTGGGAAAATTTTGGCAGTTCGATTGATTTAAAGCACTAATCAAATGAAAGCGAATGCTCACTCAGGACTTGGAAGGCTGTCAGCCTCTGCTTAGGATCGGAATTCAACATCTTCCTGACGAGATCTTTGGCTCCGGGAGAAATAGAAGGCCATGGGTCACTCGTGAAATCAACATGTCCCCGCAAAATCACATTGAAGATCCCATTTTCAGATTCTGCCCAGATCAATTTTCAACAGGATCAGCATGCACCACGGTTGAAAAAGAGAATTCAGGAAGCATTCTAAAGTTTAGTGTGCATAGATACCAGCCCAGAAGGGAGGAACTCCGCAAAGAAGGATATATAGCATGACCCCAACACTCCAAATATCAGCCTCCGGCCCGTATCGCCTTTTCAGTACTTCAGGCGCAATATAATACGCACTTCCAACTATATCCTTGAATAGATCTCCTGGAGAATAATTCAACCGCTGTTCTAATCAATGGTAAATTCTATACAGAGATGAGGAAACAGGAGGCAATGAAGCAGAATGAGAAACCTTGCTTGAAGAACATGGACAGGCCAAAGTCGGTGGCCTTGAGGGGTGAGTCCTCTTCCTTGTTGAGGAGGAGGAAATTCTCAGGCTTGAGATCCCGATGCATGACTCCCATGGAGTGGCAAGTATGGACGATCTGCACAATCGTGCGGAGCAGTGAGGCCGCTGCCCGCTCAGTGTAGTGGCCCTTTGCGATGATGCGATCAAAGAGCTCCCCTCCGGCACAGAGCTCCATGACAAGGTGGACCGAGTGCTTGTCCTCATAGGCGCCCTTGAGCTCGACGATGTTGGGCTGGCCTGCAAGGTGGTGCATGATCTGGACCTCCCTCCGAACGTCCTCGATATCCTCCTTGTTCACAAGCTTCCTCTTCGCAATGGTCTTGCAGGCAAACTGCTCCCCCGTGGCCTTGTGTGTGCACAGGTGAGTCACCCCAAACTGGCCGCGCCCCAGCTCCTTCCCCATCGTGTAAATGGACTTCACGTCCTCCATTGGCCGGCCTAGGACTGGCCCGATGGGTGGGGGCTTCGCAGGCTTCGTGGAGGCCCCTGAAGCCGCAGGGCCGGCTGCCACCTTTGTTGGGGCGGTGGGGTTCTCGTGGGTGGCACTAGCAGCTTGATGGTTGTCGCCTGCGCCAGGCATGGAGACCAACTTGCTATCATTCTGTTCGCCGCTGGCGGTATTGCCCCGGGAGCAACAGTTTCCCATGTCTTGGAAGAGATTAGACAGTCGGGTTCCAAGTTATTGCAGAAGAGGAGGAAAGGACTTGAAGGGTTGCCCTGGAAGTAGGGTAAAACATCTAAATTCAAGAAAGGAGAATGTGCAAGCCTGAAAGAAAGAGGACAGTCAAATAATGGCAGAGACAAGGGAAAGGACATACAGCTTGGAATGACGAGGGTAACAGTGGGAAATTTGCTCTGTTTCTTCTGTTTGTTTGTTTGTTTTTTTTGTTTTTTCCATTTGGGAGAGAAAAGTGTTGGAACCAATGTTTGAGAGGTTGGGCAGAGGAGGCTGCTGCTCCGTTTTTAGGACAAGGTGGTTTCAGAGGATTTCGCGGGAAAATAGGAAACATTAACCGTTTCTTTCTTTGTCGACTGATATTGACGAGTCTGTTTTTTTAGTCAGTTTGATCATTATTATTACCAACTGCTATTGTTTCGTCCGCTGTTTGGATATTATTTAACATCGAGAAGGTGGATCAGTGGGTCGGGGATGGCAATAGGTCAGTAATCGTTACTATCCACCCCACTGTGAGTAAGTTTGTCTCAAGATCTTGCTGAAAGAGGGTGATCAATAATTCCGCCTTATATCAACAGATATTTATCCGACAGAAAGATGTTCATGCCCACGATCCGACCTTGAGTACTGATATGTTCTCATCCTGTCAGGTTTGAATTCAAAAGATGAGGTAGAGATCCACGATACGCACTGACAAAATATGCACAAACACCCCTTGTGTCACGAAATATCCACTGATGATCATATTTTGCACAGATTTTCGCTGTGGGCAAAGAGATTAGTTAATCAGGGCACGGCGCATAAGAAATGGCAGCATGCCTGACAGCACGGAGGCAATGCAGCAATGTGAAATTAAATATTGTCATTCTTGAATCATTACTTCAACTCAAACCATATTCATCAGCTAATTTTACCGTAGTGCGAAGATAAGACTTGAAACAAAACTTGGTTGATACAGGAAAAGAGCCTTCTCAGTAAATCGGAACTGAAGGGTCAGCCTTGACAGCATATGCATGGATTCCCCCGGAGAGGTTGTATACTCTCTTAAAACCCTGACCAATGTAATGTCCAAGATTAAAATAACATTCAGTGAGAGGAGTCACGGACAAGGTGCTTCAATTGGCACTCTGCGAAATACCCGGACATTTACAGGATGGATCTCCTTACCTGTGTCTGCAACCACTTGGCAACTTGTAATGACCGCATTCCATGGTGGCACTGCATTTTTGGACAAATTAGCAGTGCCATAAAAGGGAAATGATCATTCACCATTCATGTGTATAAGGCCATGGAGATTCCCATCAAATGATCATTTATGTATAGCTATCAAGAAATCAGACACCACTTGAAAGATAAGATTTATATCGGATGCTAAAGTATGAACGCACCATGACATAGGTATCTTTCTCAGTATCCAGCTTAGAGGTTATTTCAGGTCCCCAACTCCCGAATTGGCGGAGGGGAAGAACCTGAAATCCCGGCAAAGAAGCCATGGACCTGGAAGTGTTACAGACACAAGCTCATTACACAGATGAAAAAGAATTTGGGACTTTAAAGAGTCCATAATAAAAACAAAAGAGCAATATGAGAGTTCAGAAATTTCCATATGCAGTTGTAAATTGCGTCCATTGCACTTGAAAACTTGTGTACTCAGGCTTAAAACTCCACAAACATAGAGGCTTGCATTTGACTCTAACCTGAAATTAATTGTTTAACAAAGATTGATTCTCCAGTACCTTCTTTGCTGCAACAAGATCATCTTCCACTAGATTTCTCACTATATTTTGCTCGTGAAAAATATGATTTTAATTCCTAGAAATCCTATTTCTCACCAAAATTGCACTAACATTCTTTCTTCAGTGATCACAGTGACTTACTCCGGTCATCTAGTCAATAGTAAGCTTAACAGTAAATTCTTACACTTCTTCAGGTTCTCTGACATCTATCAGCTGAGACTCGTCCATGAATTTTGGGTCCTGCAGTTTGACATGCAGCTCTTGAGGTTGAATATCTCGAAGTACAGATTCTTCCCTGTCAGCACCAATTGGGGGAAAAAACAATTAAGGCAAAGAAACTTGACCAATTCAGCTAGTCTATCAATCAACCAAAGGTGGAGGACCAAAGCAAACCTCTCAGACAAAACTTGCAACAAATGCCATCCGAATTTTGTTTTACACCTAACTACTTTGTTTATGGGGGCATTGAATGCGGCCTCCTCAAATTCTGGAACCTGCAAACAATCTTAGAGACTAAGTTTCAAACAACAAAAGAATTACTTCTGAACTTGTTATCCAAACAAAATGTAACTGCCCAACTGCTGAAGCCCCTTCCTTTGGTAACACAAAAGACAGGCATTACTACAATTGAGAAACTGTGATAAGGGGACGCTATGGTTGGCAATGCTAAAAGAAGAGTGTTTTAACAGGAAATTTTGATTTTCATACCATCTGCCCCTTCCTGACCCACCCAAGCATTCCACCATCTTCCTTGGATGGACAAATTGAATACTCTACAGCAAGGTCACTCAAGTCCTCTCCTTTACATACAAGAAAGCAACATCAACAGCAGAATATTAGAATCAAAAGCTCTTCCCCAAAACTCCTTCTATCTAGTAAGCATAAAGAGAGATATCCATAATGATTACTATGCAATCATAAAACCGAACAAACCTGCAGAAACCCTCTGCTGAAGCTCCAGCAGGCGCTTCTGGTCATCTTCCTTCACAAGCAAGTGCTGCACCAATATTTCTCTCCCGCCACCACCGCTGCTTCCTGAACTTGCCTTGGCACTGAATGAAGCCGATGGACCTTGAAAAAAAAAGAAGAAGCATCCCTTTTTTCAAGAGTATGAGCCTAGAGAAGATATGTCAAAACCGCTGAAACTAATTCATGTTCTGACAGGCAGTCGAACAGGCTTTACTAAAGTAGCAAAGAACACAAGAATCGACTATTTCAACTATTGTTTCCCTTTGCCAAATGAATTGACAAGATGCAAACCCAAAATACCGCTCAAAGGTGGGTTCTTAATTAAGCGACTGACCTGGTCCTCTGGGACGGGCATGAACCGAGATAGTCGGCCCCGTCAACTTCAGGATAATAGAAGAAGCAAGGTAAGGAGAATTGGGCATACGGGTCTTCGAGAAAAGACCCCGCCGAGGAGAAGTGGAGAATTTATGGCATTGAGGAGGCAAGGAGAAGCCTAGAGCGGGAACGAAGGAGAGACGAAGGGCACAGAGGGCAGGGGACGCTATTGGTGGGAGGTGGGAAGCTCTTAACATTGCTCAAGCTCCTTCCTTTCTGCGCTCTAGAGAGAGCGAGAGCGAGCGCTCAATCTTAAGCTCAGACGGCGTGCCCAATGCACGGTTGAAGAACGAGAGCAGCGGGACAAATTCGAGAGGCACACCAGAGCCGTAAAATCCTGCGCATGGCACCAGTAATAGATTTTGCCCATACCGATTACCAGCTGCGATCGGTTGGTGTGTTAAAACTTTTTTCTTTTAACCTTATCTGGTACCGACTAAAACAGTAGATAAACAGGAGACTTGACATATCCCAGTAGCTGTTTCATTCATTTATTATTCCTATTTCTTATGGATTCATGCGCATCTTCTATAACCAAAAAATTAGAAACAGTCAATGGATTTTCTTCCAGTTAGTACTTGTAGTATTCAAAAGACTTCAGTGTTACAAGTCTCATTCAGGTAATATTTGCTTACACCCAACAAAAACCAAAGGGACTGCAACATTCAGAAGTAGTGGAGGACTCTGTTGACAGCCTCCCCTTCCATCAGAACAGGATGCCAAAACCTTCCTCTTCCCCTAAACTTCCCATCTATTCTGAGGAAAAGGTTACCGAGCTTCATCTCTTTTTGCTGTTTCTCCACGATTCTTTCTTCCTTCACTCCTGAAAAAATTGTTGTTAATAAGCAACCTTCTCCAAACCTATACCATGAGATAGAACAGTTGAACCATGTAAGAAATTTACAATTTCGGCTGGGGGAGGTCAACTCTTCACACACTGCTCATTTGGTTGGGTAAGGTCAACTTAGCTTGATAGTGCCACAGAGATGGAGACGACAGAAACACGACAACGTAGCCCAAGATGAGGCAAGAACTTTACGATTTTGTTGATGGAGTCCATGCATAGATCAGTAAACCCAAGACGAGGATTACAGCTCCTGCTACAAATCCTGGTGGGAGAGAGGATGCGACCCCAAGGTAGGGCAAGGGCAGTGTGAATATGTATACTGACATTGGAACTGCAAGAAACAAAATTCCCCAGACGAAGACATCAATATTATTACCAATCTGTCTAAGAAATTATCAAGCCTATACTGAAAATATCACTTGGAGAACACTAGGTTAGCTCAAGTCAATATGATTATATGTAAGTTTCGAGAGTATTTCATGGTTGTAGTTTCAATCCTCTCGCATGCATATCTTGCTTGCTCCAGTCTAGCTGGAGCTTGCTTAGGTCATGTAGACATATGGTCGAACAGAAACTCCACTGAGTAGTGTGGTCATGGGCCCGAGAGGATAGACTCACTCATCACATCAAATCAAAGAAAAGTATGTAACAGGGACACAATACCTGAAAAAGTGGAGGCTAGACAAGATACAACTGCAGAAGAGATCTTGAGAAGATGCAGCAAAGATATGTTGAAGGCCATGTTCACTATTACAAAAAGCAAAGGCAGCACTGGAGCACCATCACATGCTGCACGTAGAAATTTCATCTTTAGGTGTTTGAACCACAGAACACAAAGAAATTACTGGTAGCACATGCAAAAAGAAAATAAAAGAGAAGATGAGTAAGAAGCTAACCACCAGAAACAGCACCGATGTTCAGGAAACAGGCTGTGCCATCTCTAAGATAGTTCGGAAGTTGGCTGAAGGGAACTCCCCATAATCTTGATAAGAACGGGAGGAGAAGGCATATAAAGAGAGCCTGTGCTAGGCCAAAAAGAAAATGTCAGATGAACTATCACGAAAAATCAGATTACATATAGCAGATAAAGACATGAGGATAAAAGACACGAAACGAAGTGCAGGGTACTCACTTGGAAAGCAGATCCATAAGAATTAACAACAAATAAATCCACAGAGCCTCCCTGCAAGAATTAGTAACAGGATTATTCAGATGGAAAATGACTCGTGACAAATGGCCTGACTTTCAAGAAAGGATATTAGACAGTTTCAAGAAAGGATATTCAATAGTGTCCCTCTCTGACTCATTAAACATGTATGCAGCAAGCAAGGAGAATAGTCTGCAACAAAAGTACCTTTAATTGCTTTTCAGCAGCCAAGAAAATGATTTCCTACAAAAAGATAGAAGGCATATCTGTCAAATGGAAAGAGGTGAGAAGTTAGAACATTTTGAAATCAGTTATTCGGAATGCTACCAACCTTCAGTACTGTATCTGCCGCTTGTAACAAAAAGGAAATTATCATAAGAATACTCCAAAATATCCCAGCTTCCTTCAATGAGTGACCCGCATTAGATCCACTGCAGAATAAGAGACAGCCAATTAATGAAACAGAGACATTCTCGGGTAAGGACATGTTAACAGTTCTGAGATAACGTAGTTTGTTTGGAAAAGTATCTCAACCGGAGATTGCACAAACATGGTCCAGCAAGTTACCAAAAATGAAATACAGTAAAACAAGTGACCCCCAAAGATCCTCAGCAAATGTTGAGTAATAGACATACCTTGCAACTGTTATGATCACACCAACAGCCACAAGAAAGCATCCGATCAGCTGATTAGCCCTGTATCTCCTTCCTAGAAAAATAATGGATAGAAGAATCTGCCAGACAAGAAAGGTCTGCAAGAGACAAAAGGCACCTTAAATACCTAGTCTTATGGATGATCTCCTTCAAAAACAAGCATCATTTTCTGTGTTCCATTTCATATGATTTATTGTCCAAACTTGATGTTCCGAGACGGCATGGATGGACTGTGTGTTTACCTGAGACAAGACTGGAATTGATGCTCCAGAAAGAATGGCTGGTCCCCAAAGAAATAAAACCAAAAAATGAAAATCAGACAAAATCAAAGATCGAATTACATCCAAAAATAATGAAAGGATCAGAAAGTGACAGTAAGGGACCTCCAGCAGCCATTCCTGTAGCAGCAGCTAGGGCCTCCAGTAACCCAACTGCAATGAATGGAGCTTTTGGCATAGCAAGCATCTCATCTGTAATGATGCCAGCATGGTAACGTAGGTACAGGATAGAGAAGTACACAACTATGTACCTGAAATAGACCTTATTAAAGTCATTGCCTTCGATAAATTAGACAAGATAACCTAAATGTTAATCTTGACTCTGTTTTACTGTTCCCGATGACTCATTAGCAGATACAAAACTAACTCCTAGGATGAGAAGTAGGTCCCAGCAGGACTTTAACTTGATAGGGTATGCGAAAGCAATCGAGCGGTGCTTCTTCTTCATACAGAGGTGCTGCAATCACTCCGTCATCTATTTACTTCGCTTTGTTAGCGATGAACTGAGAAAAGCTCAAAGGCCATTTAAGTGAGTTATCAGCATCAGGAAAAAAAAAAATTGATCCAGCAATGACGATTTCAAATACATATGGGTGTCTCTGGGACCAAGGTCGGAGGACCATTTCACTAGTTGATGTCTACCACACTCGTAAAAGAACAAGATTCACCTTTTGACTAAAAAATGGAGGACAACCGCTTTAAACGCTGAAGCTTAAGAAATTCTCTTTTTCAACTTCACCAAAGAGCTGAGCTTTTGCATCCTAGTTTTTGTTATCTACGCACAAGCGGCACCTACGTATACGTATATATTATGTCCGTTGCTGGTGGGAACTGCTTTGACCACCATTGATTCAGAGTCATCATTGATGACAAGAATCTGCCCTGTGGAGCCCAACCCATGACATTTTCCAAGTTGAAGGCCCCTCTATAATTGTTCTCTGAAAGAGTCACCACCCCTACCACCCCTTTCTGTGATTAGGGACCCACCTACCAATGCTCACTTTCGCGGCGTCTATCGAATAAACATTGAACGAAATCACATAGTTCATCCCCTCTTTTACTCTTTCTTTTCTTTTTACTCTTTCTTTTCTTTAAAACGAGGTAAAAGTTTTTCCTTTTGCGCAATTTTATCGCCAATTCACAGAAAAAGGGAACAATTTAGTCTTCTTTTTTTCCCCCTATAAGAAAGGGTAAATAAAAGAGGCCCATTTGCCATTTGGTCCGTCGTACCTATTCGCTATATTCCGTTCTATCCGGGCAAGTTAGATTAGTTATCTTACTCGCAAACAGACAAATTATTGTTCATTGAAAGAACAAAGTTGTGGTTATGATGAGGAAGGTTCCCAGTTAAATTCAAGAAGACAATGTCCCCACGTAACAGCGACATCCCCCCCTGCCGCGCAAGACAATAAAACAGAGCAACAAATAAAGTGATTTTTATTAACTTTCAACGATTTTACTTGTAAAAAAAAAAAACTTTCAACGATTTCCATCGTAATAATAAACAATCATGTCATAAAAGAAGGAAGAGTCAAAATACAAGTGCTAGGGATGATCACTGCCGAGCAAGAACCAGCCAAATTGGGATTTCAGGGGGCGGCTCCATCAGATTGGAAATTATATATTTTTGATAACAAGGTTTCTTTCCAGATAGGCCCATGATACGGGGCTAACACTTGCGGTTATAATATATATATATATATTACATTAACAAAATTTAAGTATTCATTAGAAAGCAGTTAGAAAATTCGTCCATTTCATACGATTCCCAAATTCATACCTCGGAAATTTTCAATATTTTTCACATGAAGCTCAGAAACTTTCAATTGGTCTCACAAAAATTCAATGGATTGATCTGTCAATCAACATCTCCAGTGAAGCACTAGAACCCTATCGGTTAAATTTCACGGAAATGTGTTAATGCCGTGTGTAAGCTGCTCGGAAGCTCAGTTTTCAAAGGGAAAGAGAGAGAGAGAGAGAGAGAAGGTTTAGTTGGAAATAAACTGAGCATTGGTTGCTGATTCCGCTCTCGAATTGCCGATGCCACTCCCAGGAGCGCGGTGGAGGGATTAAGAGAGAGAAAGGTGAGAATCAGGGATTGGCCGGTGATGATTGAATTGAATCCTCGTGTGATTCCCTGGACGAGAATGAAAATGGAGATGAGGGAAGAGAAAGTACCCGACGGTGGCGAGCTGAGCGAGGAAGAAGGGGTACTGCTTCAGCGGGACCAGGGCGAGCTTGTACAGCACTCGGTTTCCTACTCCAAGCACCACCGTCGCCGCCGCGGCAATCGCCACCTCGACCGTCCGCTTATCCACTCTCCACCTCCAAATCCGCCCGACCTCCACCACCCGATCCAAGCTGCCCCCGCTCGCCTCGCTGTCACCCACCGCGTACGAGCAAGGCCCCGCCTTCTGTCGGGTCTCCTTCCCGCCGTCCGGAAGCTCCTGCGCTGCCACCCTCAACGTCCACGTAACCGAGGTCCTCGGCGTCCGGAGGGCGATGTCCGGACGCCGAATCCGGTGAATGTTATCGGACCACACGATCCCCGCCGCCGCCCTCTGTTTCAGCAGCGGTTGATCTCGAAAACTCGCCGCCCCTCGGCCGGACGGGAGCCGGCGGTAACACGACGACAAGCTCATGGTATATGGTTATTGGTCAGTCAATCAAATGGAATTGTAGCTGTCGTCGTGAGAGACTGAGAGGCGCAGAGGTGTAAGGTACGATGGACAGGAATAGAGAGAGAGAGAGGGAAGGAGGGAGGGAGGGAGGGAAAGGCGCATCAAAGTGTTCGGTCTCTGGGAATTTAATAAGAAGGGTGGGGAGATCAAGCGCGGCCGAGTCCACTGTAAGGACACACGTGTTACATTTGTGATGGGTGCTCCGGTGTGACGTAAGCCTGCAATTCCTCTCCATCTCTGTTTAATTGCACAATGTTTACAAGTTCGCGTTAAAAACTTATCGACATGTTATTTACACCCTTTTTAATTTATACAATTAATCAATTATGTACGTGTAGTTACCATATTTAATATGATAATAAAAATATATATAATTAAAATATTTACACGATAATTATGATAATTTGATTAACATAATAAAATATAATAAATAAATCTAACAAGTGTATTTGCTGGCCTTGTATCGCCATCTTCCCTAATACCAAATCAATTAATTCTATCTATCAATTCTTCCACTCCTCTTTCACGGGATTGCAACTTGTGATCTCTTATTTGAATTTTGTTATTAGCTCTCTTGATTCATTCTCTGGTCAATGGTCACATAGGCAAAGCAATCAGCATGCACTTGCGCTCTCTGAACTGGGGAGACAGCAAAGCACTGATACTAAAAAAAACACACACGCATTGGAAATTCAGGGGTTTATGAGGCCTGATTGGAGGGTCAAAATCAAGCACTTTCTTTCATGAAAGGAATGCACGTGCGGATTGATTGGCTATTGAAGCCATTCGTTACAGCAGTAGGCGTGTTCACATGCTCGATGCTTGTCCAGGCAAGCTGACACCTTTGGCGTCTGTGGACACAGTTGGATTTTTTTTTTTATTCTCTAGGTTTTTTGGGCTTTTGCTCTGTTTTACTGCCGACAACATTATCAAAATTAAAGTTATATTAAAAGTACTAAAATTTTAACTTTTATAATATTAAGTCATATATGTCAATATCTATAATAGATGTCTGATAATTATTCGATGACGCGATGATTTCTACGCAAATGTGGCATGACGAAACATGGTAGCATAGCATATTGTGTGGCAAAATTTACTAAAGTGACACGACGATGCGTCACCTAATACTTGGTGTGATGCCACGTCGCTATCGTGTCATGCCGTGCAGGCTTAGATAAACACAGTTAACGGAAAGGACTTAACAATGCAATAGAACCAAACATTTAGTTTTGGATACGACGTTTTGAGATTTTTATAACTCGCTTGTAAAAGCGTGACAAGTCTTTTTTACTTCTAATATAACTTTTCCGAAACGAAATATGATTAATGGAAGTGATCTAATTCTGTCTTGTTGAGTCACACGAATTTACCATAGTTCAACTTGTACCTATCTAATTCAAAGTCAGATTATCGTGTCGCGATGAAAAATTGCCATCACTAGTTTGGGGAAATTCTTCCGTGATTCCATCTATCACTTGAACGTGAGAAAATTAGTAATTGAATCATATTAAGTTTATAATTGTTACTTTGCGTTGCAATCTTTACGAAAATCATCAAAAATTTCCCCGTGCATATTGTGGGCTAGTGTTGTTAAAAGTTTAGTCTGGAGCAGTTCAAAACGAGCCTAGAACCGTTAGACCCAATTACGGTTTCGGCCCGTTTGCTTAATAAGTTGATCCGGTTATGGGTCATAATTCAGACGAATATGAAACCAATCCGAAACCGTTTATAAACGGGTCAGTTAACGTTCTGAGCTAGTTTGACCCATGAATCATCCATCTTTTTAATTTTTTTAAATTATTTTAAATTATTCTTTTAATTTCTTTTAAATTTTAAATTAATTCAACAAAACTTGATCGTTGATTTACAAGATTTTTGGCAGTCCGAGTCAGTTCGGGCCATTTTTTGGAGGTTCCGGACCGGTTCAGTAAGGTAATGGTATGTACCGGTTACAGTTCAACAGGTCCATATCTATGAACCGGCCCAGAACCACCCCAATCCAAGAAGAACGGTTACGGTCAAGTTAAGAGCAGTCCGGGTCGGTTCAAGGTTTGGATAATCCGGTTCTAGCCCAATTACGGGCCAGACCGGCCCATTTAACATCTCTATCGTGGGCGGACCAAGAGTGGCCTGAGGAGTTTGTCGGAAAAGGATATGAGAGGATGCGGTAACTCGAGCGGACGCGTGCCTGTCGGGTCGATGGAAATTGGACCAAGGGATGTGCGGGGACGAAAAGAAGAAGGGCAATCCCAATGGGCCGAAACAAAGAGGGAAGCCTTGAATCTTCGCTGCATCGAACGGCTGCATGCCCACCGGATTGGATTCCAACGAATATCCATTCCTTCCCTTCGCTTTCCCTTCCCGTCCTTGACAATCCAAAATCATCGACGCGTACAAGATAAATGCCCTTTTCGGGTCCGGCGTCTGACTCACTGCTCCGATGAATGGAGGAGGGCCCAAGGGGGATGCCGGAGCATCATCGGTCGAATCGGTTAAGTTTCACTGAAGATCCGGGGCTGCTCCGTAACTTCAATCCAGAAAACCGCATGGAATTGAAGATGTGATGGGACGTGCCCGAGTCGAAATCTTATCAAGAAAATCAGGAAAAGAAGAAGAAGAAGAGAGAGTGTACATTGTACATGCCTTGTAGGGCCTGATAGTGATAGCCTTTTTAATTTATTTCCATTTTTCGCCCAATTGCTTGCCATTCTTTTCTTCCTGCCTTTTGCAGCTTCATGGACGCTGCATCTCATCGTGGTGGTTCACTCCATGGAAGAGGAGGAGGAGGAGGAGGAGGAGGAGCGAGGAGTGGTCCTCTTAAGGTATCTCCCCGCCGTCGCCGAGCACCGCCTCCACGGGTCAAGCTCTGGTTGTTTTTTTTTCCGGTACCTAAGACTCGGTGTAGGATCCGGGTCGCCCATAAGCTCGTAATCGGGTGGGGTATATCGGTCCTGTCCACCCACCCGCATCGTCCCGGGCCCACAGATGTTGCAAAAGGATTTCCCCACTTTCACACCGCATCTCGTGACTTTAGTATCATAATTATTACACCCCAGGAATCGGACAGAAGCATAAACCAGTATCATACATCATTTTCTAGATAACCTTTTCTTTAACTATAAATTAATGAAAATTTTAATATTTACAAATTTTAGTAAGGGGAGTAAAATTTGGT
Source organism: Sonneratia caseolaris (assembly GCA_900006705.1). Lineage (NCBI taxonomy): Eukaryota > Viridiplantae > Streptophyta > Magnoliopsida > Myrtales > Lythraceae > Sonneratia > Sonneratia caseolaris. The sequence goes on from CXYZ01003098.1 coordinate 527,143, forward strand.
ATTTTTTATTAAATTTTTTTTTATCAAATCTTATTTCTTACTTTCCAATTTATTTTCCATACAGGGAGGAGAACAACTAGAGCTAAAATATCCTCCGCTGGGATTGGCTCCCAGACACGCCGAAGGCTGATGTCTTCGCCGATCCGCACCTCGTCCACCATGTCCTCAGGTGTCTCCTCCTCCCTCCTCCTCCTCCTCCTCCTCCTCCTACTCAATGGCTCTGCGATCAATGGTGGCCGGATCAAGACGGTTGTCGTCCTGGTCATGGAGAACAGGTCCTTCGACCACATGCTCGGGTGGATGAAGAAGCTCAACCCGGATATCAACGGAGTCGATGGGTCAGAGTCCAACCCCCTGAACACCACCGACCCTGGGTCGGCCCGGCTGTTCTTCAAGGACGGCTCCCAGTACGTGGACCCCGACCCGGGCCACTCGTTCCAGGCCATCCGGGAGCAGATCTTCGGGTCCGACAACACAACCGCCGACCCACCCCCGATGAATGGCTTCGCCCAGCAGGCCCTGTCGATGTCCAACTCCACCGACATGGCTCGGGACGTCATGAACGGGTTCGACCCCGGCAGGGTCGCCGTTTACAGAGAGCTTGTGTCTGAATTCGCCGTCTTCGACCGGTAATCCTACTGCCTTAATCCCATAATGTCCGATATTCGGATAAGCTGGAGACATTCATATGAACGCGGACGCAAAAATCGCTCAATGTTTTGTGCTTATCAGGCTCGGTAATTTTCTATGTGATGTCATCTTCTTTGCTTGCTTTCCCCAACAATCACGACAAACTCTCATTACAGTACAAACAATAATGATAATTTTTCATGAAGGGGGTGGGGTAGAAATGAAATGAATGGATTGGGTGGAGATCATATTTAGCAGTACGTAAAATGTAGGGATCAAATTGAAAAATCGAACTTTTAGTGGAGAGAATTACTGTAAACAGCTTGAGTTGTCCCGCGACACGTGTCCGTCCTCCGACAGGTGGTTCGCGGCCGTGCCGACCTCCACACAGCCGAACCGGCTCTTCGTCCACTCGGCCACGTCCGGCGGCGCGACGAGCAACATCCCGGCGCTCCTCGCGATGGGTTACCCGCAGAGGACCGTATTCGAGAACGTCCAAGACGGGGGGCTCTCCTTCGGGATATACTTTCAGAACATTCCGGCGACCTTGTTCTACCGCAACCTCCGGAAGCTCAAGTACCTGACTAAATTCCGCCCCTACGGCCTCTTCTTCAAGGCCGACGCTGCCGCCGGGAGGCTCCCCAGCTACACCGTCATCGAGCAGCGGTACCTGGACACCAAGCTGGAGCCCGCCAACGACGATCACCCGTCTCACGACGTTTATCAAGGGCAGGTGTTTAACCATCCATTTTCTCATTATCGTAATATATACTTAGTTGGGATGATTTGATTGGAAGAAATTCAAAACGATTTTATCTTTGACAAAGTCGATATGCTGATATTTTTTCCCCCTTTTTTGTGAAATTTAATGTTATTTGGCAGATGTTCGTAAAGGAGGTTTACGAGACGTTGAGGGCTAGCCCCCAGTGGAACGAGACGCTTCTAGTGATCACGTACGATGAGCACGGTGGGTTCTTCGATCACGTGGCCACCCCGGTTCGTGGTGTCCCGAGCCCTGATGGGATCGTGGGGCCAGCGCCGTTTTTCTTCAAGTTCGACCGGCTGGGTGTCCGGGTCCCAACCATATTGGTCTCACCGTGGATAAAGAAGGGCACAGGTATGCCCTGTCCTGGATCCTTCTAGTAGATCTCGGATTGGACCTTGTGAGTTGAAAAATGGCATGCCTCGCTGGAACCCTAGATTAGAATTGGACTTCCATTTCATAATGGTACTTACTATTTTGTCTGCGCTAAGAACTTGAGAAGCAGAGGATCCCCTTTCCGTACGTCAGTGTCAAATTGAGAAGCCGCATCCTTAGGCCCCTTTTGGTACACAAGAGCTTATATCGTAAGCTAGTAGTTGTCCTCTGGTCATTTTCTTTGGGAGTGGTTCCCGCAAAATCAATTTATCTGTTTATCCTATTCCTTGAGTTGGGCTTACAAGGAAGCGGTCAAGCTTATATGTTGTGACATGGTTGACAATGTCATAAGAAGATTTATGAATAACAAACGAGAAACTTGACAGTGACCGATGTTGCCGGTGTTTGAAACGTGAAGAATAAACCGGTTTGACATTTTTGGTCCGTAGGGCTTTTGATTCACGAATGTCTCTTGCAGTTGTTCATGGGCCGAATGGGTCGCCATCTCCAACCTCCGAGTATGAGCATTCCTCGATTCCAGCAACAGTCAAGAAGCTCTTCAACCTCAGCTCACCTTTCCTCACAAAGCGTGATGAGTGGGCGGGGACCTTCGAAGGGATTGTGCAGGAGCTAACTGAACCTCGAACTGATTGCCCAGGTTTGTCGTCCTTGACTCGGCACTGCTCATTAACACCTGCTTGCACTTGAAAGTGGGCCGGGACTTTGTGGGCCATGGGTTTATGGACAATCTGACTTGGTCTAGGCTCTCGGAGGAGTCCTTTACTAGAGGAATAGTCAGTCCTAAAGCCGCCCGCAGGCAAGTAAGAGTCATCCAATTTTCTCTGTTACATTTCACAGAGAAACTCCCGACACCGGTCAAAGTCAGGGAAGGAGAGGCCAAGGAAGGAGCAAAGCTGAGTGAATTCCAGCAGGAGCTGCTGCAGCTTGCTGCAGTTTTAAAAGGGGACCATATCCTCACGAGCTATCCAGAAAAGCTCGGAAAGGACATGACTGTCAAGGAAGCCAAGAAATACATGGAGGATGCAGTGAAGAGCTTCTTCGATGCCGGGGCTTATGCCAGGAAAATGGGAGTCAACGGGGATCAAATCGTCAAGATGAGGCCGTCCCTCACCAGCAGACCATCCCACCCTTGAAAATAAAGATATCAAAGTCGAGAAAAGAGATTCCAATGGTCATAGTTGAAACGTAAATCTTGACCAGGCAAATGCTTGGACAAAAAGTATTGACATAGAAAAGGGTATAAGAAAGAAGTGTTACGGCATGCATTAAGTTCTTTCGTTATTCCATCATCCAATAAAGTTGCACAAATTTAATTGTCTGATCAATTTTTTTCGGCTCAGATGTAATCTATTCCCACTGCCTATTCGGCAGTTCCTGACAGTCGTAAATTGTTTTTGGGTCTTAGAAATACGCCCCGCGGAATTGTAGAACTCGGTGAGGGAGTTCGTAAACCGACTTCTGCTCAATGTAGCATTCTGCAGTGACATAGTTAAAATGATATTAGCAGACATGGTTCGATAAGCTATCATTTCAAGGCTTGCAAAAAACAGATGAGAGGAGGTTCGATGAGCTGCTATTGGTAGGAGATATTCTCGTCGATAGAAGATTGTGTAATCTGATAAAGAGTACAATGCAGCTGATCTGTCTAGGATAAGGTTTAGGGATCAAATCGTGCAACATCAGATGGTCGTTTTCGATGCTCTTCGGACGAGAATTAACCAGCAGAGGACCCGATACAGCACGAAGAACCCCAACATGATCCCAACATTCACCCACCTAGCGTCCCTGTTGAGGCCTCTGCTCCTCAACACGTCCTGCCCAGTCAGCACGCATCGGGGCACATCCCTCATATCCCACGAGAAGCACTGCCCCCTCGCACTCCAGTACTCGTTCATAAGCAACGAGTCGAGCGGGTACCGGTAAAGGGAGACATAGTACATGAAGAGCCAGTACTTGGGGATGCTCTCCTTCGGGATGAAGTACCCAGAGAAGAGGAAGAACGCCCCTAGAACCGTGCAGATCAGGGAGTTGCCAGATATAAAATCCGGAGAAACCGCGCTCAGGAAGAGCACCAGGGAACTTGCCATTAGGATGATAACCCAGACGACGAACGAGAAGAATGCGAAGGCCACGAATGAAGGGTTCAGCCCCACGAGCCAGTAGACAGGCATGGAGAATAGCAAGGCCACTGCGAACAGGAAGGGGATGAAGACGATTGTGTTGGCGATCATGTAAGACGAGATCCGGTAGGCCCCCCTTGAGGACTCCTTCATCAGGACCCTCCTCTCTTGGAGGTAAATTGGGAGTGCCTCGACCGTTGAGGAGAGTAGAAAGCTGAGACTGAAGGCGAACAGGCCCAGTCTTTCTGCAACCCCTCCTTCGTTCTTCCGCACTTTCATGTAAACACTCCCGAGCCCTACCCCTCCTACGATAGCCTGCATAGTCCGGGCCAGTAAAAGCTGTTTTGTCCGGTAGATCACCTTCCAGAACCTCGAGCAGAGGAATCCGATCTCCAATGCATCGATGAAGTAGGGACGCTCTCGCACACTGCCAGCAATGTCTGTCTCAGGCCATGTCGGGTAAGAGAATGCTTCCTTGTGCCCCAAGGGAGAGGAACTTCTATTGCTTTGATACGACTCTCTGAGCTTTGGTAATATCTCCATGGCGAATTCAAGAGCATTGAGCTGTGGGGGGACTTCCAAACCGAGCTTGCTTATGGTCTCCTCGAGCAACTGGAGGGTCCCATCGTGGACAACTGAGCCATGGGACAGTACCAGGTAGTTGGAGATGTACCTGAGGGGAATAAAAAAAAGCCTACATTTTCAGTTTACCTACAGTTATTAACTGTCAAGATTCATCAATGTTCCAAGTAATGGAGTAAAGTTTTGACGACAGAGTTTAACTACCATTGGTTTAATGTTTCGATTGAAAATCGGCAGCATAGGCTTTGATTTGAAAGAGAACAGCAGAGATCCGATCATGTACCTGAGGATCCTATAACTTGGCTGGTGGATGGAGATTATGACAGTCCGGTGCTTGTTCTTCGCCATAGAAGAGAGGAGCTCGATCACCTGGAGGGCTGATTTGCTGTCCAGGCCGGAAGTAGGCTCGTCGAGGAGAAGTATCGGGGGGTCATGAATGATGTCCACTCCGATGGAGACCCTCTTCCTTTCTCCACCGGAGATCCCTCTGTTCTCTTCGTCCCCGACAAAAGTGTCAGCCACGTGCATCAGCCCGAGCTCCTGCATTAGGCCCTCGACCCTCTCTTCCTTGTCGCTCTGACTCATCTCCCGGAGCCGAAACTTCGCCCCGTACATCAGCGTCTCCTTCACGGTCAGAAGAGGAAGTAGGTTGTCTTCCTGAGCCACAAACCCGCATATCTTCCTCAGCTGCGACGGAGTGGTCATCTGCCTGTAGTCAATGGAGATGCACTTCGGGTCAAACCCGTGGTCCTTCACCCGGCCTGCTATCACGCGGATGAGGGTGGACTTCCCAGCTCCGCTCGGGCCCACTACAGCGAGGATTTCCGAGCTCCTCGCCACAAAAGAGACCGACTTTAGTATGCGAAGAGGTTCGGGCTTCCGCACCAAGCAGCAGAACGAGGATCCTAGGGGCCTCTCGGGTTGAACGCTATAAGATAGGTTTCTTACTATCACCTCGTGAGCCGGCCTTGTTACGTCGGATGTTGGAGGAGGAGGTGGTGGAGGTGGAGGAGGAGGCGAGTGGTAGAACGAAGACGAGGGGCTCGTCGACTCCTCGGGCGAGTCGGAAGTGGAGAAGAGGATCACAGAGTCCTCCTCGAGGGCGCCATGCGGGTGGAAGCACGCGGCCATGTTTCGAGATCCGGCTCGGGCGTGCATTGTGGAAGACGGAGGCGTGGGGGGAGAGGATATGAAGAGGGGAAGATGTGCCCAAGCAAATGCACTTGAGGAGGGGGGTTGGAACAACCTGAGACGAATTGTTGGACAACGTCGTCTGATGTTCTGTTGAAGTGCGGTGCGAGACACATACGTTTGGCAACAGTTGGTGGGAAAATAAAAGACCTCCCTTGTGCTAATAGTCTAATTCTTGTTGGCCTTGGCTAATTTACTATTATAGTATTTAAGAATTTCATATTATAGTCTCAAAAATTAATCAGAATTAATTTTTACTTCTCCGGAAAAAAAGTTGGGAAACATCATTTTACGTGTCCCGAAGCACCTGCTAAATTACTAATATAATTCATCGTGAAGGGTAGAGGAATCCGGCAAGAGTCGTGGAGTTGCGAAATCGGGAAGACATCCTATGGCAGGCGGAATTTCCCGACGAGGATGGACCTACCCCGCTACGGAAATCGCGACCGGTTCGAAATATGCTCGCCGGGGGGAAAACTTGGCGTGGAGTATAATTAGACTAGAGTAGATGACAGAGCTGCCATTGGGAGGAAGTTTTAGGCCACCAGCTCGTTGCAGTTGGGTCGGCTGCCTGTTGACCAATTACGGGGTGATGATATTGGGCTGGCTCATCTCGGCCCTTTAAGTAAAGATATTACCCAACATTGGCCCAATAAAGGAAAGAAAATTTATGGTCGCTTGGTGCTTGTCTGACCGACCCATCCCGATAGCTCGTGGCCTCAATTAAAATCAACCGTCGAGAATTACTTGGGGATCGGAACCGTCCGGATAAGGTATTCGCCAACAGGGAGAAGGAGACTGTCCGGTCCAGATGACATGCATACGTAGCCACAGGCCAAGGCGGTCCCGTCCCGTGACGTGTCGACTGTCGCCACGTGTATGGCCGTCGTCGCCCCGAGCCGGGTAAAAAATATCTGTCCTCTGCTGCACGACCGTACACGTCCACTCATTGCACGAGGGCTGTTCCCATGTAATTTAATATCGTTTTCATTGCGGGATAAATGTATATAATTTTTTTTATTTATTAAATTAAAATTTAATATAATTTGAGTTGAATTGTTTGGATTTATTAGTTTTAAAAATTAAAAGTTAATAAAGTAAAACAGTAAAAAAAAAAAAGATAGCCGACACGTGTTTTTTCCACTGTTTTTTTTTTTCTCCTTCTGGTTAGGAAATTGTCTTGTCGGGTCGAATTCGATAAGTTGGAGGCAGGGATCAGTGAGGCCACTGGGGTGTGTTAGATCCGACATGCGTGCGACGCACATGGCTCTCCTCTACCCTCCATAACTTCGTCCAGACCGGCCGAGGCCTCGTTATTCGGGTCGTGCCGTGGGACCCCCCGACTCACCATTTCGTACAAGATACCACGTGTCCCGGCAGACTGAATAATATCACCCCCACAAAATCTCTGTTTTAAAGATGCTTAATCAAGGTCCTGTATGGGGTAGCATTCCAACCAATCCAAAAGGTTTTTTTTTAAATAAATAATTGAATTATTAACTTATTTTTTAATTTATTATTTAGGATTTTTAATAAATTATATCCAAATTAATACATTAAAAAATAACACTCTTCCAAAATCATACCTTACGGTGAAAAAAATCAAAATCTACAGTCGAGTTTGGTTATTTTCATTTTTCAGGGTGAGGGTCAGGACGCCTTGTGTATATATATATATATATATATATATATGAATATTGGACAGAGCCAAGGCCAGTCAGAAGCCCAAGTTTTTCATTTACTCCATCCTCCTCAAAGCCTGCCAGCAGAGTGAAGGATCGTTAGATGTCGCGACACAGACGGCAAGCCTCGCGGGTTCTGCCGCCGGAGATGCTCCTCGGAGATGAGTTGCAGGGACCGATAACTTCCAAGTCGGGCCACGCCAGCGTGTCCACTGCTCCCTCTCTCGGACTCGGCCACGGACCGGCTGGTTCGGGCATGTCTACCACCGCAGAGCATAATGCCCGAGAGGGTGTCTCCGCCGACGTCCACTCTCCGGCGTCTCTCCACTCTCCGGCGTCTCTCAAAAAGCCGCCGGCCCCGAAAAGCACCTGAACTGCAGGCGGCGTCCCCTCGTTGCTTAGATGTTCACCGATGTTGTCGCGTTCCTTTCATCTTTTCTTCTGTCTCTGTTTCTTCCCCCACTGTTGGGTATCGGGCTGTGTGGTCTCTTATCAGAGGTCATCTTCTTCCTCGTAGACTTTTTATAAAAATAAAGCAGCCCCGTCTGTCGCCATTGACGTTGCTTTTCCGAGTTTCACTCATTCCACCGACTTGTCCGGCACTGGCTAATAAGAGACGCTCAGCATCGGCTCAATCAATGGTCAGTTGCTTGTCACTCAATTAACAGACGATTGGTTTCCATAGCAATTCGCTATAGAAAACGGCAACTGACAATGTTGTTTCAACTGGAAGGAATTCGAATCCGGGGTCCTGGGCCTGGCACGATTAAGGTTACTTTGATAAGATGAACTCAACTTTGTCTGGATCAAGCAAGAACGGATCACTAATGCGCTTTCAACGAGTATCAGAGAAGTCAGCTTCTCATTTGCCCCTGCTCCATTACGGGTTTGGATTCAGACCCTTGCTCTCGTCCCTAACAACCGACCCAACGTATTCGACATGGCCCTAACCAAAGTCATGATCATGTCGAGCCACAAAAACATTTATGCGCATATAGTAGAAGATTCGCATGTCCCGAACTTGCAGCACCTCATTCGATAGGACTTGAATCTTGAATCCACGGGCCCGTCAGAGATGAAATGGGCCGACGGAGAAGCTCGGTTCAGTTTCAATTGAAGTGTGTTGGCTGAACCTTCCCGGGCCATGAATCGACAGCCCACCATACGGGGCCCACAAACAGAAAGGCAACAATGCAGCAGCTGGGCAGCCGAATTGCATTCCCACGTGGCCGGTCAGTTTCAACGCGGTTTCTTCCAACCGCGCGACCCGGTCAGTCAGAAGCCTCCTCCTTTGACCCCCATTCTCCTCCATAATCCTGAATGGTTGAATTGGAAGTCGGTGGCAGCATTCCTTCCGCATCCGGAAGTGCAAACTATTGCATATACAACACCGAGTCCAATCCCATATATACCCCCCAACAATGGTTCTTCACTCCGCTTCCCTCATTGGAAAACCATTTTAACTCCTTTCTTTGCTCCCCAGATTTCGAAAAACGCCCGATCTTCGAGGTGAAGAGTTCGGCAGGAGAAGAGATCGGGTAAGATGATGGAGGAGCTCCAGATAGCCGAGGCCATGGCCGCCCGCCTCCACCGGCTGAGCAACTGGGACAAGTACTCCTCCGAGCCTGCAACCGGGGAGCCGTGCTGCAGGGAGGAGGAGCTCTCCCGCCACCTCCAGGCCAGGAAGGCCGAGCTGGCCATCCACAGGGCGAAGTCCACTGGCAGAGACCTGGGGGCCGTCCGGGCGGAGGTCGAGCTCGGGATTATGAGGCACCTCGCCCGGCTCCTCGCGAGGACCATCGACCCGGTGATCGCCTCCCTGGGGGACTCAACCGTCCCGGAGGAAGGGATGGTGTGCGGCGTTTGCCAGGAGGAGATGCGACGCGGGGAGAGGAGCCGGGAAATGGGCTGCCGCCACAGGTTCCACCCGCTGTGCATCGAGATGTGGGTCAGGTCCCGCAACTCGTGCCCGCTGTGCAGGCATAGGATGGAGATCAGGAGGGTTGACTTCCAACTCTGAAGTTGACCGAAACATATGTGTCGCGTGCGAGGAATCTTCAGTTACAGAAAAACATGGCCTTTTTTCACGTAGGGTGTCTCGCCTCTGGTGGACGTGGTCGGAATATGTAAAGTGAGGAATTCTTTTGCCGCAATCGAGTTGTATGATATTTCCCTTCGTGGCGATGAACCACACACTACATATGAATCGTAACGTGTCGTGAAACCGAAATGAGAGGTCTCCCGGGTGAAACTCTTCTTGGGCCTTTGGGGGCCGACACGAGGCCTCGTAGGATCTTCTCTGGGACCAGTTGGGCCGAACAACTATGGGCCCATAACTACGCATGGTTGGGCCTGTTACATTTGGTGTCGTGCCCGGCCTTATCTCGCGCAGACACCGGCGACCATGGCGGATTCAGACTCGAGCATGACAGCGTGGCTCCGCTCAGCAAGAGGATAACTCGATGCCGGGGTGACATGATTAAGCATGACGCACTCCAGAATCGCTCGGTGATTGAGTATCGTGCGGATGGGCCTCAAGCGTCAGTTCATGGGACCTCGTCGGCTGGGGATAAAATTGACAGAAATGGGGCAAGTGTGAATCAGGACAGGCCATTGTGGGGGACACCCCCCCCAACTGTGGTCTACCTTTTCACATGTGGGGGAGTTGAGTGGTGTCTTTGGGCATACATTTTTCATGGATGAAAACATCAAATCTCAACACTATACTGAGATTATCTAGAGAGAGAGAGAGAGGGAGAGGGAGAGAGGGAGAGAGGGAAAAGGAGAGGGAGGGGGTCCCCTGAATTTCTGACTTTTTGTGGCCTTTGCTGCCTTTGTTTCCCTTTGCCTTTCTCTAAAGTGACCCATTGGAGGCTGTTGGCCCTAATCAATTCACTTGGAGGGAGCTGGAAAAAAGAGATTGAGATGGCCTTGCTCGGGATCACTTACCCTTATCATGTTTTCTCCTCTTTTTTTTTTTTTTAACTCTTCCCTATCGAGATAGATCACCGATTAATTCATATCGAGTATCAAGAAGTAATACTCCATCTATATCATTTATTGATTTTAGTTAGTTTGGTAAATTTAAGAGCTAAAATTATCCAAATGTAAGTATAATATATATATTTATAAAATTTGAACCGAAACCCTACCAAAAATAAAGAAACGTCGAACCGTCTTAACTTGCTCATATTGGTCGTAGCAAGCTCTAAGGGGTATTGTGCTCCCATACAAGATGTTATCTACCACTTTAATTAACCCATCTTGTTTCACTGATCTTATTGGTATGAGAGAATTTTCAGTGATGTTATCTCTCTCAAATGATGTGATGTGAGAAAATATCTATCAATGTAAATTTTATTTATTTGTTTTAATTTCTAATTTTTTTATCTAAAGAGAAGAAAATTTAGATACCTTTTGGGACTGAGCTGACCGAAACAGTGTGGCTTTTTAATCCGAACACATCCGTCGCCTCCGCAGTAATAAGCAGTAAGCGCAAATTCACTTCCCCTCTTTCCTACTCTCCTTTTCTCCTCCTCCGTGTCGCTGCTAAGCTCTGATCATAGTTCCCCGCATCTCCCTCGTCCTCGCCAGTTTTTGTCCCGGGGAATCCTCCTCGAGCTCGAACGCGCCGCCGGATTCGGAATGCGCAGCTCCTGATTCCACCTTCTCTCATCCTCTGCACAGGCATCGTGTACCCGAGCAGCTGCCCCTCCCAGCGCTCCGCGATTCTCGCTCCGCTTTGTCTTCAATTGGACATTGGCCGAGAGAGTGGGGAATGAGTCGCTCAGGCTCGCGTTGCTGCTGGAGTGATGCTAGTTGGGGTTCTAGCTGACGTGGGCCAGCGAGAATGGCGGATTTGGGGGTCGCTTCTGCTTAGACGTTGTGGGGGTTCCTGACGCGTGAGATTCCCGATTGGTGCCCGGGACTGATAGAATGGCTTCGGATCTTAGCAGGAATGGTGCCGTTGAGAGAGATATTGAGCAGGTGACTATTCCCAATCTCTATTAGAGGTATTAGACTATGGCGCTGCTGAATGTTGCATGTTAGGAATTTTGTAGTCTGTGTCGCAGTCAGTTTGCACTGCGTTCTCCAGCCCCTTAGCCTTGGAGCTTGGTTGTAGCATCCGTGTTTCACTGCCGATTTCACCCTGGGGTGCTAGACGTTTAGCTGCTTTAGTTCGTATGACCTCTGCAACTAGAAATGGCAAATAGTAGCTTAGTCGTGGAAGGGCTAGTGCTTAGTGGTGGGAGGAGCAGATTAGGGATTTCTATCAAGCTTCTTGGGCTGGCTTTGCCTCATGGAGATTTCTTTTCCGACATTTTGACTGCTTTGGACCTGCATCAATGAATCGCTGCTGCATCAGGTAAATGGGCAGTGCTGTTATGGACCACGATTGAGGTGACGTAGATAGAGTCAGTATGCATCTACTGCTAAAATTTTAGGAGTAGGTATACAATGAATTTGGGTGGGGGTTATAAAATTTTATTATTTGGCTTCGCTAGTCCAATTTTTATTCTCCTCGGGCATCTAAAAGCCCTCTACTCGTCTGTTCCATGGAATGTCATGGTCGCCCAATTGTTTTATGCATTATTGGTTAATAGTAAGGTGAAAACGAACTGCATTGCTGCATCCTGTCATGTGCATAGCATCGCACATCATGTGCAAATCCATTTTCTTCTTTGAATGCTTAACCTATCTAGGTCATCTTTCTTCTGATAATCTTCCTTTTGCTGCATATGCTTACCTAGGTTACTAATCTTTTCGACAGGCCATTACTGCTTTGAAGAAAGGGGCTTACTTACTTAAGTATGGAAGAAGGGGGAAGCCCAAGTTTTGTCCTTTCCGGCTTTCCAATGTAAGTCATAGACTTGAGTCATGCAGAGTGGTGACTGAAAAACAATTTCCAGTGTTCTTTCTTTCATATAATGCATGTTCAGTAACAATTATCTTATAGTTAAGCGAACACTATATGTATATTTTTCATGCTACATTTTACATCTGCTTGGGTGGCCTTAGGGACTCAGTTTCGTGGTCCTTAGCATTTTAAAATTTTGAATGTTAGCAATCTTAATAACTCTAATAAGTTTTATGTTCAAGCCAAAGAAGAATTGCCAACCCTTTTGTGGTAACTGAAATTTGTAAATAAATGTAATTCCTCATTTATTTGTATCTATATATTCTTAAGATGATGCGGATTAGAACTGTCCTGCTAAATGCAGGATAATAAACTGTATTTTTATTAATATTGTTTCTTCTGATTTTCAGGATGAATCTGTTCTAATATGGTTCTCGGGAAAGGAGGAGAAACACTTAAAGCTGAACCATGTCTCAAGGATAATATCTGGGCAGCGCACAGTAAGTTTCTCTGCTGAGAATATGTTGCTTGGGTGCGATTTTCTTTAACTGCAGGGATTCCGATAAAGTTGAATGTTCTTCTTCTTCTTCTTTTTTTAAATCTCCTGATACAATGATATTTTCAATGCTTCAATCATTGTTGTCCACTCAGCTTCCTTCTTTACATGTGATTGAATGAGATTCTAGAAGTACCAATTTCAAGCAAATGAGAACTCAATTTGCATACCTTGTTTGTCAACAAATAACAAACAATGGAAATCCAGCAGTTTTATCTCTAAATGGAGTCAAATGATAAGCCTTTACAAGTACTATTATACCTGTTCAATCTATTATGATTGGAAATTTGAGGTTCAGCAGTTGAAACATACTGGTCTCTATTATATGAGTTTGCTAGCTTGCTATGCGTCCTTGCAGTTTTTCTTTATAGGCAATAACACTGCCATAATTAATTATTTGAATTTCAAGACTGAAGCCACTGTGAAAGTATCATGAGGCTGACTATTTATATTTTATTATATATTGCCTTGTCTAGAACAGCTAGGTGAGGATTAAATCAGCATTTATCTTCTGATCATTTTAAGATATATTTCACTTATATCATAATATCTAGACTTGTGTGATTTTGAAAGATCTTTCTTTACAGATGTTCATTCTATGTTATAATAGTTTGGAGTTCATGTGCTTTAAGAATGTAATTTCTCAAAATCTGACATACAGTTTTTTATTTTTGCATTCATGGCACGTGGTCTTTATTGTTTAATGCAGCCTATCTTTCAAAGGTATCCCCGGCCCGAGAAGGAGTATCAGTCATTTTCACTTATATACAGTGACAGGTCGCTGGATCTGGTGAGGCTCATTGTCTCGCAGTATTGGATTCCTATTCTGAAACTATCTGTTTTTTCTTTAAGTACTGGATCATGGTCTATTCTATAATTATTGTTTCGAGTCTGCTGTAGCTGAGTACTGCATAAGATCTATTCATTTTGATGCCTGAACTAATGCTACGATTTGGTTTTGTAACTAGATATGCAAGGATAAAGATGAAGCTGAGGCATGGTTTAGCGGCTTAAAAGCTTTAATTTCACGGTGCCATCATCAAAAATGGAGAGCAGAATCAAGAAGTGATGGCATTCCATCAGAAGCAAATAGTCCTAGGACATACACACGAGGAAGCTCTCCTTTGAATTCTCCATTTGGTATTAATGACAGCTTTCAGAAGGTATTCCTATTGTTTCATGTCAGTTCTTCTTTGCTCATCCTTAGTCAAGTCCTTCAATGAAGAGATTATCATGGAATTCTGCAGGATAGTGGCAGTGACCTCCGCCTGCGAAGTCCATTTGGAAGTCCTCCAAAAAATGGTCCAGATAAAACATTTTCTGATGTAGTATTGTATGCTGCTCATCCAAAGGGTTTCTTTCCTTCAGATTCTGCTAGTGGTTCTGTTCATTCTTTGTCATCAGGAGGTTCAGAAAGCATGCATAGTCAAGCAAAGGCAATGGCAATAGATCCCTTAAGAGTTAGTTTATCCAGTGCAGTAAGCTCATCTAGTCATGGCTCAGGTCATGATGATGGTGATGCCCTGGGGGATGTTTTCATATGGGGTGAAGCCACAGGAGATGGTGTTTTGGGTGGTGGTCCTCACAGAATAGGAAGTTGTATTGGGGTGAAAATGGATTGTTTGTGTCCTAAGGCCTTAGACTCTGCAGTTGTACTGGATGTTCAGAATATTGCTTGTGGTGGACGGCATGCTTCTTTAGTTACAAAGCAAGGGGAGATCTTCTCCTGGGGGGAGGAATGTGGAGGTAGGCTAGGTCATGGCGTGGATTCTGATGTTTTGCATCCAAAACTAATAGATGCCCTCAGTAATAACAATATTGAGCTTGTAGCATGTGGTGAGTATCACACTTGTGCTGTAACTCTTTCTGGTGATCTATACACTTGGGGTGATGGTGCCCACAATTATGGCCTTCTTGGCCATGGAAATGAAGTGAGCCACTGGGTGCCTAAGAGAGTGAATGGCCCTCTGGAAGGCATACATGTCTCATCAATATCTTGTGGGCCATGGCACACAGCGGTTGTAACATCTGCGGGGCAGTTGTTTACTTTCGGTGACGGCACATTTGGTGTTTTGGGGCATGGGGATCGAAAAAGTGTGTCCATTCCAAGAGAAGTGGAGTCCCTTAAAGGGCTCCGCACCGTACGGGCATCTTGTGGTGTTTGGCATACTGCTGCTGTGGTGGAAGTCATGGTTGGTAACTCCAATTCCAGCAACTGTTCATCAGGGAAGCTCTTTACCTGGGGTGATGGAGATAAAGGCCGACTAGGGCATGGTGACAAAGAAGCAAAACTTGTTCCCACCTGTGTTGCTGCTCTTGTGGAACCAAACTTTTGTCAAGTTGCATGCGGAAATAGCCTTACAGTAGCACTGACAACATCTGGTCATGTCTATACAATGGGTAGTCCTGTATATGGTCAGCTTGGCAATCCTCATGCTGATGGTAAGCTCCCTACTCGGGTTGAAGGAAAGCTATCAAAAAGTTTTGTGGAGGAGATAGCCTGTGGTGCTTATCATGTTGTTGTGTTGACTTCACGAACCGAAGTTTACACTTGGGGTAAGGGAGCAAATGGTCGTTTGGGGCATGGTCATACAGATGATCGGAACTCCCCTGCTCTGGTTGAGGCACTCAAAGACAAGCAAGTTAAGAGCATTGCATGTGGTACCAATTTTACAGCAGTTATTTGTCTCCACAAGTGGATCTCAGGGATGGATCAATCTATGTGCTCAGGCTGTCGCCTGCCATTCAATTTCAAGAGGAAACGCCATAACTGCTATAATTGTGGACTTGTTTTCTGTCATTCATGCAGCAGTAAGAAGTCTATGAAGGCTTCTATGGCACCAAATCCTAACAAGCCCCACCGTGTATGTGACAGCTGTTTTAATAAGCTAAGGAAAACAATGGAAGCTGAAATACCATCTAATTCTTCCATGGGTAGAAAAGGGGGAACAATTCAGGCTACTAATGAGTTAATTGATAAGGATGAGAAGCTGGATTCTAGATCCCGAGCTCAACTTGCTAGATTCTCTTCCATGGAATCCATTAAACAAGTAGATCGCTCTTCCAAGCGAAACAAAAAACTAGAGTTTAACAGTAGCCGTGTATCACCTGTTCCAAATGGAGGTTCCCAGTGGGGAGCTGTTAGCACTTCAAAGTCCAATGCGGTCTTTGGATCATCCAAGAAGTTTTTCTCTGCTTCGGTGCCTGGTTCAAGGATAGTTTCTCGAGCATCATCACCAATATCAAGGCGGACCAGCCCTCCCCGTGCCACTACACCTACTCCAACCCTTGGTGGGCTCACATCCCCAAAGTTCATTATGGATGATGCTAAAAGGACTAATGATAGTCTCAGCCAAGAGGTTATCAAATTAAGAGCACAGGTACAAAGATGACTTGCATAACTTATGTGAGTGCAAATGATGAGGATGGAAGCGTATTGTAGTTCCAGGGGCTGGAATCGTAGGATTTTTATGGCCATTGTTATTGCTCTTGATTGCGCTTAACAATCTTTTAACTATTAGGTGGAAAATCTTACCCGTAAAGCTCAACTCCAAGAAGTGGAGCTGGAAAGGATGATGAAACAGCTGAAGGAGGCAATAGCAATTGCTGAAGAAGAGACTACAAAATGCAAAGCTGCTAAGGAAGTCATCAAATCACTCACTGCTCAAGTAACTTTAAAATCCTTGTTTGATTAAAGAACTCCCCCTGTTCTTTATCTCCTTGCTCAATGAGTTGATATTTCATACTAATAGAATATTTCATCTGGTCTGAATGAATAGCTGAAGGATATGGCAGAAAGGCTACCTGTGGGGGCTGCTCGGAATATCAAATCTCCTACACCTTCCTTGGTTTCTACTCCAGCTTCCAGTGATATCTTCAATGCTTCTTCCATAAACCACCGATTGAATGGTCAAATTATGAGTCAAGACCCAGAGCCTGGCATATCTAGCAACACTAATATGCTTTCTAGTGGATTGAGCACTGCAAATAATCACAGTTCTGCTCATCCCAGGCAAAGCAATTCAGAAGCATCAAGTAGAAATGGGGCCAAAATTAAAGAAGGCGATTCTCGCAATGAGAATGAATGGGTTGAACAAGATGAACCTGGCGTTTATATCACCTTTACATCCTTACCTGGAGGTGCCAAAGATCTCAAACGAGTTCGATTCAGGTATTTATACTTATATAGGTACATAGATTTATGGAAGTCTCATTTGACTTTAGTTTCTCTTTTATTCTTTTTTTTCCCCTCTTTTTTAAAAAGGTAAAATTAGTTTTTCCCGGCAGCACTAAGTCAATCTTGCTCTGATTGAGAAATGTCTGCTATGGTAACAATCTGCTTTAACCTCTTTATGCCACTTAATAATTTTCCAATTGGTCATGGCCACGAGCGCAGAATGTGTTATGAAAAGGGCCAATTTGACGCATCAACTGGCTTTCGCTTCCTCAACGTTTTGCAGCTTAATGTTTGAAATGGCTTGTGTAACTAAATGGTGAGCGGATAACGTTGAATGATCTGCTACTAATTCGAGGTTCATATTTTGGTGCAGTCGGAAGCGATTCACAGAGAAGGAAGCGGAACAGTGGTGGGCAGAGAACCGGGCGAGGGTGTACGAACAGTACAATGTGCGCACAATCGACAAGTCAAGCATTGGCGGGGGAAGTGAAGATTAGATCTCTCCCGCACACGGAGGACGATCACTGTTTCTTTCTTTCTTTCTTTTCTTTTATAAAGGTTTCGGCTTGGTCCGTGGGATGTGGCGCATGTCAATGACCGAAATCCGGAGCATTGACGTATGAAGTGGAAGGTGGCTTGGTACTGTAGCGAGTATTTTGGAGGAAGCTAATGGAGAGGGTTTTGTTGGGGGCATTGCTAGAATTCATTTGTAACCTTTTTTTGGTCTTTTAGGATTGGAAGGTTTGTGGAGGCGGGGGTTGAGAAATGTAAATTGGCTTCATACCCTTTTGAGAAGCTGTTGCCTTCTGTAAATTCAAAAGCAGGGAAATTTCATTTGTTGTGCTGTCCATCGATCGATGAAGGTACACTGACACCACTATCGTGTCTGGTCTGCATCTGACATGGTACTCTTTGTTCCAACAAATAATTTTCAGCAGCAGCAATTGGCCGAGTTGGGATGAGAGTGAAACTCTCATGAATCCACACACTAATCACACGATTGATTCAGTTAAACTTCTTTTTTGAATTATGAAATTTTGTTGATTTAAGCAGGCGAGACAGAAGAAGCCCGACCTGGTGTTGACGTGTATTGGAACTGGCTTGGCTACGTCGCCTGCTAACGCAGGAAGCTCCTCGGTCTGTCTGTCTGTCTCTCGATTTCAGTGCTCGAAAATTCAGTACAATGTTCCATGAGGGTCCTAGCTTGGAATGGTGACGAAGAAGCTCTCAGATCTCCTTAGGACATGCTTTGCTAACGGTTCAGTGGTGCTGGGCAGACTCGCCCATCAGAAGATCCTGTCTTTGGGCCTGCAGGATAACCTCGATCTGTCCAAGGGTCTCATCAACTTCTACTTCTCCTGCCGCTTGTACGACTCCGCTGAGATCGTCTTTCGGACCTCCGCAGCCCGCGACCCGGTTGATGTATCCCTATGGAATTGTCTGATGGCTGCTTACACCAAGAGCTCCATGTTCACGGAGGCCTTGGTGCTCTTCGAGGAACTGCTGGACAGCCCTCGCCTGAAGCCAGATGTTTACACTTACCCGAATGTGCTAAAGGCCTGCGGGGAGCTGGGCCGGGTTGGTTGTGGAGAAGCATTACATGCCCACCTGCTGAAGGACGGTTCCTTGTCGGATGTTGTGATTGGTAGCTCTGCTGTGAGCATGTATGCAAGGTGCGGCAGATCGCCAGATGCGGTTCGACTGTTTGATGAAATGCCCGAGAAAGACGTGGCCTGCTGGAACACCGTGATATCTTGTTATTACCAGGGTGGCCAAGCTGAGAAAGCACTGGAGCTTTTCCAAAGGGCGAAGGATTTGGGGTTCAAGCCCAGTTTGGTGACCCTCACGACTGCAATTGCTTCATGTTCTAGGCTTCTGGACTTAGAGAGAGGTAAGGAGATTCATAGGGAGTTGATCGGATGCAGGTTTCCTTTAGATGGTTTTGTCGGCTCCGCTCTTGTGGACATGTATGGAAAATGCGGTGACCTAGAGAAGGCTAAGGAGATCTTTGAGCAGATACCTAAGAAGACCGTGGTCTCCTGGAATGCTATGATCTCAGGATTCAGTCTCACTGGTGACAGCTCTTCATGCTTTAGACTGTGGAAGAGAATGCACGAGGAGGGAACTAAACCCTCTCTGACTACTCTAACCAGCACATTATCCGCTGCTTCGAGGTCAGCGCAGCTTCAACATGGAAAGTTTATTCATGGGTATATCGTAAGAAATGCTGTCATCGTTGATATCTTCATCGGCTGTTCATTGATCGATTTCTATTTTAAATGTGGAAGGGTTTATTTGGCAGAAAATGTTTTTAGGAAGTTGGGGAAGACGGACACTAATTCTTGGAATGCAATGATATCTGGGTATGCTTCTGTGGGCAACTACTTTGAGGCTCTCAGTGTATTTGATGAAATGAAGAGAACTGGTATTAGACCTGACCCAATTACATTCACCAGTATGCTATCCGTTTGTTCTCAAATGGCAAGCTTGGAGAAGGGCAAGGAGATCCATGAAAGTATCAATGAGAACAAACTTGAAATGAATGAAATTGTCATGGGGGCCCTTCTTGAAATGTATGCCAAGTGCGGAGCAGTCAATGAAGCATATCATGTCTTTGAGCGACTGCCCAGGAAAGATCTTATGTCATGGACTTCTATGATCACTGGTTATGGCTCTCATGGTCAAGCCCGGGAAGCCTTGAGTCTCTTCACTAAAATGAGACAAGAGAATGTAAAACCTGACAAGGTTACTTTTCTTGCAGTCATATCGACCTGTAGCCATGGTGGCTTAGTTGATGAGGGATGCTGCTATTTCAAGCTAATGATGACTGAGTATGGTATCAAACCTGAAACCGAGCACTACTCTTGTCTGATTGATTTGCTTGGACGAGCTGGGAGGCTCAGAGAGGCTTACAAAATTTTCCAGCAGACCCCAGAAATGAAGAAAGACCTTGGGTTGTTAAGCAGCCTCTTTTCCGCATGTTATTACCACAGGGATGTGGAATTGGGAGAAGAGATCGCAAGAATGGTTGCTGAAACTGAGCTAGATGATGCATCCACAAATATTATGTTATCAAACATGTACGCTTCTGTCAAGAGGTGGGACAAAGTCAGGCAGGTGAGATCGAAGTTAAAGGACTTGGGATTGAAGAAGAATCCCGGTTGCAGCTGGATTGAGATTGACCGGATGATTCAACCTTTTTTTGTAGAAGATAAGTCCCATCCAATGGCTGAGACATTGTATGATTGTCTCACAGTCCTTAGCAATCACATGGAAAAGGATGATCATGAAATGCTTCTTCATGAGATTGCATGTGAAGGATAAATTATTGATAGCATTCCATCATCTCATACCTGTTTCTTATTCTGTTCAGGATGAATTTCGTCTAGTTTATACAAATTCTTTGTAAACAAATCTAGGAAATTGAAGGGAATACTTGTTGTATAGTCTATACTTGCATTCTTCTAAACTGATTGGAACAACTAACAAAAGGAGTTTGCTTTTTGACAATTTCCATGTTTGCCGTTATCTTGAAATAGAGTGGAAGAGTTGCTTCACTTGCTGCAGACCCGACAGCACATCGCCAATCTTCAGATTCTCATGGTTGTCTTCAACTCTCAAGCTGCCACCTATACACCATTTCGTAATATCCCCAAATTTTGCCAGAGCCACGACCTTGCCACCATCGCTTGGAAGTCCCAACCTCAAGATCGAGAAATTCCCAATCACTCACGATTTCATTAATCTCTTTGAGGCTACCTAGGTTTCTGTAGTCATTCCTGTTCGTGACAGGCTCCCCAGCTAAGAGCTCCAGCAGCAACATCCCAAAACTCCACACATGTTCTGGCAGTCACCAATGGTACTTCCTTATCCATTCTGGTGTTGGATATACAGTATCTAGCTGAACTGAAACCTGCCAGTTTCGCATTGCAGGACTCATCGGGCGAAATATTATCTGACACTATGTTTCCCTGAAACACAGGGGGGCTTCGTCTACATGTGCAACATATGAATTGCTGAGGGTATCTGCAGTGCGATGTCTGGCCTCTGTTATAGCTCAGACTTCCCCTGCCCATTAACTCGAACACCAAAGATCGTGTTGGGAAATCTTCTCCTGATGACCCGAGCAAGGTGACAATACTGGGGTGGGTTGAGGATTTGAGCAGAATCTCTTCTTCTAGTCCCATTTGGCATCCTGCATCTTTTAAATATTTAACTGCTGACAAGCTTCCACCTGCAAGAACTGCTCCATGAACGATTGCCGAAGGACCCTCACCAATTCAATTCTCTTCTCTCAAAAACTCGTTTACCATGAGTATGTAGCCCTCGTTTGGATCTGCCCAAGCTAGGGCCTTTTCTCTTCTCCTCCTCCTTTGAAGCAGAGCAAGCACAAGAATACTGACCGAGAAGCTAACTGCTATTACCATTGAATACGGCAGCCAAACAAGGAGTGTTGCTCTTTTGCTCGGTTTCTCCGGGGAAAACAAGTAATAATTCGCCGACCATTCGTCCCCTTCATCTGTCGGGGTACTAAACGTGAGTGATCGTAACCTTTCCTGTCAAGTTAATCAGGGGTGGACTCAAACCGTCATAAGAGCCTGTGAAATTTGCGATCTCCTGATCCCTGTTGCTGAAAATAGCAACAAAATCAAAATCTTTCAAGATGTTGATTCTAGTGAAGGTTAGTGTGACGCAAGCCCCTGGTCTACCCTGAAGAACCCATCGGCAGTTAAGCCCCCTGCACGTATGGTATACCATCTGATGTAGTGCAGCCGATCGTCCCCTGTGCATCATGGATATCCTCCTTCCCAGAACAGAGTCCTGATATTGTTTCAGAAATGTTAGCAAGTTGGTTTCAGAACAATCACTTCCTTTCAAATGGACAAGCTTGTGTGATAGAAAGAGTATTGACTCAACGATCTGGTCTGGCGGGGAAAATGAGATCCAGCCTGCCCTGTGATCAGCTCCATCAAGCTTGAGTTTTAGATTTTTACCTGCGCTATACCTCAGCTCTCACCCTCTAGACACGAAGGAGATGGAGTCGCCATTTACAGGCTTCACTTATGCCACTGTGCACATCAACTTCAAATCTGTGAAGAGATCTTTATTTTTTGACATACTAAACTCTCTGCAGTCATTGTCGTGGCTTGAACTGGACGGGCAAACTTGGAGAAAGTCATCGCTATCTGGTGCAACGGAGAAGTAGTCGACATAAAAAAAATTATGAACTTTGCTTCCGGGATTTCAATCTTCCACTTGCACTGCTGGTTCGGGAAATAGGGCTGCAGAACATCGCTGTGGTTGACTCCAATTCCCAAGCGCAAAGCACCGTGCTGCTGTCTAAGGATGACCGGATCAGTTGGACATGTTTCTGCAACAGAAAATCTCGAAGCTGTGATCTCCAGACGTGGTATGATGAATATACCAGGAAACCTTCGAAGAACAGCTATTAGTGTCATGTTACCTGAGAGGTCCAGCGCTCATATTCTGGTCCCAGGTGCAAGGCACCGTATATCTACGACCGTTTAAGCTGACGATATTAAAGCGGAAACTTCCACTGCTATCCAAGCAAAGAGGAGGACTGGTGCTTCTCCTTTCGAACTGAGATGTACACAAGCTGCTAACTATGAGCCCATTCCCGTCACTGCTAGTCCAATCTCTTCTGTCTCGGTTAGTAACCTCCTCGGTGAGCTTCCCCAGCAAGCTACCCAACAAGCTGTCCACCTGCAGCCTCTGGGGCCCCTGCCCAGGCCACAGAAACAACCTGATACTTTGAGACCTCTGTTGGGAAGCTCCCGCTGCATAAATAGATCAAGTCTCTCTGGTCGATTCCAGAAGAGGATATGGTAAATGCTGTTCACATCGGCACGAAAAAACTCATTGCAGGTGAAGTTCTTCCTGGACCCGTCAATGGAAGTTGTGTTGAAAAGCTGTTTTCCCCCAATCACGCTCACTTGATATAATAGATTCATGTTGACGTGAGGGGCCTGCGTAGGAGCACTCGGGGCCCAAACTCACCCTATCAGTCGCCGGAGAGTTAGAGGCGTCCCTCTACACTGTCTGATGACTTCCCACCAGTTCCACAGGGTGGGCACATCATACGGCTCAGATTGGAGCCACGCCTCGTTGAAGTTGATGAATCGATGGCATTTCTTGCAGTTTCCCTACCAGATTCTTGCCATTCGGCCGTGAGCCGCAGCCCAATTTCTTTTAAGAAGGCCAAGGCCCAGTCCTGGCCCACCCAGCATCCATATTCATGAATAGAACCCCCCCCCACCC
>CXYZ01003098.1:550637-776648 GCA_900006705.1 Sonneratia caseolaris
CCCCTCCCCGGGGGATAAAAAAGAAGGAAGTTTTGCATGGACTAAGATCTGGACCGAGCAAACTGAAGGGTTGATAAATACTTAGCCACTCTTTGTTTTCTTTTTTACCAAAATACCCTCCGATGAGAAGTTTTTATATAAAATCAATTACACCAAATCATCTGTAAATTTACTTAACCAATTTATACATATCATTACATCCACGTCACCCGCAAAGCCATCACTGCCAAATCTCGAGTGATAGCCTCTCTCTCTCTCTCTCTCTCCCCTATTTTAAGGACCGGGATGATCCTGGCCGTCCAGTCATCCTCCACATCATCCTTCATCAGTGCACGTGCAGGAAGCTCATTCGTCTTCCCGTCATCCCTGCCGTGAGATAAAAAACAGCGAGTTAAAAAATCTAGAGAGAGCGAGACAGAGATTAGAAATTCAATTGCGATTATGAGAGAGAGAGAGTCCATAGACACGTTTTCTACCCCTAACACCAATATAAATCCATTTATAAGTGTATCCCCAATCTTATTGTTTTTGACCTTCCGTCCCTCTCTCTCTCTCTCTCTCTCTGTCTCTACACCTCCGTCGGCGATTAATCCAAAATCACCGTATGGCCTTCGCTGGTGGCTGAATCGGACGATAACCTCACCGACCGGCGCATCCCCGCCTCCACCTCCTCTGCCGCCACTTTCCGTTTAAAATCCAACTCATCCGATTCACCCCCACCCGAAACACTACCGATTTCCCGACCAAAACTTCCCCAGCCGCCGGAGTTCCGTTCCCGGCCAGGGAAATTCCTGAAGGTGCGCTCGATTATTAATCTGCGCGCACACTCATTCGATTGCCCTAACTAGCTTAAAGCCTTGGCGTTCTTATTCTTTTCCTTCTCTCATATTTACTCCTCGGAGGTGAGCCTCTGTTTCTGTTCCATCATCCTTCCCTATTAGCCTTGATTTGCCGACTTGACCAGAAATTTAGCTCGAATTCCGTCCGTTCGTATCGAATTTTTGTGTATCGGCTAACCTAGGGTTTCCTTTTTCAAGTTTTCAGAGCTTTTGACGTTCGATTTAGGAGGTTTTCCGTGGTCCACTTGCTGATCCACTGAGCTTACTCCTTGATGTGTTCCGATGACTTAGTCTGCGACTGTCTTGAGTTACCTATTGTCCTGGATCAAATGTACCAACAGTTTTCGTTAACTGGCTTCCAATTGTAATGCTCCGACAACGTTGCCATTCATACGAGAACCTGTTGAACGTCATCCTCCCTTTTTAAGCTCGTCAGAAGCGTGCTTCCATTGCCATCTTTGCTTTCAGCTCCCTCTGTAAGGTCTAAATTGCCTCTGGCAGTTGCCTGTACTGTTGTCTCTGCTGCTCGGCTCCCTGTGACGTCTCTGCTTTTAACTTGTTTTGAGTGTTCGTGTCGTGTTTTTCTTTGACAAGGATGCTTCATGTATACGTGGCATACACGGTAGAATGGTCCTCATCGATTTTTGTTCTTCCCCTTTTCATTGTTCAGTTCTTTTGTTGCTCTTCAGATGTCATGCCCTGTACTTATTTGGTTAAGATGATGATGTCAAAATACAGATTTTTTTTTATATTCTTACCTAGCTGCTTCATTTTTACTTTCTCAGGCGTCCAAACTTTTTGGAGAGAGCAGAAGGACTGGAGGATTGGTACAGTCAGTAGTAGATCAGCTGGGAATTTACTGTAGTCCCATGTGAAAGGATGGCCTTTTTTAAGAATTACTCTGCTGCCACTGCATCACAGAGAATGCTGGAGGAGAACAGCCGGGGCCAAAATAAAAATAGACTTAATAGCTCTACCAGGAAGGGGAATGCTGATGGATCTTTTAATATGAGAGAATTCGATATGAATGTAGATGCACAATACCAAAGCGATGATGAGCCATATGACACCAGAATGGTTCAAAATGAATCACAAACTGATAACGGTATTAGAGTAAATAACTTGCAGCCTCCTGGAAGGAGAACAGCTAGTGCTGGACAATGGGGTTCCTCATTTTGGAAGGATTGCAAACCTATGTGTCCTCCAGGAGCTTCAGATTCTGGACAAGATTCCAAGAGTGGTTCAGACGGGAAATATGCTGAAAGATCTGATGACAATTTGACCGATGCTAGGGACTCGGATGATGATGAGGGACAGAAAGTAGTCAGGGGCCAAAGAGGACACCCTGATGTTCCTACAGAGGAGATGCTGTCTGATGAGTATTACGAGCAGGATGGGGATGATCAGAGTGACAGAGTACCTTATAGAGGACTTAAACAGCCCATTGGTATTAATTCTAGACCATCAATAAAGGTAAAACCCACTGCTGCTAGCAGAAAGGTCTCCCGGAATTCATCGACCTTGGATGTTGATGAAGAGGATGACTTTGGTGATGGTGATGACAAGAATGATGATGCTGATTATGATGAGGAAGATGAGGATGATGGTACTGTGTATAATTGGTTATGAGTGATCATATTATATTGTTGCATACGTCTCTGCATTTTCCCTGTCTATCTTTTTCAAGTTTGTTCATTTCTACAATGTTTTTGACTCTTATATTTTATTTGTCTGTTGATCTATGCAGAAGATGATCCCAATGATGCAGATTTTGACCCTGACTCTGGTGTGACTAGTGGCCGCACAGCAAAGCAGGTTATACCATTTTTATTGTTAGAGTAGAAACTTTCTCATTCTCCTCTGTCCCTTCTGCTTGGTCCTTTTCAGTGTTGGTGATGTTGTTCATAAGTTGGTTAGCTAAAGTATGTTGACGGATTAGAGAGACAAGCACTTCTGTCCTGCTATTTGCTTGGTAAATGTGAAACTGTCTGTTCAGTTGGACTTAAAATGTTTTCATTTCATTGGAGTGAAGTACACCTGGAGGACCAAGCCACAAAATTTTATCTACTGAAGGATGCCTCTTCATAATTGCTTCAAGTTTCAGTTGTAGTGTTGGAGTACAGTAGATCTAAGTGAAACAGGGGGTCTTGAAGTAATTTCCTTATGTGGTTAATCTGGCAAGTTAAGGCCTTTTGTGATTCATGCCCATCTTACCAGTTTCTTATCTAAAATGGGTTGCATTACCTCAGAAAACAACTCCTGCAGATGTGGAAGTGAAATAGGTTGAGGCTGTGCACAGAAATGTGTTGATAATTTCAACTAGCAGTTATGTGGTTTGAGGGTTTGGTGAGGGGAAGTCGCCTAATTTCTTGCATCTTGTTTAAATGAGGCATGGGTTCTTGATATCTTAAGCAAGCAGATTGCCAAACTTAGTATTCTGCAAGTTTTGTGTTCTAGATTTGGTTTTATTGATAACCTTATGAGCCTTAATATCGCAATCAGCTGTTATTTGTATGTACAATGTGGTTTTCTTTCTTCATGTGGGCAGAGTCAGAATCTTTTCTTTTTCCTATTTTTAGCAGTCTAACAAGTATCCTTACAATGCTCTGCTTCTGTGAATTCACCATGCAAAAAATATAATTCAGGATGAAGACTGGGTTGCTGAAGCTTCTGATGAAGATGATGTTAGTGATGATGAGTTGGATGTCTCTGATGAAGAAGATTCATTTTATTCAAAGAAACCAAAGGGTAAGCAAGGACCTAAAGGGGGACATACTGCAAAATCTAGCAAAAACCATAGACCATTGCCTGTATATAGACGGCAAAATAGAGGAAAAGCACTTTCTGATGAAGAGGAGTCATCAGTTAAGGAGTCTGACAATGAGAGCTTTGAGGATCTTGGAGGCACAACTAGGAGGGTTGCACAGGTCAGAAAAAGTAATGGTCGGCTAAACGTGTCTGCAAATATCTCCAGAGAAAGCAGTGAGGTTCGCACTTCTAGTAGATCAGTACGGAAGGTATCGTATGTTGAAAGTGATGAGAGTGATGGTGCTGATGAGGCCAAGAAGAAGAAGTTGCAGAAGGTAGATCTCAATTAGCTTTAGAACAATGTGGTCAATTTTATTTGAACATCTAGCCTATTTGGAAATTTGGAACTAGTTTTCTACCCAACGTCCAAAAAAATTGGGCCTTTATAAGAGACCTTTCAAATCAATGACGATGCCCACTGTTTTATTATTATTTTTATTTCATGGGGATTTGATGTCATTTCGGCCTTTTTATTGTGTATTTTGAACTAATTCGGACACATGTACTGATGTGCGGACATATGTACACTGTTGATGTGGTAGGACTGAAACTAATTTGGATACTATTATTTTTCTGATTGCCATTTTCATATGCTAAGATTTCTAAGGTTGAGTTGTCCAATCATGCTGTTGTGATTACTGTTTATCTTGCTATTTTTAGGATGAAATTGAAGAGGAAGAGGGTGATTCAATTGAAAAGGTACTTTGGCATCAGCCGAAGGGTATGGCTGAGGATTGTCTTAGGAACAACAGACCTGTGGAACCTGCTTTGCT
This sequence comes from Sonneratia caseolaris, assembly GCA_900006705.1. Classification (NCBI taxonomy): domain Eukaryota; kingdom Viridiplantae; phylum Streptophyta; class Magnoliopsida; order Myrtales; family Lythraceae; genus Sonneratia; species Sonneratia caseolaris. The sequence goes on from CXYZ01003098.1 coordinate 555,058, forward strand.
GAGCCACTTGTTTGATTGTGAACCGGATTGGAATGACATGGAGTTCTTGATAAAGTGGAAAGGCCTGTCGCATTTGCACTGTCAATGGAAATCTCTTGCTGATCTACAAAATGTATGCTTCTAACTAATGCTAATAATTAGTTCTTATTTTTAAAGTCAAATCTGTTACTGTGTGGTAGTTAATTTCTTTTTTTCAATGTGTTACTAAATTGGACTCCATTCTATACTGCAGCTTAGTGGTTTTAAAAAGGTGTTAAATTACACAAAGAAAGTGATGGATGATGTGAAGTATAGGATGTCTGTTTCACGCGAAGAGGTAAATCATCTCCATTCAACCATAGAAATTATTGCACCAATGACTTATTTATAAATAAATGGAAATGACCAGAATATGACTTTGCATCAGCATGCTTGTGCATATGTTTCTCTTAATTACTCCTGGAATTGCACAGAAGTCAATATGAATACAAGTCTGAATGTGGCTTTTATCCCTTTTTGGAAGTGATGTAAGTATGAGAATATGATGACCTTTTAGTGTTAGATGATGCTGATGCAGATCCTGTTGCTGTTGCTCAACTGTGAATTCATTTGATTTTTAATTCTGGTCACACATCTTGCTTGATTTCTGAGCAATTCATGCTTGAGATAGAAGTGGCTGTTGCTCTATGTTTGGAGAGAATCTGGGGTCACTACTTTGGGTGAGTAGGAGGCTTGGAGATACTGTTGGAAAAGTTTACATGAAGCCTTTTCCCTCATAGTCTCATGTTTGTCCTATATATTATTATGTACATTTAGCTCTTTCCATACCATAGCTCATGATACGTTGCTTTTCCTTGATATTGCGGTTGAAAATTTATAAAGTTTCCAACTTATAGAATAAGTTTATTAAAGGTGTTTGATTTTAATCAGTTGCTTTTTAATTATTATATTTTGTTTATCTTCAATAGTAGATACTTACCTGTAATTTCTTGGAGTTACTGACAACCTTTTCCTTGTCTTCTTTGGTGTAATCTATATCTAGATTGAGGCCAATGACGTGAGCAAGGAAATGGACTTGGATCTCATTAAGCAGTATACTCAGGTTTGTGTAACTTCAATTTTTCTTAAGTTGTCAGCCATATTTTGTGTATCTTTGGTTCACTTGCATGATGATTTTTTTATTTGTTGTTTTTTATTACTACGTCATAGGTTGAAAGAATAATAGCTGATCGACTTAGTAAAGATGGGTCTGGAGATGTTGTACCTGAGTACCTTGTGAAGTGGCAGGGGCTGTCTTATGCTGAAGCAACCTGGTAAATAAGACTATTTTGGAGTAAATGACATGTATATTTTATTAGAAAATATGAAGTATGGGCATTTCCTTTTGGTCAAGGGACACATGCTACGTATTGCCTATTCATGTGATATTTTTTCCCTGAAAAATCCTCAATGCAATCTTCTTTTGCTGTGACACCTATGGTATATTAGTTAATTTCAAGTATTTGGTTTATCAGGGAGAAGGATGTTGATATTGCATTTGCCCAAGATGCTATTGATGAGTACAAGGTAGCGTGATCTTTGTATTGTACCTGATCTTGGTTAGAACAATGATAGATGTGTAAGAAGATAGACTGAAAAATGTTTTTTTACTGTACCTATATTTCTATTTCTATATTTTGAATTTGAACAGGCACGAGAAGCTGCTGCGGAAGTTCAAGGAAAATCAGTTGATCCCCAGAGGAAGAAGAGCAAAGGTTTGTTTCTTTATCTTTTATCTATGCCTTCATAGTTTGTGGATGACTTCTTTATATTATTCTCACAGAATCTGGCAAATTTCATCTGCATGACCCTGGAATTTAATGTATACTCATCTGAATAAGATGTGAACATTCTGCACATTGTCACATCCAGTAGATATATCTATGTAGAATGTTTCCAGTACTTTTCTATAGTGCTACCAAAGGCTTCCAATTAGATTTGAGTTTACTGAACTAATATTATCTTTCTGTTCATCTCTTTCTTTTGATAGCAAGTCTGAGGAAGCTTGATGAACAACCAGAGTGGTTAAAAGGGGGAAAGCTCCGCGATTACCAGTTGGAGGGACTAAACTTTCTGGTGAACAGGTCTGCTGTTGCTTTTTGGAGGAGTAATATAAGAAAAGTTAGTATTTAAGTTGTTCTCTGGCTTGGTCATTTGTAATAAGAGGTAGATATCTTTTATCTGCAGCTGGAGAAATGATACAAATGTTATTTTAGCCGATGAAATGGGTCTGGGTAAAACTGTGCAGTCAGTTTCCATGCTTGGCTTCTTGCAGGTTTGCTCTGTGTTTTTTCTTTTGCTTGTATGCTCTTTTTGTCCAATATATTACTGAAGATGATAATTTTTCCAACTCTGCAGAATGCTCAACAAATCCATGGCCCATTTCTTGTTGTTGTACCCCTATCCACTTTGTCGAATTGGGCTAAAGAATTTCGAAAATGGCTGCCTGATATGAATATAATTGTGTACATCGGTACCCGTGCAAGCCGAGAGGTGTGTTTTTTTCCCTTGGCATGTGCTTATGGTAATATTTGATGATTGGGCTCATTAGTCATTGACTGTCAAGAAGTTGCGAATTGCACTGATGAAGGTTCTACTAGTTTATATTTAAAGCTTATTCAATTTTGACCTGGTGGTAGGTTTGTCAACAATACGAGTTCTACAATGATAAGAAAGTGGGCAGGCCCATAAAGTTCAATGTTTTGCTGACCACCTATGAAGTAGTTCTAAAGGACAAATCTGTCCTTTCGAAGATCAAGTGGAGTTATCTTATGGTTGATGAAGCTCATCGTTTGAAGAATAGTGAGGCGCAATTGTACACTACCCTCTCGGTATTGCTCAAATTGGTTTTGTTAATTTTCTTCCCTGCCTGGATTTGGCGATGGGAAGTAAAATATTTTTCTCCTGATACTATCCTTATGGCCCTCTCTTTTTGCAGGAATTTAGCACTAAAAACAAGCTGCTTATAACTGGCACCCCATTACAAAATAGTGTAGAAGAGCTGTGGTAATGAATTTTGTCATCGTACCATTTTATTATTACTATTATTAATATTTTCTTTATCTTTGGATAGATGATGTTGGTATATATCCTTTTAGAGCCGTATAATGCACTTTTATGAAAAAAAACACTGTTCTATGAATTTCTTCATTCCTATATCCAGTGCATCAGTTTTTAATTTAGTTCTTGGTGCTTAAATTTTTTTATAGGGCTTTGCTTCACTTTCTTGATCCTGATAAGTTCAGGAGTAAAGATGATTTTGTTCAGAATTACAAGAATCTCAGCTCATTTAACGAAATTGAGGTGCTCCATTCATGCCTTGTTATCACTCATATATTTCACTTATGACCTTATTCCTAAATTGATGTGGATTTGTCAAATAATGGAAACCTATATTGCTTGTGATTGTAGCTAGCTAATCTTCATATGGAGTTACGACCCCATATTCTGCGAAGAGTCATCAAGGACGTGGAAAAGTCGTTGCCTCCTAAAATAGAGCGTATTCTTAGAGTTGAAATGTCACCACTGCAGAAACAGTGAGCACTGTCATGCCTTTCTATGAACAGGATCTATTTTGTTATTTTCTTTTTTACTGCTTTATTCTGTTGGATTTCCCAATTCTGTGTTTCAGGTATTATAAGTGGATTTTGGAACGCAATTTCCATGACTTAAATAAAGGAGTTCGGGGCAATCAGGTGTATAATCAATTTCTTTTCAAGTTCATCTGTTGTCACTTCACATTTTCTCTAGTACATCCAGATATGATGATATGAATTATAGCCACGATTCATTTTTGAGTAGCAACTGTTGTTTTGATAACAGCAATTATAGCAGTGATGCATTCTAACTGAAATGCTTAGCCTAATTTTTTTTCTTTCTGAATGCAAATTTCACCTTTTTGAGAAAGCTGACATTTTCCTGTTCTCTCGATTCTTTGTTATTAAACCTCAGGTTTCGCTTCTAAATATTGTTGTGGAGCTGAAGAAGTGCTGCAACCATCCCTTCCTCTTTGAAAGTGCAGATCATGGTTATGGAGGGGACTGGGTCACCAGTGATAGTAGCAAATTGGAGAGGGTTATCTTAAGCAGTGGAAAGCTGGTTATTCTGGACAAATTGCTTATGAGATTGCATGAGACTAAACATCGAGTTCTAATATTTTCCCAGGTTGGTAGTATATACAATGATGGAATTTATTGGACTGTGCTCTTGGAGTTAAACAAGGTTATGGTTTCTCTGTATAAACAATCATTTGACTGATAGGTTTAGCTCCAGTTTATTCCACTGCCATTGAAAAGTTAGTCAGCATTATGATATTGCACAGCAGATGGTTATGTGTATAATTTGACTTGTTAATTAAATGGTTGTTTCCTTCTTAATTGGAATGTCTACAGATGGTCAGGATGTTGGATATACTGGCTGAGTACATGTCACTTCGAGGCTTTCAATTTCAGAGGCTTGATGGCAGCACAAAGGCTGAACTAAGGCAGCAGGCTATGGATCATTTTAATGCTCCTGGGAGTGATGATTTTTGCTTTCTTCTTTCTACTCGAGCCGGTGGCCTTGGCATTAATCTTGCAACTGCAGATACTGTGATTATATTTGATTCGGACTGGAATCCACAGAATGACTTACAGGTGGGTATTGCTTGGAATGGATTTCTCTTTTCTGTGGCCATATTTGATCACTAATCAGCTTGAGGTTTGCAATCCCCTTTTTTTTTAAATTAAAGTTTAACTTTTATATCATGTCTAGGCAATGAGCAGAGCTCATCGAATTGGCCAGCAAGAAGTTGTCAACATCTACAGGTTTGTCACAAGCAAAAGTGTTGAGGAAGATATCCTGGAAAGGGCCAAGAGAAAGATGGTAGGCTAGATCTAGTTTTGTACACATATTAATCCTAGACTTATTGTTTCTTCCAGATATACCATGGGATATTGATATCCTTCCCCTTCTGGTTCTTTGTATGTTTAAGGTTCTAGACCATCTAGTGATCCAAAAGTTGAATGCTGAGGGTAGATTGGAGAAGAAAGAAGCCAAGAAAGGCAGTTTCTTTGATAAAGTAAGTTTATCACTTTGGGCAACTTCCTGATATTATTTTGGTTGGTTGGACCCGCTATAGGTTGATCTTTCATCTGAAATATAAAAGACGTCTGAGCTTTTTATCATCATCCTGTTAGGTTTCTTCCTTTCTGCCATGCTTGCCATATTTTCTTTTTCTCTCCCCTTTTTTAATGTCATCAATAACTTATTCTTAATTTGCGGCAGAATGAACTGTCGGCTATCTTAAGATTTGGGGCAGAGGAACTATTTAAGGAAGAGAAGAATGATGAGGAAAATAAGAAGAAGCTGTTGAACCTCGACATTGATGAAATTCTTGAGAGAGCTGAGAAGGTTGAAGAGACAGATCCTGGAGAGGACGGACATGAATTGCTGAGTGCATTTAAGGTAAGCGTTGAGCATCAACAGATTGTATGGCTGTGGTGTTGACCTTCTCTTATTCTGAAGTTTCTAATGACTAAGAAGGAGGAAAAGGTTCTATGGCTGTGTTTTTTTGTTTTTTATTTCACTATTTTTTTCAGAGCCTCACCATCCCCTTTTGTCTTTTCTTTTCCAGGTTGCTAATTTTGCGAGTACTGAAGATGATGGTAGCTTCTGGAGCCGTTGGATAAAACCAGAAGACATAGCACAAGCTGAAGTATGATCATGTATTTATTATTGTAAAATGATGTGGGAAGCTTATATAAAAAAACTTTCCCAGAATTGAGAAAATTTTACACTTGTTTACATCATGTAACAAGTTCTATTTTTTTCATTGCTATAAATTTTGGTTCTCTATGTAGGAAGCTTTAGCTCCCCGTGCCGCTAGGACAACAAAGAGATATGCAGAGACTAGCCAACCATACCAGCCCGAGAGGAGCAATAAGAGGCGAAAGAAAGAGGCTGAACCACTCACGAGGGGCTCCAAGCGACGCAAAGCTGATTTAGCTGTCCCTGCTGTGCCAGTTATTGATGGGGCATCGGTTCAAGTGAGAGGATGGTCACACGGCAATTTATCTAAGAGAGATGCATTACGATTTTCTCGTGCGGTGGGTTTTATTTTCTGATCTATTTTTGTTGCCCCCTTAAATCTGTCTGAAATTTGGTTGAATGATGCATAAGGTGCAAGTTTGTTTCTTCTCCCAAAAAAATGCCTTTTCTCCGTTAATGAAGATATTCTGTTGTCATCCTTAGGTTATGAAATATGGGAACGAGAGCCAGATTGATCTAATTGTGTCTGAAATTGGTGGTGTAATTAGTGCTGCTCCTCCTGCAGCACAGATTGAGCTTTTCAATGCTCTTGTTGATGGCTGTAGAGAAGCTGTCAAATTGGGAAACCTGGACCCTAAGGTTCGTTCCTTATTGATCTTCCGATAGACATCCTGTAAATCTTGCCTGCTTTCATGTTGAATAGCCCCCAAATTATAGCCTGAAGTATTTTGAACTCTAATTTTCAGCAGGGACCTTTGTTGGATTTCTTTGGTGTTTCTGTTAAAGCTAGTGATCTGCTCACTCGAGTTGAAGAACTCCAGTTATTGGCCAAGCGTATCAGTCACTACAAAGATCCCATCAAACAATTTAGGGTGTTATCATACCTCAAACCTTCAAATTGGTCCAAGGGTTGTGGTTGGAATCAGAGTATGTGCTTTGTTTCTTGTTTTCTGTTCGATGCTTCACTTACATTTTTAGTGGACTTCCCAAAATTCTTTTGGTTGGATTTGTCTTTTGATTATGATCTCTTTGATATGTGAACACATGCATTAAACAGAGGTCCATAGTTTTTACATTTTGTGGCCAACATAGCTATTACTTATTCAGTTAAATATATTTGGCCACTGTTATACAGTTGATGATGCAAGACTGCTTCTTGGAATACATTATCATGGATTTGGCAATTGGGAATGCATAAGGTTAGACGGAAGTCTTGGACTTTTGAAGAAGATTGCTCCTGCAGAACTTCAACACCATGAGACCTTTCTACCTCGTGCTCCTAACTTGAAAGACCGTGCCAATGCCCTCTTGGAAATGGTAGATGATTGTCCTAAACTCTCAGATCCTTTAGAAGATAGCTTTACTAGATGCATGTTTCTCTTATAATTTTGATCTTGTCTGCTCAATGAAAAGGCTTTAGTCTTTTATCTGTCAAGGAAGAATAAAATTCCTAATCTTTCTAGTGCAAAAACAAAACTTTTTCGATAATAATTTTATATTTCCACGTACTTATGACCTGGAATAAACATTTTCAGGAACTCGCTGCTGTTGGAGGGAAGAACTCCAAAGCTAAAATGGGGAAAAAGGTCCCTAAGAGCGCAAAGGAAACCATTACGAGCAATTCTCGGGCCAAGATCAAGAATGGGATGGCGGGCCCTTCAAGAGTTAATCTTCGATCTAACAGGGACAGGCTGCAGAAGCTCCCCAGAGCTGATGAACCTCTGGCAAAAGAGGAAGGTGAAATGTCCGACCATGAGGAAGTGTACGAGCAGTTCAAGGAAGTGAAGTGGATGGAATGGTGTCAAGATGTTATGGCAGAGGAAATAAAGACATTGGAGCGTCTCCATAGGTTACAGACCACCAGTGCCAATCTTCCCAAGGATAAGGTACATCATTTTTGCATCAGGCTCTGTCAAAGTCGATAAAAGCTCCAATTAGGACCACAGACAATTATCCCTTTCCTTCATTGCCATCGTTCAGGTTCTTGCCAGGATACGTAACTATTTACAACTTATTGGTCGAAGGATTGATCGGATCGTCTTTGAACATGATGAGGAGCCCTATAAGCAAGACAGTATGTCTCTGTCTCCTCATTATTTATTCTTCTTCAAGCAACACTTGCATGAATCGATTTACGTCTTTCTTTGGAGTTTTGGCATGACCTGAAGCCCTTGTTGTACCTTTGCTCTTGTTAGACGTTTTGCCTGTCATGTTGACGGTTTCACTCTGAACATACAGGGATGACCATTCGATTGTGGAAGTATGTATCGACCTTTTCGAATCTATCTGGGGACAGGCTTTGTCAGATTTACTCGAAGCTTAGGCAGGAGCAGGAAGAGGAGGTGGGCCCTTCTGGCGGACGGGATACGGATCACGCTTATGCCCCCCCTTCTTATTCTCACCAAAGAGGCGTCAGGAATATGAGCTCTTACCAAATGCTAGAACCTGTAGGAAGAGTCAATGAGTCGGGGAAGCTCGAAGCCTGGAAGCGTAGGAGGAGATCCGAGGCTGACCCTTATTCCCAGGTTCAGCCTCCGGTCCACCGGCCGCTGAGCAGCGGTTACCGCCCCTCAGATCCCAGTGCTGGGATTCTCGGGGCAGCCCCACCGGAAGCTAGACGGTTTGGCGAAGAGAGATCACATCGAGGGACGCGCTCTGGTGGTTATCCTCTGAGGCAGGATTTCTCGTCCGGCATCAAATAAGTCTCCCCACCCCCCACTGGAATTTTTTCTGTCCAGCGAGGGGAACTAGGAGCGGTACTTGCTGACTCTGCTCGATCCAAGTTTTGCTCGTGCTTTTTTGGAAAAGAGGTGATGATCCCTACTATATCTATCACAGGGAGGAAGGGAGGGGTGGGTTTCGGTTCCCATAAAAGGCACATTGGAAGGATTTGGTTGGGGGGAACTTTGTGAGAGTCTCTGGGGAAGAGGGAGAAAAAGAGCGGTCCCGCAGTTCTTCCCTACATAAAATGTTGTAAATCATAAGAGACGTTCGTTCCATCATAAGGTACCACACAATTACACAGGAGGAAGGAGGGAGGTAGAGAGAGAGAGAGAGAGAGATCGAATCTCGTGCATTCTTAGTACCAAGAAGTTAAAAAAAAAAAATGGCCCATTGTACATCTTCACAAATTTTGAGTAGTTTATTTCTGCTCCTCCCCTTTTCTTTTCTTTTCTTTTTTTCTCTCTCTCTTTATTAGTCCATCCCCGTTGGAAATTTATGGGCAAGTTTATCGGACGGGAACGTCTTCTTCTTCTTCTTCTTCCTCGCATTCTTTGGGACAGACATTCTTGTAGTTGTTTTGCTGTTGGAGATACCCTGGGAAGTAATAATCGGTTCCCCATTGTGCTGTCTGTGTCGTGTCTTCTCGTCATCACTCCCAGTCCCACTCCAAGTCCCAGCGATGGGTGCCCGGGTGGATCTCCTTCCTCTTTCATGCTCTTGTGCTGCGTCGTCCCCGTTTCAATCGAAAGATCGCTCCGGCACTTTCTCCGGATATGCGGTGGTTTGGGCCCAGATTCCACGTCGCGAGAAGGGTGTACTCTGGTCCTTGGAAGGTTGTAGCCTCGGGCGGCGGGTTGACGGTAACCGCCGAATCGGCCCACAAGGTTATAGGAGGGACTTGTCTTCGCTGCTCCAACCTCGAGTTCCTTCTTGGGCTTGGTGTGACGGTCTCAGAACTGGGCAACGTGAGAGCGAGAGTCGAACTACGTCGTGAGATCTGTTCCTGCACCTAAACAGTTTTCCGGCATCTGGTCGGCTGGCTTCTTCTGCTGAACCTTAATGCGGTCGATCAATCAATAGGCATGGCCGGTTCCCCCTATTTTCATGGTTTTCGGTTCTGTACGGAGAGGCATTCTCGTCCGTGCAAGCCCCTAGTGATGCATTCATTAGCAACTCATGCCATGCACTGTCACCATATTTATATATCATGGAAGGATTGCGGATGAGATAACGTATCAGCTCACCACCACAGAAAGAAGAAGAAGAAGAAGAAAAGACAGAGAGGAATTGTCGATGAAACTAACTTATGAACCACTGTTGGTAATTTACAAGGCAAACCGACAGAACAGGGCTAGACTTTCTGTGGAGCAATAGGGTACAGAGTCTCGAGCAGTGGACCCGCTCGAGCTCATGATCCGGAGGGTCGAAAGGGTACGTGCAGCGAAATGACCCGTCAGACCAGCCCAAAGTTTACTAGCAGCGACACCGAGGCTGATGGAGGCCCCGCCGCCGCTGCATCTTCTCTGGCTCCACCCACGATGAGCATCTTCGTGCGCATCGGAGTCTCTATTATTATCATTATTATTGTTCATTTTCTCGAAGAATATTCTCGACCTGCCAATTCTTGTAAAAAAAATCCATATTTAAAAGAAGAAGAAGAAGAAGAGAGAGACAAAAAAAAAATTGCTTGTGTAATCTTCCGCATTTTTCATCCAATCCCTCAAATCAATGTCTGCGAGCAAAATAAACCCATGGATCGAACGAAAAGGGCGTAGCGCTGCCGACAAAACGAAACATCGAAAGACCGGAGTACATCGAGTTCACCCATTTCGATAGACCCAAGCATGAGCTACGAATCTGAGACGGATGAGACTGAGCTGGTCCCACAGAACATCCGACCATCGTGCATTGTCGGCATCGATACAGGAGCACGCAGGCACCACCACAGCTACACCAATTTCCCGTGCATCATATCATACATATATATATATATGTGTGTGTGTGTGTATGTATTAGGGGGGGTTGGAAGAATACGGTAGGTAAGCAGCAGGCCCAGTATATGTGTCTTTGGAGGCAGCCAGCCCATCGCGCCTCTCGCACGGCTGTTAGGGTTCCTAGTTTGTCGATGAGCAAACTTCTTCTTCCTCCTCAATCCAAGCGATGAGATTTGCAGGCGCATTCTGAGCTGTTGAAGCAAAGAGATGCGGGGGATAAAACCTCCGAGTGTCATCTTGAACTCTTTCTTCATGAAAGATAAGTACTCTCCTCTCGTCCTCTCGTCTCCATCTATCTCGAGTCACTGACCCAGATAAACTGGACTGGCAAAATTAGGATAATCTCGTCTGCGATCCTCGAACGTGCGTTGTCGTCTTCCATGAAGAGCTTAAGAAGGTACTGAGAGCTTTCGTCTCTGCTCAAAAAGCTTAAAAGTGCACCTACACCGCTCTGTTGAGTGCGCACCGACAGCAGCTTAATTTGGTCCCTCGAGCTTTCTCCGCACGGCTCTCGGTGGTGGGTTCGTCGTACAATCTCCGGCACGTGCACCGGAGTCAGTCGAGACGAATTGGATTGGGTGGCAAAGGACAAGCTGGTCGTCCAGCATATCTGGAGGTACCCGGTCCATCACAGCCCCCTACATTTGCCACAGACAAATAATGTATATTAGCGTATACATATATATATATATAGTCACGTGGTTTTGTCAAGATTAGATGACAGGAAAGGGGACTGATTGACTCTATCAGATATCCGGATTTTATATCTGATATTCTCGTTTTACCAAATTTCAATAAACCATTCGTACTTTAAAATCTTTTGATAGATGTGGGGTAGGAAATGAAAGCATATCAAGTTGGGGGACCGGAACGTAATTCTCTTGATTCTCTCTCCGTGACTCGCCGACAATAATATAATTGCACTTTTTTTTGCCCGAAACGGGGGGAGAATAAGATAAACCCAATACCAGGATCTACACAGCTTCGATTCGACAGCGTCTGAGCTGGAAGCTTCAAGGGAGAGGAAACTGGAGATGACCCATTGATGGAGTCTCCTCCTCCTTCGACGACTGCCCGATGGAATTCAAGGCCCGGGGCTTCCTTTCCGAGCAGGACTGCTGTGCCCGTCCTTGTCAGTGGAGTCAGCAGGCGGGGACGGCGCAGACCTCTCTGTTGTATTCGGGCGCAGATCCCTGCTTTCTCTTACCGGAAGCTCATCCAGTTCGCTGTGGACGAGACGAAACGCTATACCTATCTGGACCCGTCCCCGTTGCGGGTGAGCTCCACTTCCACTTCCGCTTCTGGGCTTCGTTCTGGTTGAGGGGTCCATCTTCCTCTGCTCTATGGGTTCTTTAAAGTTCTCCAAGTTTGGGTTTTGGTGCTGTGTATGAGAAGGATTTAGAAATATGGCGAACTGAGGAACGTAGTACTCGCAGCGTTTGGCTTTCAAACATGTTTTGGGTTTCTGTGATCGTCAAGAATACACTTTACAGAACTGGAAATTGGAGCCATTTTCAAGAAAGTTTGGACCTTTTATTTATTTATTTGTTTAAATAAGTGGAGCTTATTCTCCCTGGCCCCGTGAACCTTTTTATGTATTCTTAACGAACAGAATGTAGGAATAGAGATTCTATGCCATGGGTACTTCAGGTGTTCCGAGGGGAAGTATTGGTGTTATTTTACATTTCTAGTATTCTTGTTCGGTGATCAAGTTCGATTTTGTCCTAGATTCTGTCTTTTCTGATAAAAGAAGGCCTAATCTGCAATGTATTTGCAGGACAAGTTCGGTATCATGAAAGCCTTGGATGGAAAAACCGACCTTGATATGTTAGCATATGAGGCGCCGAAGGTTAGACTTCTCCGAAGTTTGAGCATTCAGGGGAATGATGGGATGCAGGTATTGTTTAGTGTTTATCTCAGTGATATTCTTCTACCAATTTATGGTAAGATTTGGTCAGGTTTTCTCATTGTTTTGCACTTGATTTTTTCTTAGTAACAGTCCTAGTTAATTGTATCATGAAGAGATTTGGGCTTCATTCACAGAAAATATCCATTTATATTGCTGCTATGTACATGGGAAAGTGAATGCAGTTGAGTCAGATCTTTAACTAAATTGATCAAATCAGTCTTCTTAGATGAATGGATACATTTGAGACCTCTGAGTTTGGATGTGTTTCCGTGGCACAATCTGACGTGTTTGCACTTAACTCGGCTCCTCTTCAAGTTCTTTACCGGAGGCACTTCCTTACCCTGCAACACTTGGGTTAATTTTCGGAAACCAAATTTCTGAAGCCCCAGTATTGAGTTCTCATTCTCATGTACTATTTGGAGGCATTTGATCTTAGGACAATGAAAATCAATGCTCGACTGAATGAATTGGCTCTGTTAGTTTGGTGCTCTGTCTTTCTGTTCCGTGATCATAGTGCTATTTGATGAGACTGCAGAGTTACCTTTTGAGACCTTCTGCTTCATTTATATTTCCTATCTTTGTGTTTTATTGTTTCTTTGCCAACATTTATTTTTTTGGGAAGCTATTTGTGTTCAACTCATTGATTTTGTTTCTCTGAAGATGTTCTATTCAGGTTTTGGATTTTGCTATATATCCCAAACCAGAGTATGATCTCCCGATATTTTGCGCCAACATCTTCTCTGCCTCCAAGACGAACATAATAGTACTGTAGGTTACATTGCATAATATCCCCATAAAAATTTTTGTTTAGTGTCGACAACTTAAGTCAAAATGTGATCCTCCTATATTTCGTGCTAACTTGTTTATGCTTTTAATAGAGGGCTGTTGTAATTTTAGGATTTTTACACTTAACTGATTGTTGCCAGGGACCTCAATCCCTTGTATGATGTAGTCGAAAATGAAGATTACAAGGAGAAATACTACAAGAGCTTGCTTCCTCTCTGTATGAAGTATGCTGAGGTAAGATCAGAATCTAGAAATGCTACTGTTCAAAAGACATAATTTTCACTTCGGATGGCAGAAGATATAGAAGTTGACTACCTTGAGTCGGTTAATATGATTTCTCTACAGCTTTTACCATGGGGTGGAAAACTCACCAGTGAGTCCTTAAAGTTTTTCTCGCCGATCGTTATATGGACCAGGTTCAGCTCCACTCCATACTTGCACAATGTTCTCTACTCAGCTTTCAAGGATTATCTCAAGGTGACTTAAAATTTTCCGAATAAGTATTGTATTTATTCTTCTAGTTCTTCTGGGTCAAATCATTTCTGTTATATCAGAATCTATTCTGTCCCCAGGCTTGGCTTCTATTGTTGGATCTTGGAGACAAGGAGACCGATGCATCTCGAATTGTTGCCAACCAAGAAGCACAGCATAGATACCTAACATGGAGAGCAGAAAAGGTTTGATCAACTTTGTCTCCCCTTTTGGGACTCTCCTGCGATTGCAGCGTGAAATTACTCACAATCCAATATCGGCTTTCCTTTAAAGCGTAATGCACTACTTTTCTGTAATGACATGGATCCGAGTGATGTGTTGGATGTCAGGACCCAGGTCACCACCTGCTGAAGAGGTTGATCGGGGAGGCGCAAGCGAATGTACGGTTTTCTTTTTGTCTTGAGTATGCACCTCTGCCCAGGTGTGAAATTCTTAAATTCTGGTGATCTTTACAGGATGTGGTGAGGAACTTCCTCTTCGATGGGGTCGATACTCAGGGGAGCAAATCTTTCCTAGACTACTTCCCTGAGTACCGGTGTGAGGACGGGACTATTAATGAGAAGCGGAGCATGATGGGGAAGTCCTTCGAGAGTCGCCCCTGGAACTCTGAAGGAGAGTTCATTGGTAGTTACCAGAATAGCTGAAGATCTACCCGTTGTGCAACATGAATTTTTGGACCTTGATGGGTTTTCCCTCTCTTATGTTATCCACTGGAACATGAACTCTTGGTGAAGTTCGAATTTTATCCCGGTTTTTGCTTCTTGTGGGTATGATATTCATTCGGAAACAGGACACTTGCAGTCCAAGTTACTATGCCAATCTCGGTTGCCATTTCTCTACTTACCGAACATTCTATTCTTCTGACTGCTGTGTTTGATTACCATTGATGGGGATGAAATCCGATAAATGCCTGCAAATGAAATGGATGAATGAGCTGAACGTGTTGAAAATGTTGCTACTAATCGACTAAATGATCACTGAAGCTTGTACAGCAATAATTTCATTTTCCATTTTTTCCCTGAAAACGGGAAACGTTCTACCTCGCTAATTCCACTCTATATGTACAAGCTTCCCAACGCGCACCGGCAAGCGCGTAAATGACACGCGCGGCTCTCTCATCGCTCAACCGGTTCCGTTCACTCTGTGTCAAATCCATCCATCTATTCCCTTCTCCCGAAGAATACAACCAATGGGGTCTTCTGCTCTCTCTCGACTCTCGCATCTCAGTCGGCACCTTCAGCCCGCGGAGTCGGTCCACGAAAAGGTAATAGATGAACGTTACGTTCCGCTCGCTGGCTGATGTTCGACGAGCTTCTTGTGAAGTTCGCCGCTCTGAGATGGCGTGATCTTCGATTCGACGCCTACACGTTCTACAATACGTTTAAGCTGAAATATGTGAATATTTCGCTTGCAGAGCTTGTTCAGGGTATCGCCGGAGGTTTCTGAAGCTTTGTCCATTGGGAGAGCTGTAGTTGCACTCGAGTCCACTGTCATCTCTCATGGTACGTCTTTTTGATATCTTGTGATTCGAGTGTTTTTGCTGTTACTTCTGAGCTCAATTTAAGTTTGTGTTTGGTTTCAAACTGCAATGCCGCTTGTCAATTATACTGTGTTAGGAATGCCGTATCCTCAGAATTTCGAGACTGCGAAGGCGTTGGAGTCGATCGTTAGGGAGAATGGAGCAGTTCCCGCAACAATTGCCATTTTGGATGGCGTTCCTTGCATAGGTGCTCATGCTTAACTCATTCTTGGAGCTCTTTCCTGTATATTTCTTGGTCTTGGATGTTTATCGCTGTTTATTTCCTCACTGGGCTTTTACTGCCATGTCCTGTGGAAGTCTGAACTTCCAAATGCAGCAACTAATTGAGTTCAAAATTTCCTTTTCTAATGGCAAAGATCTAGTGGCTTTTAGCCCATATTATATGCCTGTTATCATCACAATTGACATAGATTGGAGCTAAAGAAGACTATACCTATAAGCCCCTAAAGGTGATATTTTTGATACATTCTCATTTTTCATGGGCAGGCCTAAGCCTGCAGGATCTGGAGAAGCTTGCTACACTTGGAAGAAAAGTTAGAAAGACAGCTAGGAGGGATATTGCCTATGTGGTGAGCAGTTCATGTATGCAGAAGACTTGAGTTTGACTTGATAAACATTTGTTATTGAGCTGTTGAATTAGTGAACTGTAATTTCTCTTTAAGATAATTGGCATTATAGAAGTGCATGGATTTTGTTTGCTATTCTAAAAAATGGCTACCTAAAATTGAATTGGGTTTCCTCCAGCAAACCATGAGCATTACCTATCATCCTTCTCATGGTGAAATTGCAATATGTAACTGCAGTGGCCTATGTGTTCGTAATGCATAAAATGTTTCTGATTCTTACATTCTGCTGATGAAGTGCCTTAAACTAGGTTTCTGCATGTCTATTTTGGCTTTTCATATTTCATGGATTTCTTTTGGAATAGTTTTTTGCATTCCACATGTTTTTTTTTCCTCTCCCTGAATGATGTAGAATAACTATTTTACTATATATCATATTCATCTTAGGTGGCCACTAAAGGCAATGGTGCAACAACAGTTTCCTCATCCATGTTTTTTGCTTCCAAGGTGACTGGCTATGCTTCTGCCAGCAGCAGCTTTTTCCCATATGTCACAGTTAATTAAAAAGCTTATCTTTCAGTTATTTCTACTTTTTACTTGCAGTTATTTTTTATTTTCTCTATCCCTCTCTTTTTTCTTCAGGTTGGAATTTCTGTTTTTGTTACCGGAGGTATAGGAGGAGTCCATTGGCATGGCGAGCACAGTGAGTTGTTGTTCACAGGCATATGATGATAGATATAATTATAATGATGAACAGAAGCCAGTTGTAATTAACCTGCAATTGAATTGTTCCAAAAAAAGCAGATATATCTTTTCTATGAAAGGTCATGTGCTTGGTTGCATCTAGGATCACTATATTTTCTGAGTTAAATTATTGTTCTTTGGACAATATTGAATTATTGTTGGAATTGGAAATTGCATATGACTGGATACATGCTTTCTTTTTGGAACATAATAACTTACTACTTCCTGTTTGAATTTGCTTTTCACAGTCTCATTTCCCAATTTTCAGCTATGGACGTATCATCGGATCTAACTGAGTTTGGAAGAACACCAGTAGCTGTTATTTCTGCTGGTGCAAAATCCATACTGGACATTCCCAGGACACTTGAGTATCTGGTATTGCAGCTTTTCTCTCAACAAATATTGGTTCTTGCCTCAGTAATTGTATTATTTTCCAGGTAAGATTCATCTTTCTTTAATGGAATTGCAATTCAGGAAACTCAGGGAGTCTGTGTCGCTACATATGGCACTAATGAGTTTCCAGCTTTTTTCACTGAAAGAAGTGGCTGCAAGGTATCTGTCCTTTTTTTTACCATTTTCCTTGTGATAGCTTCTCATGCACTTAATTTTTCAAAGCTTCTTCTTTTGAAAATCAATGCAATAAAAGTGGTGGCAGTACACTAGTAATATGTAGAAGAGAGCACGAATGATCAATTTGATAAATCTATCATCTTCTTTTCTTCATATAGGTACTTGTGTTTGAATGCAGAATTATATTTTACTCATGCTTCTTGTTCTTGTGACTCTAATGATAATATAGGCTCCTTGCCGTGTAGATACACCTGAAGAATGTGCTCAACTCATAGGCAAGTGACTACTCATCTTTCCTTATGATTGGCCTGTAGCCTTTGCATATATTCTTACAGATTCTGGATGATCATTTGTGTTGCAGATGCGAACAATAAACTGAAGTTAGGAAATGGAATTCTGATTGCTGTACCAATTCCGAAAGAGCATGCTGCTGCTGGGAACAAAATTGAGGATGCTATAAAGCAAGCCCTTCAAGAAGCTAGGTGAAGTTTTCTACTCCAAAGAGTATATTATTATATACGCACAAACAACTTGGGTTTCAGTTTTATGCACTTCCATAATTACTTGAAATTTACGTTATCTGCCTATTCTCTCTTGCAGGGGTAGGAATATCACAGGAAGTTTAGAAACACCTTTCCTGCTCCAGAGAGTGAATGAACTCACAGGCGGTTCTTCATTAGCATCAACTATCCTTTTAAAATTAATTTTAAACTTTTGCAATTTCTTTTTTGTGGTGATCTTTAATATTGAATCACATAAAGCTTATGCAAGAACAAATTTGGATGGGAGTTGCAAAATTTTGACATTTTTTTCTGTTAAAATCTGGCTTTGTTCGCTGATAGTTTCTTAACAAGGAACAGACATCAACTTGCTGAAGAACAATGCCAAGGTCGGGGCAAAGATTGCCGTAGCCCTTGCTCAGCTCAGACAGAATGGCAATGCCGGTGAGAGTTCCTCTCTTTACTATCGGGAAAAGTGAGGAAATTTTCTTCATGTCATAGTTATAAATGTTACTGGAACATATTCAGATTAGAATAGATTCTATTGCACTGAAATGAGAACTCACTTTGATTAAGAAATCAATTGCAGTCGATGAAATTTTCGATGTTTCCAGTACTGCTCTAGATTCTCTTCTCTCTTAACTGTGCACACCGGTCACCGGACCAGATGGCTTTAGAAATTCACATAGATGCAGTCAGACCTCAGCCTACCCTGCTATAGAAAATTTTGCTGCCTGAGTGAATGGTCGTCTTTTTTAACCCCCTCAGGCGATGCTGAGCCGAAGTGATTGGCCCTTGAATTAAGGATCATTGCCAACCTCATCCCAGAACCAAAAAGTTTTGGAGAATCCTCCTCAGATGCTTCAGACAGGGAAAATGAATGACAGTGGAGAGCTTAGCAGTTGAATATGTAGGCTACTCCGATCTTGGTTCGAGTGCCCTTATCACGTGCTATGTTTCATCGCATGTCATTCGTGCATCCAAGGTTGAACTCTTACACAGCCTCCTGTTATTTGCATGCGTTGTAGTAACTTTTAGTATCTTGTGTCCGTACCCTTTTTAACGGTTTAACGGTAAGATATCCTCATACTCGCAGTTATCCATATCGTATACTGTTCCTGGACTGAAATTTCACCCTTTCTAGAATCCCATGGAAAATGACGAACAGGATCAACTTATTGCTGGCCCGGTTTCCCAGTCAAGTGAGGTTTTGCTGAATCATGGCCGAGCTGACCTCACTCTTTCTCAATCTTTTCCTCTCACTGGCGTTGTTGGGTTTGTTGACGTGGATCGACCCCAAGACGCCCCATCTCTCCCCAAGGTCAAGAGTGTGCCTGTATGAACTCTGTCGAAGTGATAAAAAAAAAAAACAAAACAAAACCGATGGAGCAGTGTGGGCCTTCCCAAGCAACTCCCTCGTTCTTCAGTGGCTCGTCTCAGCTGTGTTACTCTCGAGTCTTCCGAACCCGACCCCACCTCGAGAGTAGACAGCTCGCGTAGATGGGCCAGAGACTAGCGTACTTGGGTCGGGCCCAGTCAGTTTGAAATCAACGGGCCGAATCACTTTAGAAGGGCCCATGAGTCCACCCTTGCTGATACGCAGGCCCAACTTCTGAAAAGAATGTTGTGTTTGAACCTTATTACATGATTGATGGAATCCCTCCACTCGACGCTGTTGAACTAATCTGACTGTTCTATCCCCCGGTGACCTGGTTAGACAAGTTTCACAGCTTCTGGTCAAAGCCTCTCTAGCATTTGACCCGTACAAGGTTACTTGCTCGTTCTGATCAAACCAGCCGGATGGCTGCCTAATTCGATCTTAAAAATCATCATCTGTAAGACTAAAATCAATGTGTCAAAAATAATGTAAGTGAAATAACATATATTTTTTAACTGGGAAAAATTTTAATGGTAAAAATACCTCCATAGCCTGCACATTAGTATTGTTAAGAGTGTAGTTTAGGTTAATTCAAAATAGTCATGAAACTGTTAGATATGATTACGGTTCGGCTCATTTGTTTAACGGATTGGTCTGATTATGGATTATAGTTCAGATGAATATGAACCACCTCATAATCATTTATAAACTAGTCGTTAACGGACTAGGTCGGTTTGGCCTGTGAACCATCCATTTTTTTAATTTAAAAAAGTTATTTTAAATGAATATTTTATAAATGGTCATGTCTTTTATTAAAATACGGTTACTTTCAAATTTGATTGGTGAATAATGTTTTGATTGGTACCTCACCCATTTATGACCATTGATTTTTCAATAAATTATAAGAGATTGTGACAGTTGGTGAGCGGGAGGCTATAGTTCACAATCCGGCCCAGTGCGGTCTAGTTTCATGACCTGTTATGGGCCGGTTCAATAGGTTAACAGTCCAGGCCGATACGGTTCAACGGACGTATATTAATGACCCGGCCCGTAATCGCCCCTTAACCCAATAAAAACGGTTCCGGGCCGGGTTAGGGGCGGTCTGGTCCGGTTCCGGGCCAGCCCGCGCCGTTTAACAACTCTGCCGCACACTTTCTACCATCAGAGAGACACCTTCGGCGCTTCCCAAAATTCCTATACCATCTCTCCCTCTCTGTTTCTCTCTCTCTACCTTGCTCTTCTGTTCTGACCATCTTCTGGGGGAGAGAGAAAGGGCAGTAGTCTCAGTAAAGTAGCGATTTTTCCCCCCCAAATTTTGACTGTCCCGGCAAAGAAGTCACCCTTCTTCCCCCTCATTTCGTGACCTAGGGCTGCGGATCTCCTCGTAATTGTGGAGGTGTAATTCGATCGATGGCCTTTAAGGCCTGTGCTTTAGTGTGGCTCTGCTGACGGATGGAGTTCGTTGGCTGCACTGTGAGGAAGGAGTTCCGGGGGTTTGGTACCTTCTCTGGGACGGTCGAGTCGTACGACGCGTCTTCCAAGTTCTTTAAGGTCGTGTACGAGGACGGGGATTTCGAGGAGCTTGAGCTCTCTGAGCTTGTCCCCCTCTTCCACCAGACGCCCAGGAAGAGGCGGCGGGGAGACATGGCACGGGCGAGGTCAGGTAATGCGTGCAGTGGCTTGGAGAGTGATTTTCATTTGAAAAGTGCTGTATCCGATGAGAATTTAGCTGGTGGGTGTGGGAATGTGGGGTCTGTGTGGAATTTGAGGGAAAGTATCAATCTGAATGTGCCTGTGGAGGAGGCCGAGGGGGTGAATTTGAGGGACGATGCTGCTTGTAATGGGTATGTGCAGGCAGGATTTGATTTGATCTCTGGCTTGGATTTGAATGAGGGATTTAGCTTGAAAGACGGATGTAATTTGAGCCCTAAAGACAGGATGATTTCTGGGAATAATTGTGGGATTGATCTGAATTTGGATACTGCCAGTTGTATGGATGAGAATTCGAGGCAGGCTAATTTCTCCGGTAGGAGAGAATGCCTCGTTGATTTGAACTTGGGAATTGAGAACAGCATGGAGGATGCGGATGCTGGGTTTGACCCAGCTGGAGAGTTGGGGCAAAATGCTTTGCTTCCGCCTGTTGATGATAACAGTGAAGAAGTTGTTATCGATGTGGAGGTGAAGTTCACGGATGATCATATTTCAGATAGAAGTTTAAAGGAAGTTAATCTGGATGCAGATGAACTAACTAGAGTACGAAAAATTAGCAGTTCTGCTGACCTTGCATTTGAAGGTTCCAGCTTGGTTCCAGTTGAGGTTCTGTGTGGGGATATAATGGACAATGGACCAAGCAGAGTTTCAGATGGTAATGGTGATCGCAGTTATTCTTTACCTCACACTGATGATGCCGCAAATGTTTTCAATCAGAGTGATTCGGGAAGCTCGTACAAACAAGGAAGTGAATGTGGAAGAAAAAGAAAAGTGATGGATAGTACACCAGGGACTGTATTGAGAAGAAGTGCTCGTAGAGGAGCTTCCAAAAATCGAGACCTTGAAATTGTTAGATCGGCAGGGATCGGTCAATGGGCCTCATCTCCTGCTGCGAGTGCGATAACAGAGGAAAAACGGGAAGATATTTGTGATATGCCACCAAAATTGGATTTACCTCCTCCTTCTAGAACACTCGATTTGGAAGGAATTTATGCTTTTGATGTTTTTTCTGTTTATTCTTGTCTGAGATCATTTAGTACCTTGCTATTCTTGAGCCCTTTTGATTTGGGGGATTTTGTTTCTTCGCTAAGGTCAGAGAGTTCAGATACATTATTCGATTGCATACATGTAGCCCTTCTGCAAACCCTTAGGAAGCATTTGGAGCATCTCTCTGGTGAAGGTTCTGCATCAGCTTTGAATTGCTTGAGGTACATTTTCTTATACCATTTCACCTCTTCTTATTTCTATTCTTAGTTCTTTTGTGATGATATGTCTTAATATGCCCTGCAGGAGCCTGAATTGGGATTTGCTGGACGTGATATCATGGCCCATTTTCTTGGCCGAGTATCTATTATTGCATGATTCTTTAATGCAATTGTCTGAACTTAGTTCACTGAAACTGTTCACTAGTGATTACTGCAAACAACCCATCTCTGTAAAACTTGATATACTTAGATATTTGTGCGACGGGGTAATTGAAGCAGAAGTCGTAAGGTCAGAGATCAATGCTAGATCTTTGGGTGCTGAACCTGATATAGACTTTGACCGGAGTATGAGTGTAAAAACTACCAGGAAAAGCAGAGCTATTGTTGGCAATTCTAGAAGAGCTTACTTCTCTGATGAGCTTATTGATGATACTACTGACTGGAACAGTGATGAGTGTTGCCTCTGTAAGATGGATGGGAACTTAATATGCTGTGATGGTTGCCCTGCTGCTTACCATTCAAGATGTGTTGGACTTGTGAGTGATCTTCTGCCAGAAGGTGACTGGTACTGCCCTGAGTGTCTGATTGAGAGAAACAAATCTCAGATAAGACAGTGTAGGCTGCTTCGAGGAGCAGAGCTATTGGGGTTTGATCCTCATAACCGGCTTTACTTTGGCTGCTTTGACTACCTCTTAGTGTAAGTTTATATATGCTTGCAATTTCAGAGTCTTATTGAGTTCATGGTCTGAAGTTTCTCCTTTTTTTTTTGTTTCCACCATGATTAGCTATTTGCAACTTTCACTTTTATGTAACAAGTTATTTGCTATTGGACATCAGCAGTTGCAATACATGATAGAGTAATTTCTTTTCATTAATACTCAGGTATAGGTGTCTGCAGTTATTTTGATGAAAAATTTTGCCCGTGCATATTTTTGCCAGCTCATTGTCATCTTCAGTTTGGCTCCTTTTTGCGAGCCTATGGTGACATTACTTGAATCCTATAGTTGTGGGTGTTTCCTTTCAGGGACTGAACTTATTTAGCTTCATGTTTCTTCTCTGGACTTGATTGCGATTCCCCGAATGTATTCTTTTGTTGATACGGATGATTTCGTTGTTACTAGTTTGGCGCTGTCATACTATCTGCTTTTCATTGAAATGTTTGATAGATCTTTATCTTGATGCTTTGGTTGTCTTATATTTTACTTTATCTAACAATCAGGTCAGATTCATGTAATACTGAGGTCTCATACAAATTTTACCACAAAAAGGATCTAACTTCGGTTATTGAAGTGCTCCAATCATCAGAACATTATTCTGACCTCCTGAAGGCCATCTGCATGCAATGGGATCTGTCTCCTGGCTTGGCTGGATGTACAAGTGATGTGGACTCTGTAAAGTGTATAGCTCGGAAGAAGATACTTTCTAAGAGAAACCATCCTGCCACTTCAGTTGCTGCAGTGACTCTGCCAATTCCAATATCATTTTCAAATACATGCAAGGCTGAAGATGAGAAGACAATAGAGAAAGGTTCTCTTATTGGAGGTTCAACTCGTTTTATTGCTGGCAAATTTGGGAAAGATCCAACAAATGGGATGGGCACCTTATACTTAAATTCAGAAGGATCTGCTGAAATTAAAACGAGTTCAGGATCAAAAATGAGGGATGGTTGTTTGGCACCAGCTCCTTCTGCAGTCAAACCAGTTAATATATCAACTGCAACTCCAAATGATACTTCTCTGACATTGAATACAATGAAAGAGGATGAGTCAGCAAAGCAGTGTGGAACTGGGTATGTAAACTGCTACAGTTTTGGAAAAATAGCTGCACCTGTTGTTGAAGAGTTACTGGAAAGAGTTAAACTAAATAAAGACGTCTTGCTATCAGATGAGGAGATCATATCACAACAGATGAGGGCAATTTCAAAGAATGTTAACAGATTCTACTGGCCAAATGAAAGAAGTATTGGTGTACAAAAAGAAAATTGTGGATGGTGCTTCTCTTGCAGAACTTCTGTGGATGAAATTGACTGCTTGTTTAACGCCTATATGGGGTCAGTCTATCCAGGGTCTGACATTGACATGTCTCTCCTTCAATCATCAAGGAATAATAGCAGACACTTCATAGGGGTTGTCGGTGGAATTCTCTCCATTGAAGATCGGCTGCATGGCCTTTTGCTGGGTCCATGGCTGAATTCACGCTATACTGAGAAATGGCGTAAAAGTGCTCTTGAGGCATCAGATATAGCAACTGTAAAGTCGTTACTGCTCGAGGTGAAGCTTCTTTTCTGATGTTGATTTGACACACAGAAGTGGTAGTTAGTTGATACCAGCCTTATAGAGTTTGTCCTGGTGTGCACATTCATGATTTTGTCGCACAACCAGTTTAGATCCAACCTTTATGAAATTTCTGATACACTTATAAATTCAGCATCTCAAGCAAATTACCTTGATATTTCTTATATTTTCGACAGCCCAATTTGTGTTCTGCACGTATATTTGGGCAGTGTTTCCATTCCTCAATGATCCTTTCACTGATAGTCAATCAAAATTGTTGTCACCGTGTTGAATTATTTGTTTTTCTATCAAAGCCCTGGAAGAGCTTTCCACAGTATAAAATTATATATTTTTCTTTAATGTTATTAACTGTTCAATTTTCTGCAATTTTCCTATTTAATCCAAAAAATGTTTTTATGTGCTCTTTGTTACTGGTCGTACATTCATTAGTCTAGTTGGATCCACTTTTCAGTTATTCTGTCGCTGGTCATTTTGCAGTTAGCATCAAATTTGCACCATTTAGCAGTTGCAGATGAGTGGAGGGAATATGAAGATTCTGCTTTAGTTCTTGGTTCTGCTTCACATGTTGTGACAAGTTCTACATCTGCATCTTCAAAGCATGGTCCTGGAAGAAAAAGGGGCAGGTTCTGCAATCCTGATTCAAGACCCTCATCAAGTGCTTCTTCTGGACCTGGACTGTTCTATTGGAGAGGTGGTCGGCTTTCTCGTCACCTATTCAGTTGGAAGGTGGTCCCTAGATCTTTGGCTTCGAAGGCTGCCAGACAAGGTATGAGACTGATTTCCTTCTATGTAGTTAGTTGAGGTAATAGAGGTTGCTTAAACTTGCTTGAGATTACAAACTTTGTAGGTGGGTGTAGGAAGATACCTGGCATTTTATACCCTGAGAATTCTGATTTTGCAAGGAGAAGTAGATATCTTTCATGGCAGGCTGCTGTGGAGTCCTCAACAAGCATCTCACATCTTGCTCTCCGTGTAACCATCTGAAATCCCTTTGCTGCCTTCTCATGGTCAAATAGTTTGGTTTAAGTATCTTCTGCTTATTAATCAGCACAAATTTAACTATGTAGTCAATTGTTATCTTTTGGCGGGGGTGGGGGCGCAAAAGCTTTCAATTTCTAGTGACGTGGCACAAGGAGAATTGATATCCGTGTAGCATAGCTGTGTGCACATATTCTGCACAAGGACAACTGTTGCTCTCAATTGGAAGATCTTTTTCTGTGTTTCGTACTCTTATCACTTCCTGGAGTGTCCATGCATTTTATCTTCCAGTGACCTGGTTGGTATGCTGCATGTTAAGAGTAATTGTCTGTGTCATTCATAGTAATCTATTATTTAGTTCCCTTTGCCTTTCTGTTTCCAGGTTCGAGAGTTTGACTCAAATATCAAGTGGGATGACATTGAAAACACAGACTCTATCTGCAAGATGGATAAAGAACTCAGAAAGTCACTTCGGGCATTCAAGAAAGTTATCATACGCAGGAAAGTCTTAGATGGTAATGGGGCAAAATATCTTCTCGATTTTGGCAAGAGAAGAGTCATTCCAGAAGTTGCTGTGAGACAGGGGTCTCTTGTTGAGGAAAGCTTTAGCAAGCGGAAGAGATATTGGCTGAATGAATCTTTTTTACCCCTTCATATCTTGAAAAGTTATGAAGAGAAGAGGATTGCTCGGATTTCAAATAAGATGAGCTCTCTGGACAGTGAGGCTGGTGGTGCAAAGAAGCAGCAGTTCTTGAGGAAGATGACTTCTGCAAATCTACTTCTGGTTGGGGTTATCAGAAAGAGGCTCTCCAGGGAAAGGGGTTTTGCTTATCTCTTCTCTAAAGCAGAGAGAGCAGAGTACAGTCAGTGTGGGCACTGTAAGAAAGATGTATTGACAAGGTACTGAATGCTTGCCTATGCTTACGCAATTCATGGAAACTGAACTGATGGATGAATAAAAGAATATTAAGTTTGTGGATGGGCAAAGATAGAATTTTGCCTTCTTAGTGAAAGATGCTGGAAATCACCTATCCACTGAAAAAATGTAAAGCAAAAAGAAAAGGAGTATTCTTGACCATATTTGCCATCATTAATGGTTATAAAATCGGCTTTGTATACCCTAGATCTCTATCAGTAAGGGTCCTGATCTTTCTCCTTTTTGAACTTCTTGCAGGGAGGCTGAAAGTTGCCAAATTTGCAAAGGTATGCACTCTTTCAGTAGGATTAGGTTTTTGGCTTCAGTTAAATTGCTGTTTGTCAAAAAATACTTGAAAGCTGGACATAAAGTGGCCTATGTTATTATATATGAATTGACTTTGGCATTTCCTTTGAACTTTTACTGTTATTCTGTGATCTAATGCCGCATGTTCTTTTACATAGGCATATTCCTTTTCTTCTTCTTCGTCTTCTTCTGTTGCCAAATGAGGCAGTTCAACTATAGTCTGTAGTATTGTGAGGGGAAAAAGGACAGAAATACCTGCATATTTAGGAGTTTCTGCCCATAATTTTCTCCACAATCTTGGATCTTCTGTTTGCAATATGTAGTGGCAGATTACAGAAGCTGTAAATCTTTCTTTTCATCTCTCTTGTAGTGGCTTTTTAAGTAAAAATCACACATGTAAATATTATCAATTTGAAGGCAGGGTCATTGCCCTGGGAGAGTGAGCACAAGTATCTTCAAATTCATCCTTATTTTTAGAATTCCTCAATCCTTTATAGGTGATTTTGCTAAATCCAAAATGGACATGCTTTATTTTCTTCTGTAGCATCTCATCAATATATTTCTTGAATATTCATGAAAACACCAACTCTTATGCCCATATGACACTCAAAATATTTTTTTGAGCATTCAATAAGAAAATTTTCTCACCCACATACCAAGAGGGGGCATAGAGGCATATACAGAAACCCAAATAAGTCTTCAAAAACATAGCATCACAAAAATTTGTATCCCATATCATCTTTCCAGGAATATAAGATCTTGTGATTCGACTCCAATGAAAGCCCATCTGTTCCTTTCCTTTCAAATTGTCAAAAAAATGGAAAGTAATCATCCTAATTAACTTTCTTTTGCTTTCCTTGCAATGTAAGCCAAACAATGCTCTAAGTTCCCGGTCAACGGTTCCAAGAATGATCCAACTGATCATCTGTGAGTCCACTAACAATGTAGAAGCAAATGTTTAGCTAATTCTTGCCCTTTTTTACATGGAATATCGGTTAACCATAATCTTCCCATATGTTTCAAGTTATCAATCACCCAGCTTGGCCCCATGTAAACTCTCTGCAAAAAAGCATTTTTTTGTTGGATCTTTACAGTGTTGAACTTGTCCCCAAGGAAAATCCTCTTGTTCTCCAATTTGCAGGAGTTCCTCTTAATAGGAATTTACTGTAAATAATGCTCAACTACTCCCTTTCCATCTCAACATGTCCCTTCCTTGAACATGTCTAAATTTGTACAAGAAGTCAAAAAAAGTTAACAAAAGACTCGAGCTACCAGTCCTATGCTCATTGGTTAAAATGTACATCCATACCTGGCCAGCCACTTACTCCTTGCATATGCTCCCATGAATGCATTCTTCTCCCTTGCTACATGTTACATGTTAAGATATAAAAATCTCACATCAGAAATTGGATAAAAATTATCCTAGAATATAAGAGATTGAGTACTAATAACCAATCAGTTTGAACTTTTGGGTTAGCATGGCTAGTGAAAATTTGATATGGTATCAAAGCTTACGGGTAGTTGTTGAGATCAAGAGCACAGTTGGCTTTCATGGTTAGATGACCGCTTGTCTAAGAGAGATACTCGACTCATGGATAATTGTTGAGCCCTTGTATTTAAAGGCATGTAGCAAGTGAGTGTGAGTGTTGATGTATAGAATCCCATTTTAGAAGTAGGATAGAAAGGATCCTGAAATATAAGAGACCGGTAACATTGGCCTCCAGGAATAAGGAGTGTAGATTTATGTTAGCGTACCAAACATCATATGCCAAAAGTGGGTGTAGCCTCCCCTACCAAGATGATGGTCATTGAATATTCGATAAAGAAATTTCATTAATGGCACCAAGAAGGTGATTAAATACATCTATGAAGGGAACCCAAGATAATGGTCATGTTCGACCAAAATTCAGCCAACCCAAACTATCTTCCTCCATACACTTGTACCTCCACACAGTTGTACCAATAGGCTCCCTTTTCTGAGGAGTTATCCACCTTACTTTCTCAAGCCCATACCACCAGCAATTTCCCCTGGAGCTACTATTGTTCTGTGTTGAATTTCCACAACCATTTCCTGTGGAATATTTCATTAAAGTGGAATTTTATCCCTATATGATGGCTTGAAATATACTATGACGGATTTTTTTAGTCTCTTAAATTTCCGTACAGGGGAAGTCTTAATCCTTGAAATTCAAACAGAGCTACTACCTGTAGAATATGTCATACTTCTAGAATTTTTAATGATCTATTTAGTCTTGCAAATTGAGTGTTTGATCACCAATATCAAGTAAATTCTGTTGTTAAATAATGTCCATGTACTTACTATATGCTTTGCTAGGGATTTTCCCTTCAACGTGGAAAGAATTTGTGCACATGTTCCTATTTAAATTTGTCAATAGCCAAGGAACTTTTATGGATCACAATATTTCTTTGCCATTCATTATGGATGGATAGTCTAGCATTGAAAGATCTTTCTGCGGCAGGAAAATACATTTGATTTTCTCTTGCTTGCTCATGTTAATAATTCATAGATGAATAATCTTTCAACCATTAAAAAAATAAAGTGAGAAAAGAATATATGTCTTTTCTGCACTACTGGTGGCACACAGATTGATGTGTTTAAACCAGTTTAGGTACACTGTATACTTAATGAAATTATTTGGTCTTCTTCTTCCAGAAGAAAACATTCCATAGCAGCTTAACCTTCATTCCTTGAAAATAGATTTCTGGTGTATAATCTGAATGAAGGTTTCTGATAAATAATTGGTTATTGTGTACAGATTTCATTCCTTAAGGTTCCTAGGCATTTATATAGACTACGTAATTCTACCTGAATCATTAAAGCCAATTTTTGTGCTTTAAACCCTACCTATACCCCAGTGAAAAGCCTAGAGTTGAGTTCAATTGAATATGAGGAGATAGTAGCCATCGCTGTGTTGATTTCCTTGGATCTTAAGGTTTCATATGTAATTGCCTCATTTATTTATGGGCTATTAATATGGTTTTGGATCATTGGCATTTGGGATGTGTGATAATTTTTACATTCAGAATAGCATAACTAGGTAGCGGTTCTTCTCCTCTACGGACTCTAATTATTTATGAATTTCTCAATTTACCAACAAAATGCTGCCAAAATATTGCCATCAGATGAAAACTTCCTTCTCTGAGTTCTTCATATATCTGACATGCGTTTTTCTCTTATGGATTCTCAGCTATTCAGTACTGCTGGTTTTGGAATCCTGTTGATTTCTGGTTACAATTAGGGTCTTCCTATGCAGTTGATTGTCAATCAGCAAATGCAATTGATTAACCACACAATTTATGGTCGCATGAATTGGCTATTGGAGAAATCTTGCTTGCTGCATCTAGAGGAAAGATATCGTTCTATTATGCTCACTGAGTAGGCTACAGTAAATGCTCTTTCAACAAATCTTATTTCCAATGCAATCCTTCAGTAATAATTGCTATTGTTTGATAAGATTACCTTATATTTTTCTGTTTCCTCTCTCTCTCTCTCTCTCTCTCTCTCTCTCTCTCTCTCTCCCTCTCCTTCCCCTGTATGGCTCTTATTGATGTTATACAATTTTAGGCCTTTTCCACAAGCGGCATGTGAAGAAGTCTGGTGGAGCCATTTCTGTCAACTGTGCATATGCATGCCACCAATGCCTGCGGGACAAGACTACTAAAAATATCACAGAAAGGTCAGGAGAAGTCCCCAAAAAGGCTACTTTCTTGAGTGCCAGGGTTGGAAAACGCAACAGGAGGGTGAAATTCATCTCAGAAAGAGCAAAGTTGCAGCCACAGAATTACAAAAAGGCCCTTGCCAAGCGCAGGCTAGTGAAACTCCGTAGTAAAAAAGCTATGGTCATTAAGAAACAGGCTCGATCAACAAATGCGGTGTTACCTCTCCGACGTTCAGCTAGGCAAGCAGCCAAATACATGGCAGTGCAGACTGAGAGCAATAAAGGGCCTAAGAAGGGAAAGCAGAAGAAGTCCAAAAAGGGAGCTCCCAAGAGAAAGAAGGGTGAAGAAGCCTCATACCAGAAAAAGAGAACACAGGCATTTTACAGTTACTGGGTCAATGGTCTCCATTTATCCCGAGGAGCAGATGCTAAAAGGGTGACAAACTTTAGAAAGAAAGGCATATTTTCTCCTGATGATTCAACTGCTGCTAGGCGTGAGAAAGTGAAGTGCAGTCTCTGTGGTGAAGGTAGCCGCACATCAAAGTCAAGTTACATTGCCTGTGAAATATGCGGAGGTAAGGGTTTGGCTCTGCAGATTTGTTCACGTGTGTTTCCCATATCTTGAGATGGACAAGAGGAGGTAGCTCTATCAGCGAAGGCCTCCTTATTGATGGAAGTGTTTTCTAATGAAAATAGGAAATGCTTTTGTTATCTGGCGAATTGAATGAATGAAAAGGGAAATTTGAATAAGATTATTTCCGTGCCTGAAAAGTGAAAACTGACGCTGTTCTTATTACACCTTTCAAGTTTTATTAATTTGATTGATGAAATAAGGTATAATGCATGGCCACTCCGTACTCATTATTAATTGCATAATTTTTCCTCCATTGTAGATTGGTACCATGCAGATGCATTTGGGCTTGACCCTGAGAAAATGCAGCAGATCATGGGCTTCAGGTGCCATATGTGCCTAGGGAAGAGTCCTCCAGTCTGCCCCTGCCAGTCCCATTTTCCTGGTGTGCAAAACATTTCTATAGTCGAGTTGTCTATGGAAGTTAGTAATGGGCATGCAGAGGATCCATCACTTCCATTAGAGTCAAACTTGGAATCGGAAGGAGGATTACCCGTAAGTAAGAAGCCGAAAACTTCTCCGTGTCAGGACAAGTGTTGATCGAAGCCATAGCCAGGCCATTGATTATACTGACTTCCCCAAGGAAATCCTCCAAGGAATCCCTTGTATCTGTCCTTAGAGATGCGAGAGGGACAGGACCACCGAGATCTCTGACTGACTGTGACTGCTGCTGACACTGACCATGTTGACCCTCCTACTCCTCAGCATTGCGGGCATATCAAGAGGCATTAATTAGGATACAGGTAGGCAGAAGAAAATGTATAGATTAGTTTGCTGGGGGAACCTATTGACATGGTAGTACTTGCTGCCGCACTCTAGTGTAGGTTTAGGATTTATATTTGTAAAGATGCAGTCAATGAATATTCATGGCATTGTTGAACAAGACATATTAGATGATTCGTTTTACATTCGGGAGACGAGACGTGACGAGGAATAATACTTCTTTTGGAGGGGAATTCATGTTTGAGGTGATTGGAGACTCGGCCCTTCTGAAGTCCGGTGACCGACCGGCCGGTTTACCGCCCCCTGCACATTACATCTGCCTTCTGGTAAATTCTTGGTGTATGATGATGAGCCCCCTGTTATTGGTAGCTTCTTTAACTGAACAGGGCTGTGTTGCAGCTTCTTGGAATAACTAGAAATATACATAATTTTAAAAAAAAGATAAATTTTTACCAGAAATGGGATGTCAAGTGAAGGTACACTCTCTTACGTAGGATTGACCGCACGCGATCATCGCCCGTTACATCTCAAAACTTTAAAATTAAATTGCTGCATCTTTTCCCGCCGTTTCTCAGAAACCCCTTCTTCGGTCTCTCGGATTCACTCACCGGCGGTCCGTCTCTCGATCTGGCGTTACGCAGCTCCCGAGTTCATGGCGAAGCTTTCACGGTTTTGCATCGGCATCTGCAGCTTCTCACACGGATCAGCACTGCGATCCTCTTCCCCAAGTGCCGCCGCACCCTCCTCCTCCTCCTTCCGTAGTTGCTGTAGGCGGAGCCTCTGTACGCTAAGCTCTACGACGAGTGCATCAAACTGAAGGTACTGCAATTCCTATTCCATTATGCGACCAGGATAGATGCTAGCAACAGCGTGTTGATTGTTTAACCTGAGGTGCACTTGTTGAGAATGGAGGGAGGAGGAATTTACCTCGATTTCTGCCAGTCTGTCTTTGTACTTTCAGGCGAAGGAATTCGGCGAGCTGGAGCATCTCAGTTCATTAATTACATGGCAGGTGCTTGTGATTTCATATTTTGTTTACCCTTCTAATCAGGTTTCTGGCTTTCTCCTTAATATCTTTTGGCATTTGGTTTGTTAACGGGATGAACTCTTGGTTTCTTCTTCTCTTAGATGGTATCTGGATGTCTAGATATATTGAACTGTTGCTTCACTTGCTGCTTTGTTGCAGCTGCAGAAGAATTGATACTGCACCTGAAGGATGAAAATGATAGTTTGCTTGCAAAACTACATGATTTAATTTCTTCCGTGAAGCATATCCTCAACCGTTGCAGAGAGTACCGGTTATTCTCTGCAAGATCATACGTTCAGTTGAATATCTAGCGAGGATAAAATTGACGCGGACAATGACACTTAATGGAGGCCAGCTGTGGATCATCAAGGCTTGGATTGCCAGAAGCTTCTGGTGGAAGAAATTTACAAGAGTGGGCTACTGATCACTTTCATTTAACAGCTTGTGGTAGTCATCTTGCTTGGCTCTACACTTGGTTGTTCTTAAAAGATCATCACTGCTGTCTTAATCTATACTATTGGTTTGATAGGTCTATTTTCTATGATAAAGCAAAATGATATCCTCTTCTTTGACTGGGTATTTTCATCTGATCAAACTGTTGTTATCTTCCATGCTCAATATATTTAGTTTTGCATTGCGGTATTACTACCTGATGGTCCTGTTATTGGCTTCTATCCTTGGTAATAGATAGTTTACATGATCAAGGCACTATGATCCAAATCCTATATGACTATGTTTCTTACTTTTTTTATGCTTATGCTCTTTGGTGGATTGCTTACTATCAAGTAGATTAATTTTTCTGACAGATGAACAACTCTTTGAGGAAGTCGAGAAACTCCATAAGCTTGAAAGCAAGGGAGTTGATTCCATTGCAGAGCATCTTAATAGTGAAAGAGGAGAGGTGAATGACCCCCTAGTTCCACAGAATGGGTCAGATATGTCCAGTTACCCTGCGACCAGGTCTAGAAGAATGCAGAAAGCACTCTGACATCTCTACATAATGTTAGTAGTAATAATTCTCAATTGCAAAGTAAACTCATATGATAATGTATAAAATACTTATGACACAAAATTGCAAATGCAGTGACGAAAATTAACAGAAATGGAAAACCAATCGAAGTTGAGACCTGTGGCAGTTATAGTGTCCTTAAGACAAATTTGATCTCTCTTGGGTGTGCTGAGGTGGCTTGGTCGATTGTCTGTCAGGATACAACGATGATATGAGTCGATGACAGCACCGTACCTTGAGCTCAAAGGTAAACCAATAGATGACAGAACATCAAGATAGAAAACTGTGCTCGAAAATCTGAGAAGGAGAGCTTGATTTATTTGTTGAGTAATTTACTCAATATATAGGAAGAAGATAGGGGTGATGGTTTAACATACCAATAGGCACAATAACCTTTAATGATCGGATTAAGAGTATGTTACCATTAATCTATCCATTAATGGTTAATTCATCATTAATCTGAACATTAATAATGAATTCAACAAATTATTCATAAATAACCCTTAATTGTTCTATTATTATGAACGGATTCGAATAATCATTCATAAATAGCCTTTAATTGTATGATTATGAGTATGTTACCATTAATCTATTCATTAAGAGATCATTCATCGTTAATCCGAACATTAAGAATGAATTCGAAGAATTATTCATAAATAGCTCTTAATTGTTAGATTAAATGTGCCTTACAATTAATCGACCTNTCATCGTTAATCCGAACATTAAGAATGAATTCGAAGAATTATTCATAAATAGCTCTTAATTGTTAGATTAAATGTGCCTTACAATTAATCGACCTGGCTGATTCATAATTAAGAATGATTCAACGAATTCGATTATTATGAATGATTCAAGGAATTCGAGCATTAAAAATGATTCAATGAATTTGAGCATTAAAAATATTTCAATGAATCCAAATAATCATTGTATGAGAACAATTTCTCATTCATAATCAAATAAATGCTTTTAGCCAACACATAATGGTGGAATGGAAGTTGTGCAGGAAGATTCGGAAAACACTTTCAATAGAGGAACCACATCTATTGGTGCACCTGAAGAGACTAAGCAGGTACCGAACAGTTCCAAGTCCCACACATTATATGATGTTATTCTGACTTTGTATCTTCTCTGACTGTTTATGGTATACATCCAGCCACAATGCTGCTAGTTGAGAACTGAGTACCTATTAATTTTTTTTCCAGCATTCTTCCTGTGCTCAGCACTTGTATAGTCCTGCTTATTTCTTCTTTATTTATCTAGACGTTTGTGCAGCGATAAATCCACTTGCAAGTGCATGTTTCAAGCACTAATACAGTATACATTGGGCATGCAATTTTCAGTTGTCACTCAGCTGGCAGATATCCGCGTTTCGGCTCTTCATGAATCAAGTGGTAATTATTGAATTACAATATGAAATTTGACCCCATGAAGTTTTGTTCTCAACTTTCTCGTCCCTGCAAGCACATGTTTCAAGTGCCATTAAGTACACATTGGGCATGCAATTTTCAGTCGTTACTCAGAAGGCAGATATCTGCATTTCAGTACTTCATGAATCAAATTCAATTATTTGATTATAAGATGAAATTTGTTCCTTAGTGGTAATTATTCAATTAAAAATGAACTCTGTTCTGAAGTTTTTGTAGTTCAGGATATCCCAATTTGGATGTGTAGTTATTTTTGCTGGTGCTAGGATGAATTATCTCTGAATGTATCTCAGATTCATGCATCCTGGATTGAAGAGAGGGCAGCCTTTATTATGTTTGAATGGATCTTTGTGGATATCTGATATTGTGAAAGTCCACATGGAATGGAGAATCCATTGGTGATTAATCCAACAACTTTTATATGGATGGATGTTTTAATCAATGTGCAGTGCCATGTGGAAGCATATGATTTCACAAGTTTAAACTTGGTTTTCATATATGAAGGCAATATCTTCTCTGGTTTTCTGCTGTTAGTAAACTGTTCTTACCCCACCAGTGCCAAATCATAGAAACTCAGATTTTGAGACTGTATCTTATGTACTTCAAATTGCTGACTGTCCAGTGTTCCGGTGTTGTTTATTGTATAACAGGTTACTCGTTCAGTTTAACGTTGGCTAACAGAGAAGCATCAGAAAAACTGGAGCTGATGTACAGAGTTCAGTCACTGGGAACATATGAGAGGGTTGCACCAGAATGGATGAGAGAGGTAATTAATTTCAGTGCAAGCATGTGCCTGGTATTTTTTGACGGAATAATAGCTTACTGAGAATCAGATAAGGAAACACCCAACTTCACCATCTGTGTGGTATCTTGTCATGAGACATCTGTGTTATTAACAACTGGAACACAGATTCAGTAGTGCTACTGTGAATTAAAGAACGCTGTTTTGGAATCAAGTCCATCTGTAGATTCAGTGGCGTCCATGCTTTTGAGGCAAGTGGGTGTCCGCATGGATTGATCCAAAATTACCCCATAGTCTCCATCAAATGTGACATCTGCTGCGTTTCGGGCAACAGGGGCAAGATGGACAGGTTAACAAAGAAAGACAGCGGGACCTTAAAGCTCATCAGCACAATGATATGGCTACAGATCACAGTCAAATAGACTTTTCTTCTGCCAGGATAAAATTCCTCCTAGTTATAAACATGTGATATGCATTGTCAAATTGGACAAGACACCATCTCACGCACAGAATCTAATATTACCATCCCGATTAGTCACTCAGTCATAGGAATAATCACTAAGTGAAAGTAAAACGGGTTTGGGAGTAATTAATTAAGGCAGGACAATAACAGTCTATCTCATGTTCATATGCAGGGCACTTCCCGGATATGACATTTTTAGCACAACAAGGGAACTAGCCGTTGCGAAGGAATCTCCATAGCCGTTTCCAACGGTCAAAAAATTTTGAAAAGGCTTCATGTATCCTAATGCGGTGCTACGCGCACGGTCAATGCCGTCTCTTGCACTCACCACCGCCGTTATTAAGGCCCCATAGACCTCCGCTCCCCTCATCTTTCTCTCTGTTGTTGCGTTGAGAAAGGAGAAAAAACC
Organism: Sonneratia caseolaris; assembly: GCA_900006705.1. Taxonomy (NCBI): domain Eukaryota; kingdom Viridiplantae; phylum Streptophyta; class Magnoliopsida; order Myrtales; family Lythraceae; genus Sonneratia; species Sonneratia caseolaris. The sequence goes on from CXYZ01003098.1 coordinate 591,541, forward strand.
CTTGATCGGATTTTTCTTCTTTCTCTAAGCGACGCACTCGAACTCCGGTTAGCTCGCTGTACTTTTCTGATTTTGCTTTGTTCGAATCTTCTGGTGTTTTCTTCCCCTTGTGATATCGGTCTGTAAACGAAGAAGAGAATAGAAATGGCCACCGTTAATGGGCACGAGGAAGAAAGGTACCGAGGCAACACTCCAGCAGCCGCTCTGGCCTCCAAACAGCCTCTCCCCACTGCAAAGTCCGTCGACACCCAATCCGTGCTCAAAAGGTACTTACTTGCCTCAGTGGATCCACTTCTCGCAAGAATCTGGTTTCTCATTTCTTTCTTGATCTCAAGAAAAGAAACCCTTAATTGCCTATGAAAAATCATTACTTGAGGATATTTATGCGATGCCGCCCTGTTGAATCGATTATCCGGCCCTGTTCAATGCTATAATAATGGGTTGATCTGATTTCGGATTTTCTTAACCTGGAGACTCCTTTTTGTGCTTGCGCTTACCAGGTTCATTGACCTTTCGGTTTGTTCATGTAGCAGTGAGTTGTATCTGAGCTCATCTGATGCTTTCTTGTTCTTCCTGTATGAAACAGGCTGCAATCAGAGTTGATGGCTTTGATGGTACGAGAGCTGTTTACCCTCTTTCTTCTATGAGACCAATATTGTTGTGTTGGGGAACTGCTCTGAGATCTTTCGCTGCTCTTGAATTTCGATTAATTACAGCAAAAGCTCCTCCCCTTCCCTACTTTCTCGGAATTAACAGTGTCGAACTGATTTGAGTACTGCAAGCACTATTGCCTGTTCACTCTCTGAGCTTTGCATGCGATTCAATTCAGATGAGTGGTGATTCTGGAATATCAGCATTCCCCGAGGAGGACAACATATTCTGCTGGAAAGGGACAATCGCGGGAAGCAAAGACACGGTGTTTGAAGGGACGGAGTACAGGCTCTCTCTAGCCTTTCCGAACGATTACCCATTTAAGCCTCCCAAGGTGAAGTTTGAGACCGCTTGCTTCCACCCAAATGTGGACGTTTATGGCAATATATGCTTGGACATTCTACAGGTAACATTTTGAATTAATCCCTTCAAGATTGGTAATCATGTTCTGGCGTATCCAAGAATTATCAGCTCTCTCTTCCCTAACTTGATTCAGTCGATTCTTCTGCAGGACAAGTGGTCATCTGCTTATGATGTCAGGACCATATTATTGTCTATCCAGAGTCTCCTTGGTGGTAAAATAAACGTCCTATCTCACAGTTACGGTTATATGAAGAAAACAGTGTTAATCTAACTCGTGCAAACATTTGTTTGTGATATCAGAACCAAACACAAGCTCACCTTTGAATACTCAGGCAGCCCAGCTATGGAGCAACCAGGAAGGTAAGACTCTCGACTACTGTTCCCTTTCCTTTCCAACATCATGATTGGTTTCGGTCCTTTGGAACCTATGGTGTTGTTGAGAAGCAGCAGCTAATTGTTCTGTACCTACAGAGTATCGGAAGATGGTGGAGAAGCTGTACAAACCTCCTAGCGCTTGAAAAGTTAAAAGAGGATAGTGGACAGAGTCAGTCCAGAAATGAAATGAAGTTTGTCCGGCAGCTAATTAATTTGTCCTCCGCCTCCGTTTTGTTGTTTCTTCACATATTGTTCAAGTGACCACATTGAGATGTAACAAAATCCCATTTGGTGATGACGGTTGAAACTATGATTCAGAAAATATGACAATTGATTTGAAATACACCCTCCTCTCAGTTCCAATAGGGAAACAGCTCTCCCCCGTATCAAGTGCAGAGATCTTCTTTCCATTCTACAATTCGATCAAATCCCTTTCCTTGGCAGCGAAGCCATGTGCACGAAACTCTTTGGCAGGCCTAGCACTGCTCACACCACTTGCCAGACACTACTTGTGAAAGCCAAGCCATGGATATAACAAGATAAATTTCATGGCAAATGTTGGGATTCTTCCGAACTCTACCCCGCCTCCTCAGTTGTTCTATATCCCAAAGGGAGATGTGGTCGAAACCATGCTATTTATTTTGGTGAAAACAGAAATGTGTGTCGCTTGCGAAAATGCTGGTTCAACTAACTATCATCCTTCGTCTCTGCCCTGAAAGTTGGTTTTCCTATGGGTGGGGCGGTTCCCTGATGCAACTTCAGCTTGCTCATTGCTTGATCGATTGGTTCACTGACTCAACAGGCAATGAAGCTTTAAAGAATTTCCTTTTTGAAATACTGTCAGATTTGCGGTCCGAAGAATCATTTTATGTCACGCGAAGCTGTCTACAGATGTGGATGGCAGATTGTCTCAAAACATTATTTGCCCGACAAAGTCACTAGAATCTTGGGCAAATGTTGGGATTTGAGGCTTTTCTAAGTCCAAACTTCCTTCCTGGGATATCGTCAACCTTTTTCCAGTAATCTAGAGAATGAGAGAATGCTATTTTCCCTTTTACTTTAATTTTAGGATTTATTTAATATTTTAACATTCATAAAAAAAATTTATTAGATGCGATTATACCATATCAGCAAGCATGCCACGTGGTATAACAATTGCATAAAGCCATCTCCATCTCAAGGCAAGAAATTTTTGTCACGGAACCACTGGCCACATGAGTTAGGTGCATAAACGTTAAGCCATTTCTCTCTAGTGCTTTTTGTCAAAAATGTTGGGGTTTACGATTCTCAACATCCTTTGGCAGCTCCTGTTTCTGGAAGCAACTGAAAGCAACATCACTTGTTCAGCTGTCCCAAGTTAAATAATGAAGAAAGAGCCATTTCTAGGAAGATACGCCATCATGTGTTCAGAATCACTAAGGTAATACCATCATGTGTTCAGAATCACTAATATCGATAAATCCTTCAGCAGAGATCTGCAAGTGAACGTAAATTCACTGAACTGGTGAATCCAGGCCTTCCAGTGACGACAGGGGGCGCAGATTCTGCTGCCTCTGGGATGGAAAGGATGGAATCTTCCGAAACGAAGGTCTCTTGCTAAGGTGTCGCAGGGTCCTCTTTGTATGAAGTGCTCGAACGAGTGGAGAGGCTCTCTCTTTGAACTTGAGGATCATGAAGAAGAGAAGCCTACAAGAAATGAAAATAACTGCAACAGCAGCTAGATCCCACCATTTTGAGTAGCTTACGTCTATGTGAAGTATTTCTGTGAGGACTGCTTCACCTTTCAGTTTTGGGTTGCCGGGAACTAGAGGATCAAACTCAAGCCCAATCATATCATTCTTGTATGCTCCCTACACGCAAAGACACAGTACGAGGTAAGCTTTAAGATTTATATCTGCACTTATCAGTAGAATCTTGCCATGAAATTATTGACAGAAAGGAAAAGAACCATTTAGTTAAATTAGGCTGTCTCATTTGGAATTGCCCGATTAACAGTTAAAACTGCTTGAATGATATCCATAAAGATCGCATGTCTGTTCAAATTATCATGCAGCTCAGAGGAATATTGTAAGGCTCATTTGGTATAGAAGGATGGTATTAATGTTCTGATTTGTTCCACTATTTCTGCTACAGATGTGCATCAGCTTGATGCCCTTGAGTGGCTGCTTTTCTTTAGGTTAGATCTATGACATGGATCAATTAAACTGGCATTCTTTCATTAATGCTATAGATACCGATATTCCCTGTTGTTACAGATAATCATTTGATGTGCTGTTTATTACCTTTGAAGAAGCTGCTGATTTTTCCTAGAGAATATCAAATAATTGCATATCACATCTCAATCTTTCAGTTTTTTTTTTTGTTTTCTTTTTACTTGAGCTTCAGTTCAACTGCTCCGCAAAATTCCTCTCAACTGAAACTTACCTGTAATGCCCATGCTCCATAGTTGACGTAGGAAATAGGATAGCGCCAGAATACCTTGGGGATGTCAGGAATGAACCGAAAATACCCAGAAGTCATCATCATGATTCCCTACACAAATAACATGTCCATGAAGTTAACCTCATATTGGCATTGAGATGGGGAATGATAGTTAGCAATGGAAAGAGGAAGAGCCTTCTGTACTACACTTACAATATACCCTGCCCCCAAGATGACTCCCATCAAGAAGTTTGGAACCAGTGCAGCTATAACCATCATGGAGCTCTCAACAACTGCAATGGAGCCAAGAAGATCGAGCCACACGTACAGGAAATGGGAAATCTCGGGCCGAAATTTCACCATATAATTGGTGATGGCTGAAGTGGCAAGACACATCATTGCTAGAAATGGAGATGCTGAGAGAAAGTTTGCTATAGTATACACTGCTACTCCATAGTGCCGATTAAGTCTCTCCCGGTAGAAAACCTGTCAAGAAAGAAAGGGCTGAAACTTCTGAGTACCTCGTGAAGGTCCATAATCTCTGAAAACACCTCTCTTACCTTCAATTCTTCAATGAAAGATGGAAAACCTCCAATCGACATGAAGGTCATAAATCCTGAAAGGAATGCTCCACACGAACCTCGTGCAAAGATTGCATTGAAACTTCTTCCAATGTTGAAGAAGATAGTACCAACAGAAACTGAAACTACTATATATGTCATTATTCTCAACCAGTAATACCCAATATCTCGAGACATATTCACGAAAGATCTCCTCGTCAAAGTTGAGAGTTGCTTCCTCCATGTTGCTTGGCTGCCTCTGCTCCTCCCTACCACTAGCCCTTCCTGTCATATTTAGGTACCGCATCATGTTTTGTATCCTGTTTTGGTCCTTACTGATCTGTAATTACTCATGACAATAAAACCTTCTAATTGCTCCGTCAGCACAGCAGAAATATGCCAGAAGGCTCTAGATCAACTCATCTTGCAACTAAGAGTTCAAAATGCTTACTTACAATCTTTGACATTTCTTGAATTCTGACCCTTGAAATTGATGCATACTTCGAGCTCCTGTATTTCTCAACGAGCAATGCTTTAACCTGTGCTGCCGTTGAGTTGGTGAGGGGGTCTGACCATGTCTGAACTTCCTATATATAGAAACCAGGATAGTTGTGAGCTGTAATTTCCACAGTGAGCTGCTAATAACTTGAAAATAACACACGAAGGAATGCTTCCTCCAGTTTAGTCAGACAGCCCTTGAAACTTGCTGGCAGAGGTTGAACAACAAGAAGTAGATTTATGTAAATGAAGAAATGCCTGATCGGTAATAGAAGCAGCAACTATGGTGCTCATTCTGAAGCGTGTGAGAGCGAGGATAACTTTTAAGTGGCAATGAAATAATGCACTTGCAACTGAGGAAGATATACGTACACTTGCTCGGTCGGAATATTCCATATAAGTTGTGACCATGTCAAAATCGGTATTAATGCAACGAAGGAAATGGTCGGGTGGATTTCTGCGTCTGGGACAGGGGAATCCTGTCTCAGCAAAGAACTGCACAACTCAGAAAGAAAAAAAAAACAGCATTTAATTTCTTGGTTATGAATATTTCTCAATAACACGGCACTCTATATATACTCTGCAGCTGCATAAACAGAGCAAATGTTGACGGATTAGTCCTATGCCATGTGATACTACTTCTTTGAATACTCATTATGTGAATTGTTTTGGCAGTAATATGTACCCAAGATGGGGAGAGGGGAGAGGCAAAATCTCATAATATAATGAACTTGATTGATGTTTTGTACTTCCAAGTCATATAAAGCCATGGATGTAAACTCTCTACCTCCACTGCCATCTCTGCTCGGCCAAGATAAACTGTTTCGCCATCCGCAAGAAGGCACAGATCGTCAAACAGTGCAAAAACTTCAGAACTAGGTTGGTGGATTGCCGAAACGACAGTTCTGCCAGACTGACTGATGTCCCGTAGAATTTGTACTACGAAGAAAGCGGAGGCGCTGTCGAGTCCACTGGTAGGTTCATCTAGAAATAGCAAGTTCGGCCTTGTGATAATTTCTAGTGCGATGCTTACTCTCTTCCTTTCCCCTTTGCTTATTCCTCGTAGGTGCCAGTTCCCTATTAGACGATCGGCGCAGTCCTGAAGACCCATCTGAATGATTACCCCCTCAATGGATCTATTAATCTCCTCTTCTGTCATCGTGGAAGGCAGCCTTAAGTGGGCAGAGTACATTATGGTTTCTCTGACTGTGAGAGTCCCCAGTAGCACATCATCTTGAGTCACATATGCCTGACGTACAAAAGGAAACTTGCAGATTCAGAAGCACGAATGTGAGATTAAGTTGCAGACAACACGATCTGGTATATATCCGACAGCTATTCCAGGAACATGCCCATTAAATTCTCTCGTTCTCAAAATTGTGCTTCCAGCCCAGTTTATCTCTTAAGCATGGGATGAGTTCGATGTCCACAGTCGGTAAATTTGTATAGTACCAAAATACTTACAGGACCACTCGAGTTCAACCTTCTCTGCTTCCCATTGAGGAGAACCTCCCCAGTCATCACGCAATTTGTAGCCAATCTTCCTGCTTTGAAGTCGATTATCATTTTCATTAATATTTATGAAAAAAAAATTATTTGTAAGTTTTAGGGACACGAAAAGCGCAGAAGACCAGCTTTAATCACTTCATTTTCGGAGATAGTGGACGTCTTTTAAATTGAATCTTCATCTTCCATTGTATAGCATGAAGCATGTCCATTTCATCTCTACTTAGTCCTATGTCATTTCAGGTCTCTTTCCAGTCAGGCTTCCTTTCCGTCCCCGGCAAGGGCACCGTCTGACTTTGCTGGGAGGTACACTGAGACTTATTCTCATCTCATGCTTATGAACAAAACATTTTTTTTTCTGGGTACATTTTTTTACTTTTCTATGGAAATGCCATGCAAATCCTATGCCCGACAAGGTGAATAAATGCGAGGTGTTGATTGATGCTAGACTGAAACAATAGAGCAAGCAACCCAAACAAGAGGGGCCTTGCTTATGCATATTTGACAGGAGAACAACTTGTCCACATTATCAGTCTCCACAGGAGTAGGCAGAGAGAGACAACCTGCGAGTGAGTCGAGAAGAGTAGATTTGCCCGAACCAGAAGGTCCCATAATGGCCAGGAGCCTTCCGGGCTCAGCAAACCCAGTGAGCCCATTCAGCAGTTTCTTAGCATGACCACTGCCAGAGTTCGGCAAGATCACTGATAGGTCCTCCCACACCAGGTACATGGCCATAGCCCCCTCTCCATCTCGACTGGCTTCAGGACTGGGAACACCATCCTCCACGTTCTCCATTTTCACTGGGCTCCAAAAGCCAACAGAAAAACGGAGAGAAGAAAACTTAGATGATAAATGGAAGGGGCGACGTCTGTCAGGTCTTCATTGAACGCTTTGAACATTACCATCCTATATATATGCTCAAGTGCAGGCTAGAAACTAGACTAACCACTCCTTGCCCCCTTGTACGAGTCGATTATCTATATGAAACTGCCTTGCTTTTCACGGTCAGGGTTTCACTTAACCCTTCCCGAGCCAGTCCAAGCAAGCCATCTCACGGCACCTACCGAATTCATGAAAATTACTTCCTACAGTCTGCCACGAGATTTGAATCACAGATATCAAGCTGCAGGGATGTCCCTATCATCCCAATAAAGCGCAGTGGCCCCTATAGTATAGTCCTGGATATCTGAAAGGGATTAGCAATGAATTCCAGAAGTACTTGTTGAGATATTATTAATGCCGACACATAGAAACAGAGGTATTTTCTTTCTGTTGATGTTAATGCATGAGAAGAAAGAGCAGACTGCCCCTTTTTCCGATGATGTAGCTGCATTTACTAGTCTAAAGTTGGATACACCAACTTACTGCTAACTTCAGCATCTCCATTAATATAGGACCCTCTCGTCGAGAAAAATAGACAGATGGGGAGCGGAGGATGGAAAGTCGTCGGGAGAGAATCCTACGGTAGAAGAAGGAAACTTTCAGGCCAGGTCGGGTCTATCAGATCAAACATGACGAATCCGAGCCGGTGAAAATGACCGCGTTGGACTAACTGTCTTCTGTCCGCCAGGGACTGGGTGCTTTCTTCCAGGACATCCCCATCCAGGACATCACGGTAATTTCTTCGCTGTTTTGGTTAACCCTGCATGCAGTAGTTAGGGGTGGACGGAGAACAGACATCCTCTTAGATTTATAGCAGAAACTTCAAGTTTGCCGGGGTCCATAGAGATGACCATGACCCACTCACCACACGACCACTGTGGTCGGTACGTACTGCTAACAGAAATCATGCATAGTCCTGCTGCTGCTTGCTGCTGCAGCAGCATGGGCAAATAGGAGGGGACGAGCATCAGCGTATTTCACTACATGGGTAGGTTCAGTCCCCTACTCGCCATAAATGACTTTGAACGCTCTCTCAGCTGGTTCATAGCCCTGCAACTTAGATGTCATAAAAGCGAGCACGACATTAAATTTCAAGGTGAACACAGGTAGACGCACCAGCTCGGCCGGCTCCGGCGAGGTCCGCGCTAAAAGAGTGATATACCATTTAGCAAACCTTGGATCTCTCTGTACGGTTTCGAGTGATGATCCTTCTTCATGCCAGCCGGAGAGGGTCTCCATCGGCGGACAACTTCTGGGGTGGGCCTTTTTTGTGGTGTCATACTGGGCCTGTAATAGGGCTCTTCCTGGGCCCACCGGAGCACTTGATCGCTCGAAACAAGTAGCCGTTCTTGTAGTTTTTTGAATATCTACAGGTTCCCACCGTTTGACCACTCTTATAGTTCTTCCATTTCCTCCCGAACGCAAGGAGATGATGAGGAGAAAAGCCGGCCCTCGACGGAGAGCTTCCCACCGGCCTTGGATCCGATACGATCTGGTCTCTCGGAGATCGATCCTGCCTGCCATCCATAAAATTCGTGACGCCAGACTCGCCATATTAAGACCGAGCCTCGTGTTCCTTCTCTCCGGGGTGGACACAACATATGCTGTCCAGCTTGCGAGTACGCGACGCATAGCTGCCGCCGCCGATAAATTGATCGACGATGGAAATACGGTTGATAACGGATGAACTACCGGTATGACTGGTACGGTCTCTGTGTCAAAAGATAGCAGCAGAAGATTAGGGATAAATTCTGCCTTGATTGCTGCCCACATGCCATGTGGTATGACGTACATGGTTAATAGTTTAATTTGACATGTGCAAGAATAGTATAGGAAATTGGAAGAATAATTAATACCTTTTTGAAAATATGATAAATAAAAAAAATTAATGGGAGGAAATTAAAAAAGAAAAGAAAAGGAAAGAGTGAGCGGGTCCGTCAGTTTTTCGTGACATAGCGTGAAAAGGGTAGGGAGAGGCCGTCTCCACCTCCAACACGAGGGCTGAAATCAAATCCGATAACCTCTCAACAGTCGACGATCGATCACAGAGACGCTGTTTCGGTGTCGGATTGGCCAGTCGCCCTTGGATCATAATCCAGTCAATCAAGACCCTACCCCTTTGCGTTCGTAAGCTTTCCGGCCGTCCATTTGCCGGTGCACAACTGTGGCGATTGGCCGGACTTGCTGCTGCTGCTGCTGCTCACGGGCACTCCTTCCAGTCCCTATTGTCACATTCCGATGCTCTGTTCATTGAATATCTCCGTGGATTTTCGAGACAGCCAGTGGGAAGGAAGATAAAGGCTCTATTTTCCTCGATGAATTCGTCGGGTTTCGAGAATATGAGCTCGAATTTCAGCTTCAATTCGCCTTCGATTCCTCGATCAGGACAGGTTTTTATGAAGTCCCGAGTCTCGAAGAGGAGGAGCATTAACCGCCCTAATCTGAAGCCGGAAAGTCAGGCGGGTCCCGGAGCCAATCCGTTCCTCCAAGCGACGGAGTGCCCATCGGTCATTGGCTCCTCGCGGCCCATGGAGAGTGCTTTCAATGCTGCTTATGTGGGCTCCGAATTGAATGATACGACTTGTGGTTTGAGGGAAGGAGTTATTGATGAAATGAGGAATCTCAAAATAGGAAGCGAGAAGAAGCCTGTGGATGCTGCCTCTAGCCTGAACGTGAAATCAAGTTTTGAATCATTGGCTGGGGATCAGGGGGGTTCCCGTCTTGCTTATAAGGAATTTGCAGCCTTAAAGCTGCAAGAGGACATGAGGAAGTTGAACATTGAAGGTATGGACAACAGACCTGTAGACAAAAGCTATCCAAATGTAAGGTCTAATGCATACATAAATAAGGGAACTAAGCTTGGCGAGGGGATCAGTAAGATAAATTTGGAACGTGAGCTTCCTGATGATTTGAAGAAGTTGACCATTGAAGACTATGAGGAACATGGCGGCAGCGTAAAAGTGGAAACTTCTGCTCCTGCCCCTAGTTTGAAGATGGATCCTGTGATCTTAACGATGAAAAATGATATGGGTTCTGTCCAAAGGGAGAGCAGAAATTGGAGCAGTCAGTGGAGTGGTGTGACAGACAATGTATTGTCAAATGAGGTGGAGAAGAAACTGAATCTTGGAAGTGAATCAAAGTATTCTTCTAGCAAAATTGATCACTGGCAATTCACCTCTGATGTGCCGCAGCCATTTACATTTACAAGAGGGGAGAATGTGCCAATGAAGGAAGGTACTAATTTCACCAGCAAATCAACGGATGTGGGAACACCCTTTGTGGAATTTGCAACACCAGCCTCTAAGGTAACTTTAGTTTCTGACATTGGGCAGAAAATTGAATTCAGCACCAAGAGGGAGACTATCAACATCTCAAAATTGAAGAAAAAGAAGAAGAAAGGGAATTTGAGACAGTCTGCTCATGTGCCACCCCGGCCTTTTGTACAGGAATCTGTTATACGTGGGAGCAGTTTTGTAGTAAAACCAGAAGCCTCTGACTCTTATTCGCCAATGGATGTTTCGCCATATCAGGAAAATATGGTGGATAATAGATCTTCAAGAGAAGCTTTAGTGACATCGAGTGAATCTCTCTGTCTAGATAATAGTTTTGTCCGAGCTAATTCTGAGGTCACTGGCTCGACTAAGGTAGTGGATGAAGACCTTGTCTCTGCAACACAATGTATGAAAATAAATAGTGACGAGGATCATGAAGTATTGGATGAGAAGGCCTCTATGGATAATCTGCGTGATGAATCTGTGCCTGTGGCAGAAACTGAAAGCTTTAAGACTGCAACTGATGAGATCAATTCTATCAGGGATGATGATGTGACATCAACTGAGAAAACTGAAGCCAGTTGTAGTTCGAAATTGGAGAGAAAAAGAAGTGAAGGGAGCATACAATGTAGTTTTGTTTCGCAGTCGGAAGAAACTGTAGGAGGATCTAACTTTACCTTCGGTGCCTCTGCTTCCATTTCCAAAGGACAAGTTTCAGCTTTGAAACGCAATAATAAGAAGAAAACTTCAAACAAAGGAAGTCACTTTTCATACAGTGTTGAAATTCCTTATGCATCATCGTCCTCCATTCTGTCCTTTTCATCTGCTTGCACATCCCCTCTTCTGTCCCCTCAGTTGGAGAGTGGAAGCCGGTCGCCTCCCCAGCACAGAGAAAAAGATTCTAGGTTTCATATCAGGCAGGAAGTGAAGCCTAAGTCTCCTTCTATAACTTCAGCAGCATCAGCAGCTGTTGCTGCTCAGGAAGCATGTGAGAAATGGCGACTCAGGTTACCTGTCAATCTTATGCTTTCCGCTGAAATTCTCATTTTGGAGGCATGTCTCTGATAGTTGTATTTGTAAATTATTCAAATCAATATGAAAACTTAACATGCTTCTAGAAATTTTTCTTTATTTTTCTGTTGGATTGTAATAGTTTGTTGAGCAATTCTTCTATCAGGGGGAATCAGGTCTATGCCAGTGGAGATATGTCTAAAGCAGAGGATTGTTATACACGAGGAATAAATTGTATCTCAAAGAATGAGAATTCCAGGAGTTGTCTCAGAGCTCTGATGCTGTGCTATAGCAACCGCGCAGCAACGCGGATGTCTTTGGGCAGAATGAGAGATGCTTTGAGAGACTGCATGAAGGCTACTGAAATTGATCCAAACTTCTTCAGAGTGCAAGTGAGGGCTGCAAAGTAAGGCCTATACTTTGCAGATCTATAATTTATTGCATTTATTTACTATGTATTATCAAAATATGGATGAGTGTCTTTGTTTGAAATAGATGGATTGTTTCAGCATGCATTTCTTTGTGAGTCCGATATTCAATTTTTGGCATTTCCATTCAAACCAGGCCATATGGAGTACGGCCAAGTGGTAAGGCATCAGTTTTTGGTGCAGGCATGCAAAGGTTTGATATGGATTGGGCAGGATGTCTCTAGCTCTTTTAAGCTAGTTTTCATTCATCTATACTCCAGCCCTGGTTGCTTCTATTATTACTTCAGAATTGAGCCCCAATGAATTTTCCCTTCTTTTGGATCTCTAATTCTTTTGACATTTCACTTCTTATTTATGCGTGTTTTATGCTACCCTACAGACTATTTACATGTACCAAATTGGATGATTCTGGTATCATTTTTGTTTCATATGTGCCAAGTATTGTGGATTTTATCCTCTAACCTGTGCATTTTGTCTGTGAAGTTGCTACCTTGCCCTCGGTGAAATTGAGGATGCGTTGCAGTATTATAAGAAGTGTCTGCAAGCAGGCAGTGACATCTGTGCAGATCGGAAGATTGCTGTGGAGGCTTCTGAAGGCATTCAAAAGGCGCAGGTGCAGTACTCTTAAACTTATGTTGCACGTGTCGTGGGATATTAACATATGATAGTAGCTTGAAGATCATTTTAAGATTTGACATGGATTATTACCTTTTGGGCTGTGATTGGATTCAGAAGGGATGATGCGGAAAATGTTTCAGAAGATTGTCTTTCCATTCATATGGAACATTGGTTTAAAAGCTTTGAGAGCCGTGGTTAAGAATGGATATAGAAAATTTCCTGACCTCTTCATTCTGTACCTGTGTTACCAGCAATATCAGGGATGATGTGTTTTTTGTATATGATGAAACAGAAAGTTACTGACTGCATCAATTGTTCTGCTGAACTATTGATGTCAAGAGCATCCCAAGATGCAGAAATTGCCTTGGAAGTCATTGCTGAGGCTTTGACAATAAGTGTATACTCAGAAAAGTTGATTGAGATGAAAGTGCAGATACTTTTCATGGTACTGCACCTCCTCAAAACTCTTTGTACACATCAATTGGTAATTTTTCGTAGGTTAATTAAAAATCTTACTTTGTGACTATTGAACATTTAGCAGTTGCAGAGGTACCAGGAAGTGATTCAGCTGTGTGAAGAAACTCTTGATTCCGCCGAAAAGAATTTTCCTTCAGTTGATGCAGATGAATCTCTTGCCAGTTCTGACAGCTCTGAGTTTTCGAAAAGGTTGCAATTCAGGCTTTGGCGGTGCTCTTTTATTCTGAAATCATATTTCCACATGGGAAGGCTTGAGGAAGGTCTTGCTTCACTAGAGAAGTGTGGGGAGCAATTATCAACTGCCTATAGGTAGCCAACAACATTACACTTATTACAGTTCTTCCAGCATGTCTTTGTCATTTCCATGCATTGAAATAATCGGGGGCCTCTGGAATTGTGCTTAACATTTTTCAAAGACATTCATAAAATAATTTGAAGACATAGTGAGAATAGTTTACATCATTCTTGAAGTGCAAAGCTGACAGCAGGAATCCAGTAACCAGTCATTAGCGACGATGATTATTAGATAGCCAGAAGGGATGCCCTGTGGTGTTAGGGGCGGTCTTGTAAAAATATTCTTTTTAAGTTTTTTAAAGGATGTGTTTCCTGAACCTTTTGTTTTTGGAAACATAAAATCTTAAAACTCCTTCTGAACTTCTGAAACATTGTTCACAATCTTGAATATGTGTTTCCTCACTTGACTCAACAGGAGTGGAGATTCCATTCTAGAGTCATCAATACCCCTAGTCAAGACTGTACGCGAGCTCATACGTCTGAAGGTACTAAAGATCCACCATATTCTATCATCTATATTGTATTCTCTGGTGAATGTGGTGGTTTTTGGTAAATAAAAAAGAGGAAAATTAAGTGCTAAATTTCATGGAATGAAGGATTTCATCTTTAAAATTGTCTGATGATATGGCTTTGCAAGGAGCCATTGTTTAGAAATATCTCTAATATGTTTGACTATTGATTGCCTGGCTTTTATATTTCTAGGCTGCTGGAAATGAAGCATTTCAAGCAGGAAAACATGCAGAAGCCATTGAGCATTACACTGCTGCTTTGTCATATAACATAGAGTCTCGGCCTTTCGCAGCTATTTGTTTTTGTAATCGTGCTGCTGCATATAAAGCACTTGGCCAAATTACTGATGCTATTGCTGACTGCAGCCTTGCTATAGCTCTGGATGGAAACTATCTTAAGGTTTTACCTCATTTGGTTTCCTGTACATATATGCTTATTTTCATGTGCAGAAGTCAGCTTTTCTACGGTGAATTTATAACTAAAATACATTTTGTGCATTCATGTTTATAGGCAATCTCTAGACGAGCTACTTTATATGAAATGATAAGAGACTATGACCAAGCAGCTGCTGATCTTCAGAGGCTCATTTCAGTTCTCACAAAGCAAGTAGAGGAAAAGACTGGTGAGGGTGGAGGGTATGATAGTTCATTGAGCTGTGTCAATGAACTGAGACAAGCACGCTTTCATCTCTCTGAAATTGAAGATGAAGCTAAGAAGGATGTCCACTTGGATTTATACCTGATTCTGTAAGTTCCCATCTCCTCAATGAGTGAAGGGTCTTTCGAGCTTTGACAGGAGGGGTGTTCATGGCCGTACAAAAGATGTGGGCCTTGTTAAACATCAGCATCTTTCTTTATGTTCTTGAAAAAGTTAATTGTTAGTGAACATTAGATCTTTTTACAGAATTTTTATACAAAAAAACTAGAGAGAACACGCTTTGCATAGTTTTATTCTTTTCTTATGTATGCAGTGTTGATGTCATTGTATAAAAAGGAGGAGAATCTCATGTTATATCAGAATTGAAGATTTCTCCTTCTTTCGATCAGTCTCATGTGTAAATTGCTACTTAAACTGTTGTGACAGGGGAGTTGACTCAATGGTGTCTGTACTCGAAATCAAAAAAGCATATCGTAAATTAGCCTTGAGGCATCATCCCGACAAGGTCTTTCCCCTTTTCCTTCTCAGCTATATATTAGATATCTTCTTACATATTACTAAGCCAATTCTTGATCACTATCAGGCTTGTCAATTTTTGGCCAAAGGCGACAGTGGAGATGACAAGCTCTGGAAGGGGATTGCAGAAGAGGTTCACAAGGATGCTGACAGGCTATTTAAAATGATTGGAGAGGCATATGCTGTCCTATCGGACTCTGTGAAAGTATTGCATCGACATGCTTATTGTGATTTTTCTCTGTTACTGAGGGTGCCTATAGTTTGAGAGGCTATGGATCTCTTAAGCTGTGCTTAAATTTTGCAGCGTGCCAGATACGATCTCGAAGAGGAGACAAGGATTGCTCTAAAGAGGCGTAATGAAGCGAGTACATATAGGACTACAAGAGACGAGCAGTATTACCCTTTTGAGAGGAGCAGCAGCATGAGGCACCAACACAGAGAGGTTTTTAGATCTCACCCTCGAGGTTCAGAGTCAAATCGCAGGACACGGTACAATGGATGACTGCATTCTCCAGTCCCACCTACTCTTTCTCTGGATATATCAGGCTTAACCCGTTCTGGTAAAGCCTGACTGGTCAGGCTTCTCCCAGGCTCCTGGTGATCCAATCAGCTATCTTGGGTGTGTCATGGAATTTCAGTGGTTTCTTGTTTCCTACCGAGGCCGCGAGGGTAAGCCATGTGCGATGATACAACACGACGGAGACATGGAAGTGATAGAAACGATGGATGGACTCGGTACACTGCTGACTCCGTTTACCTACTGCAAACGTCCTGGCAGGTTTTTACAGAAGGATGAGTATACAATTGTTCTCCCAAGAATAGATAGAGAGCTCTACAGTTCGACTCCGCCTTGCGAGGCTTCCTGTCATCGTTATCCCGAGTAACGGTGATGCTGAAGATTCTTCTCCCCCACAGATGAAATAGGAGGAGTAAAACCGAAGGCAGTTCCATTGCTTCCACTGTCTTATTTTTCTGTTTCGATTGTATGCCGAGCAGTTTAATTCTATTCTACTGTTGTTGGAAGAAGAGAAAAGCTTGTGGGGGTGGAAGGATGAATTGTACAGGCAAGAGAGTTCGGCTTTCAGTCTTCTTCTGGTCCTTCGG
The DNA here is from genome assembly GCA_900006705.1 of Sonneratia caseolaris. Taxonomy (NCBI): domain Eukaryota; kingdom Viridiplantae; phylum Streptophyta; class Magnoliopsida; order Myrtales; family Lythraceae; genus Sonneratia; species Sonneratia caseolaris. The sequence continues at coordinate 607,684 of CXYZ01003098.1, forward strand.
TTTGATATTCCGTTATTCTCGGGCTTTCCCTGCCTTTGGGCAATCAGTTCCTCTGTACATCCGCTCTGCAAGACTATCCCGGATGGATAGTCGACGTGTGTTAGCGGTCGACATCGAGACTTGCTGGACGGCTGCAGCGAGGTTCCAACTAACTGTATTGTAGTAGTAGCTGCAAATTGAACAGCTCGTGAGTGGATTGCGCTTTGCATGAAGAGCCATAGCTCGGTCTTGAGATAAAAGTCACGAGTTGGACACGTTTTGACTCGTCGGGAGAGCTCGATCTGGGCTCCCGCCGAACACTTATGGCCAGTCCGCTGGGTATCGATCGGTCACCTAGCAAACTCGTTTTAGCCGGCATGTGTTTCAGTTCCGGCCATTTTTCCTGGTGGTAGAAAGATTTGAAAGCGCGGAACAGCGAAAATATTTCCAATGTAGAACGGGAATTGGGAGGTGAGGAGGTGGGGTTCAAGATGATGACGTTATGCGTGACGTGGTGCGGAAAAACGTCTGACATTGTATGATGTTGTCAGCTTTCCAGCCTGGCGAGGCGAGGCGGCACGCGGAAAAACGTGTTTGACATATCACAGACCCCAAGGGACGACAGCGTACGGTCACCGCGCCGGGGGCAATATCGTAAATCAGCGACTGCCAGTGCAACGACACCCTGAGCCGCGGTGCACCCGGTTTTAGCTGAAGGCAAGCAAAAGGGAGTCGGTAGAGGCGCATTGCACTCGGAGCAGCCATACCTTCGGGGTCCACCGCTGACATTGCCGGGGGGCTACCCGAGAGATCGTGTGCTGTCAAGTGTCCTTATTGGACACGTGTCGAAACGCAGCAACTGTGGGCCCCATCCAGCTGTTGACACCCCCCCCCTCCCCACTGACACAAGGAAATGGACCCACATTAAAAAAAACGTCATTTTTCTTATATCCAATAGTCTCACAAGAAAATTCATTCCATTAGATTTTAAAGGAAGATTTAATTTTTTATTGTATTTTTCACGTGTCAATAAAAGGTACAACGTAGCTATGTTGAATCCCGACTCTGACTATTGCAACGAGAGTCGCTACGTGGGTGAAATCGAAATCGTGGGTGAGCTTGGTCCCTAGTTATTCCATCTAACCAGACAATGACGTTAGGACAACCGTCACCTCCGGCCGCCGTTTACGTCAAGTGAGCACACCAGAGTCCACGCGTCGCGTCCCCACTGGCTGCCCGAAAAAGCAGGTTGGCCACGTCACCAACCAAAAATCTAGAACAGAATATTACAGGAAAGCGGCATGTCGTGGCCTTTCCCTAGTGCGGGCCTGCGTCAGGTCCGGTGCGTCTCTCCAGTATCGTTTTCACCTTTTTTGTCGCTGTCACGGCTTGACAGCCGTTACCCGCCGTTAGAAACAATATAAAAAAAAGTAAATAATAATAATAATAATAAAATCACTGAAAAGTTAAAAGGGGAAAAAATATTTTCAAAAAAAAAAGAAAAGAAAAGAAAAGGGGACTCCGACCGTGAAGATCTCTCATTAGGACCGTGAAGATCTTCTCTTGACCCTGTTTGGGTCAACCATGTGCCTCTTCTTTGAACGATGGGGAGCAACTGGTGGTCGGTGAAGATGGGGCCTACGCAGACCCCAATAATATCCAACAAAACCACTTCTGCTCCAATTATATATATATATATATACATATATTTATATGTGATGATAGGTCAACAACTTTTACTGCACGATCGTGCATGTGAATATAATGTGTTAATATTTTCTTATTATATTATTATATTTTATCAGTAATTAACCATCGTATTAATAAATTATCGATATTAAAAATTAAATATATTAAGATGATAATAGTTACTTCTAAATATATAAAAGAGTATGTTAGGTAATGATAAATTTAATTTCTATTATAATTATGCTAGGTTGTGCATGTGCTTTATGGACAATTGTGCCACAACCATTAATAATGGTGTACCTTCTTAGTAAATCCATTAATTGCTTCCATGTGGATGAATAGACAAATCGGTGATCCCAACACGTGCCTTGGATTCGTATAATATTAATAATGAAAATAAGAAAATCGCATGTATTAATGTTTGATATCCACCTTTCTTAAATTTTGAGAGTGATAATTTATTAGACTGTATAGTATATCTTTCGATGAATTAGTCGATTACTATGGTTTTGGACACTATCGATATAAAAAAGAAAGAAAGATATCCACTACTTTGTTTAAGCAGCGGCAATTCCAATTGTTGGGGCTCGAATCTTGATTCCGTGATTCTCTGATAATGGAGACTTGACATGATTAACATCGCTATCTATTTGATAATCAATTGATTGTATGTTCTATTCTCATCGTAAGATTTTTTGCACCATTCATTCTAGTTCATCATATCCCATCATTAGCCAAAAAGTTTCTTATACAATCGAAAGAAATGATTTTTAAATATCGATTTATACGAGAGAGTTTTTATTTTATAATGTTATATTAAGAAATTATTGTGGTAAAGTTATTCCAAATTAAATAATTAGTCAAAATTTTAATACATATTCACTTAATTACTCTAACCTAATTGCATGGGATAGCCACGTGGAATGGATAGGCAGGCGGGGGAGGGAGGAGGAGGAGACGGAGAAGTTGATGATTAGCGGAGGGAGGACACGACAGCTGTCAGCTGGCATCAGTAAGGCGGCGGCTGACCTGATACGCAGCTATCGCCGCGCACGTTCGCTTTCCTTTCTCGAACTCAGATATCGGGTAGTAATATAAGACGGAATTAATTTTATTCATACTTACACCCAAAAGAATAAAAAAATACACAAAAAAACAAAAGAGAAATAAGTTGAGAGGAGTCCAAATTCCGGTATTGCCCCTAGATTGTTTTTTTTTTATTTTTTTGTACACCCCCTTCCCCCCACAGGATCATGTGTAATTTATTGGCTTCAAATGGGACCTCGCGGGTCCCGTTGGTGGAATTCAATGGAGCGAGGCTGAGAGAGGGGGGACGCCACTCCCTCTTAATTTATAGACAGCTCAATTAAAAAAGAAAAAGAAAAAGAAAAAGAAAAATTACTTTGTCATCTCGTGGGGGTGGGGAGTTGCATTTGGGAGAGTGATCTCCCCCGGTCGTTCGCCTGACCTGCCTTGGTCATGTGGCACGTGAGTAACATATGGTCGCAAGTGTCCAGGGCTTTGAGCACACCGCTCGAGCACCATAGTATTACGTGTCACATGATTTGAGCATCGCAGTTTATATTTTTAAAAAAAATGTATATATAATTATTCTTAATTAGTTATTAATTACATTCTGGCCAATTTAAAGTAGCACGTGACAAAATTAGATCACACGATCAGTCACGACTGATCGGTCGGCCAAGTCGAGAACGGCTAATTGTGGGTTAACGGAAAGCGTTTGATTTAACGGAAGGCCAACAGCGCGTCTGGTCCACACGGTCCAGGGTGTCCACCATCGGTATCTGGCGAGAGTGGGACGTCAACGCCCGAATTTCCAAAAGAAAGTCGGCCTGACAATTTGGAAAAAAGAACGGGAAAAAAGGAGGCCCCGTGCCCAAAATGGTAATTTCAGCCAGCCCGAAGAAGCCGAAGGGCCGCCGAGTCCCGTGGCCGGTGTGGTCCACTCGTGAAGATTCGGATTCGTTTGACGACAGTACCTTTTTTAAATTTTAATATATTTTCCATCTTTTAAATATTAATAATGTCAAATAAAAAAACTTATACTCATGTAAATGACAAAAAAAAACATCATAAATATATCTAATAAATGCTGCAGCAGACACGGGATTTCATAGCGTTTACAGGGGCATTCGAGTCTTTTTGTAGGCCATATAAATAGGGGCTGGTCCCTCTTTCCAGCAGTACACCACCGAGTGCCTCGTCTCTCTAGCAGTGGCGCTCGCTTTTTCCTCTCTCCGAACTGAACGGCTCACCTGGTCCGCTCCACCGCTGGCTCAGCTTCCTGAAACTCTCCGGGCAACTTCCGGTGATCCCTCCACACTCGTAAGCTCCGAGCTGTTTGCGTAACGGATAACTCCCCTGCCGTTTGAGAGGACGGATGAAGGGACCGCCTGGCCTAATGATCAGAGAGAGCGACTGCATTTAATCGCAACGGAGACGTAAGACGCGAGTTGCCTCCCGAGACAAACTGATAGAATCGGCGGTGTTCTTTTTTTTTTTTTCCTTCCATCTGATTTGCGAAGACGGCTGCGGCGGCGAAAGGGTGATGGGGAGGGCAGCAATGGTGGTGGCTTTCCTGGCGGCTGCGGCGGCGTGTGCTGTGGCCGGTGTGGCGGTGGGGAGGCGAGTGAGAAGTAGGAGGAAGTGGGGACGCGTGTTAGGGGTTTTGAAAGAGCTCGAAGAGAGCTGTGATACGCCGGTGGGGAGGCTGAAACAGGTGGTGGACGCGATAGCGGTTGAGATGCACGCCGGGTTGGCCTCCGAAGGCGGCTCCAAGCTCCGAATGTTGCACACCTTCGTCGATAATCTGCCAAGCGGGTATGGACTCTCTCGTTTGACCTCCCATATCGAGGTGTGGACGGTACAAATTGATTGTGTTACTCTCTTCTTCGGCTTTTCCCTGAAGTGGTGTCTGTGGAATTACATTTATTATTCTTCAGGGATTTCGTTGTTGCGTTGGCCGTTCTGTTCTTGGTCGGTCACGGTGCTTGTAGGGGATCAGTCTTGAAGTTAATTTTTAACTGCAGCATTAAGTGGCCAGATGGATTCTAAGTTCATTATTGGGCAGATAGTCACGATAGCTACTGTTGCTCTGTCCGATCTATTTGTCCGCGTATGACTCGCATATGAGCTGTCTTTTGGGCATTTCTTTCTACTTCTTTGTGGTTTTTACATTTGGTTGCATTTTTATCTGGGAATATGCTTCGTCCTGTCAACTATGTCGGTTTTTCCCCCACACTTGCTGATCGAGCCTTTTGACTGTATCTTTGAAAATTTTGCTTTCAAGCCTAATATGCATATCCGGAGGATGTTGATGGTTTCAATTAATTCTTTTGCATTGTATTACTCGGCAAGACTGCTCTGAAGCTATCTCTGAGTACTTTGTAGGGCTTAATTCAACAGTGATCTTGTTTTACTTGTAGTCTACAAACTTACTATAATAATAAATTGATTTTTTTTTAATCTGTAGGTCAGCGATTTATCTTTGATGTCACTTGTAGATGTATGAACTATTAAATTGTATATGATGTGATGCACGCGCGTAATTTAATAGTTTTCCATTTCCTTCGAGCACTCCTTCTTGTCCTTGTTTGTTTTTCCAAATAATTTTCGTTACTAAATTATTTCATCTAATGCTTTTTTATCAGCCATCTTTCTGCACAACTGTTAAAAAATTGATCGGAGGTGGCAATGCTAAGAGGTGTCAATTTCTGGTGTATTGAGTTGCGCCATGAAATTGCTATAATTCAGTTGTTAAAAGAACTAGTGATAGAGCTCTGCAGGACAGAATTTTAGTCGAGATAAGAATTGTCTATCACTTGAATTGGGAATAACAAAAGAAATACTGGTAATCCATATTCTCTCACTAAAATACCCTCCCGTATAAATAGCAATGTTTGTCCATTCTGTCACAGTTACAGAACTGTGATTCATATCTTGTGTCCAGTCAAGTCAAATTGGCCTTTAAATGTATTGATGGATGCATGATGGAAGGAACCAGTCGTGTTGCGTTGACCTGGCTCTCAATTGAATCCTCATGCTTATGCATGACATCTAGGTGCTTCATTAAAAAAAAGTGCATGCAGTTGTATTCTGAAATTATCAAAATTATTATTATTTTTGGTTATCAGGAGAGAGAAAGGAACATATTACGCTTTGGATCTGGGGGGCACTTATCTTATGGTTTTGAGGGTCCAGCTTGGAGGGCATAGACCTTCAATCCTTGCACGTGATGTGGAAAGACATCTGATACCTGAACATCTGTTGACCAGTAAAAGCGAGGTGACTGAATCTATGTGGTGAAAATTGTGAGAATTATTTACATTGGTGATTAATTTGTACAATCTGAAATCACTTGTAAACATTCTGCTTGCAGGATCTTTTTGATTTTATTGCTTCAGTATTCAGGCAGTTTGTTGAAAGAGAGGAAAATGGATCTGAATATCCATTGGACGGAAGAAGAAATCTTGGCTTTACGTTCTCTTTTCCTGTTAAGCAAACTTCTGTTTCATCTGGTGTTTTGATGAAATGGACAAAGGGGTTTGCCATTGAAGATATGGTTGGTCTATTCTATCTTTATCTCATTTTCCAATGGAAGAAGCTTTGAATGGGTCCATTTTCTTTTGGTTTTTTAATCATGTCATGTTTTATGCAACTGATGACCCAAGTTGGGGTTGGATACGTAGTTTTTTTGTTGGTAGAAATTAATTATCCTGTTAAAGATAGAATAGTTAGATATAGATGTCTAGTTCATATTGGCACTATCAATCTGGAAAATATCTACGGCCTTCAGTTTCAGCGTTTTCTAGAAAGATTTATGCATCCATTTGATTCATTTGGTCTAGTTGATTCTTCTCAATGATGCATCTAAGGTTTCAAGTGAAGTATTTGATTTGCTTGCTTGGTTGACAGGTAGGAAAAGAGGTTGTTGAATGTTTACAAGAGGCATTGACGAGGAAGGGCCTAAATGTTCAGGTTGATGCACTGGTACTTCTCCACCCCATCTAGCAGCAATTTTGTGATTTATATCTGCTAGAATTTTAAGTGCTGCTGCTTGTCAGTTGTTATCAATAATGTAACTTATCTACCAAACTTGAAGTGTGTGTATATTTTCTTTTATGTTCTCTCTCTCTCTCTCTCTCTCTCTCTCTCTCTCTCTCTCTTTTAATTTGACCAATAAATCTGTAGGTTGTCTCACTTATGGGGCTCTTGCTGCTTGGTTTTTGTCTTTAGTGTTGCTTGACTTGTGGATTGTTACCCATTTCAAATTTATCTGTGGCCTTTTGAACTGCTTTCTACGCCTCATCCATTATTCTATCCTGGAGTTGCATTTCCCGACTGGCATTGTCTTTGTTGATGAGCAGGTAAATGACACGGTGGGGACATTAGCTCTTGGACATTATCATGATGTGGACACTGTTGCGGCAGTGATTATTGGAACTGGAACAAATGCGTGCTACTTGGAGAGGACTGATGCAATTATTAAGTGCCAGGGGCTTCTTACCACTTCAGGAGGCATGGTATCTTTTCTTTTATCTCTTGCTGAATTAGAGACTTCTACAGCTAAAGCTAAATGCCTTCATTTTGTCTGAAGGTTGTCAATATGGAGTGGGGAAATTTTTGGTCGACTCATTTGCCAAGAACTTCATACGATGTTGATTTGGATGCTAATAGCCCTAATACAAATGATCAGGTATATCTACTTGTCTCAATCTTCATCAGTTTGTTCTTAACTTGAGTTGAGTTTAACCCCTGGGGCTTTTCTACAGGGGTTTGAGAAAATGATATCGGGAATGTACCTCGGCGAAATTGTCAGGAGGGTTATACTTAGGATGTCCCTAGAATTAGATATTTTGGGACCTGCTCCTTCCAAGTTGTCTGTGCCCTTCATATTGAGGTGTGGTTTCTCTGTTCCCATGTCTCCCCTCTTCTGCACCCAAATGCCCCTGCAGCGACTAAATTCTACTTTTGGCTTAAATGAAGTCCATTTACACTGACTACCGTGCTTATGGCTACAAGTAACTTTGCTAAAAAACTGTGGTCTGGCTTGGAAAAATGGTGACTATATGACCACGGCACTTAGATAGCAAGAGTATTATACATTCATATTTGTTACTTGGGGTATATGTGTTGGTTGAAAGAGATGCTGCAATTCCCTAGAACTGACAAAAGGCTTTAAGCATAGTTGCAGTTGATTGTTATCCCATTCATGTAACTATAGTTATAATAAATCAGTGGAACTGAAAATGAGAATTGTCATACGACAGTTATTGATGACTTAATGAGCATGATAATTATCACACTGTAATTTTACCAGTTACATGCTGAAAAGTTGTCCACTTTGCATGCTCCAACATCAATGGTATTCTTTTATCAGTTACTCTATGTTGATTGTGTTTGAAGTGAAAATTATACTCGTCACTTCATTCTGTTCTTCTTCGGTTGCATAACGTTGATGTATTAGATCATTTGTACAGGTTTACACATTGTTTGCATGCGCTTGTCTTCATAAGTAGTAACTTATGTGGGTCACAGTCGGCATTATGTGATTTGTTAAGCACCGATTGATTCCCCTTGCATTATTATACTAGTGCCAGAAATCATGGAAGCTTCCTTTAATCAATCTCAGGACACAGTTAATGGCAGCAATGCATGAGGATGACTCCCCTGACTTGACAGAAGTGAACAGGATCTTGAGGGATATCCTTGAGGTGAGTAAAAAGCCTCGATGCATAATTGACACTCTGTGATGAAAAAAAATTATACTGTTGAGCAAGGGGCTTGTTCTATTTCTCCTTTGCATGTACCAGGTCCCAGATGTCCCGCTAAAAGTACGGAAATTGCTGTTAAATGTCTGTGATGTGGTGACCCGGAGAGCCGCTCGATTAGCCGCAGCGGGCGTCATCGGGATTCTGAAGAAGATTGGCAGGGATGGCAGTGGAGGGATTGCAGGTGGAAGGAGTAGACCCGACTCGAAGATGAGGAGAACAGTCGTAGCCATCGAAGGTGGCCTGTACACAAAATATTCGATGTTCAGGGAGTACTTAGACGAGGCCATAAACGAGATCTTGGGGGAAGAAGTGGCGCACCACGTGATCCTTAAGGCCATGGAAGACGGTTCTGGAATCGGAGCGGCCTTACTCGCAGCCTCGAACTCATCCGGAGATGTGGATACCGTGCAGATGCTATAGGTACACTGTAACGTCCCCAGTGTTTACTCGGATAGCCCCTTCCTGTAAATCTAGGATTATTATTTGCCTTTCTCATTTTACTGTGCGCAGTGTTGTCTCATTGGATTGATATTCTTTACTGTACATTTCCTATAGGATTATCATTATTGGCTTTCGACAAATTTGCTCCGAATTGGGATCGCTCTTAAGCCATCCTGAAATGTCTCATGGCAGTCAGTCCCAGGTTCCACTGTGGGTGGGGTGCCCCGTGTCTCATCCTCATCACTTTGGTGGCCGGAGCCGGAGGGATATATACATGCAAGCACGTGGAAGCAGTCGGACGAGTTCAATGCCGACATTCTGCTGTACAGTGCGCACCCGAGTGTATGTCATCTTCGTTGCGATCACCGGAGAGGGAATATGCTTCCGAGGACTGCAGGCATTCACCGGGCGTAATCCACCCGCCTGCCAAGATATTACGAGTAGTACCACAAGAGTAATTTCTAGACCAAGAAGAGAGCGTGAGTGATAAAGAGTATTGACAGCTGTCTGTCTGAGAATCCCACAGTGATGAGCCCAGGAAGGTGTCCCTGGTCCGAGCAGCAAAACAGCGGGCGGCGCTCGGCATTATCTTGTCCTGCTGCAGCAATCAATCACACCCGCAAGAACTTTGGTAACTGTTGAGATCAGATCAGACAACCAGATATAGAGAGGTCCTAGTTACCCTGAGGTGGGTCCCCTGAACTGAAGTAAAATGCTTTAAAACCGAGCTGCCAATTCGTTCCAGAATGGGTCGAGCCAGAAGCCCCATGCTACAGCGAGCGTCTCAGTTTCCTCTCCCATGGCCTGGTGTGGGTGGACCAATACTGAGGCTCACAAAGGACCACAGCTCCAGTGGCCTTTCATGCAGCCAGCTTAAATGAAACAGTTCAAGGCTCACTCTTCCAGTGGCAAGAAATAAGACATCCAAACAAGTCGAAAAGCTAAAGGAAACAAGAATGGTCTTCTGTTTCCATGCCCCAAAATAAAAAAACAAAGAGAGAGAGAGAGAGAGAGAGAGGGAGGGTAATCTACGCGGATAAATTTGCCTAGTAACCCTATCAAATCAACAGTCAAGATAAACTTAGCCAACAGCCTCTCCTTAAATCCGCCATAAAGGAGCAGCCACAGCATTAGCGGCGACTTCTCTCGAGCTCAAGGAACGTAGACAGAACTGCCCCAGGGATCCGCCCCGACCCTATAGCGGCAGCCAGGTCCTCGGGGAGGTTCTCGAGTGGTCGCCCCAGCTTACCCAGCACCAGTAACACCTCCTTCCTGTTCCTGTCGCCGGCGTCATCTCCGCCTCGATGCCCTCTGCTGCCTACGTCGCCGCCTCCGCTAACGTTGTTGCCATTGCCGCGGTCGATATAGTCACCACCACTGAAGGGGATGAACAGGGGTCGGCGAATTCGGGATGAAGATGCCGGGATGATCGTGAAAATGGGGGCAGTGGTGGTGGTATCGGCTGCTCTGGAGAGGCGGAGGTGGAAAGCGCCTGCCGGGCGATGGAAGAGGTGGCTGCTGGTGGTAGCAGCGTTCGGGAAGAAGAGAGAAGGGCTGTTAAAGTAGCCTGCCATGGCCACTGTACTGGGCGGCTCCTCTGCGGCTCTGCACAAACTGCTGCCGTCTCTCTCTGTCTGGTTCTCTGTGGACAAGCTCAGAGCCATTTTTCAGCTTCATTTCCCCCATTTTCTAGGAGTTGCCACCAAGAACAGAACTGTGGGGAGTTGGTTTGGTTGGTGGGAACGAAAGTGGAGAGTGGTTGGTTGGCAGGCAGCAATGCCCTACTCTCAGGCAACAACGTGTGGAACTCGCAGCAGAATCCCAGACCGACTAATTGCAACAGCATTGTGCAATCGAGTTCGATTGTCAAAAATCGTCTGGTCGGATCTCGGATTCTGTACTCTCCTGTCCTGAGTCTTCATGCATGAGCAGTCCCCTCCACCTCACCGTATACTAGTCTAACATATATATGAGAAAGCCATTTCCGCCTTTGAGTGGGCCCCCTGGCCCGGACATGGGACCCAAACCGGTCGCCGTCCGATGGGGCATTGGAGATTCTGGTTTTTCTTTTCTTTTTTTAATTTTAAAAACAAATACGAAATATTCAAAAAGTTATGGGCCTCGAAGCCAACGGGCCGTCCCGCCTCCATAGACCAATGGGCCACTAAATCTAGATGTAATCTTAGGCCCATTACACCTTTGCTTTCGCCGCAAGGGCCCAACAAGACTGATTTGCAGGCGAAGTCGGCAGAGCTCTGAACTGAAGCTTCGAGCTTTCAAGAGAGGAGGGGGAGGGGGCAGAGGAAGAAGAGGAAATGGAACCTCATAGTTGCAGAGGGAGCGGAACCGGGCTAGAGAGCCTACCGAGCGACCTCTTGATTCACGAAATCCTTCTCAAGCTCGACTTGCCGGCTCTGTGCTCCTTGTCATGCGTCAGCTCCGGCCTTCGCTACGCCGCCTCCCAAGCCCTTTCTCTCCTCCCGTCCCTGGACATCTCCGTGAGCTTCATCTCTTCCCGTTTCTGATGTTTTGTAATTTTCTTTTTTAGGTAATCTGATGGCGTTGTTTTGATGGCAGGAAGTCTCTGCCGATGTCCATACGGTCAATCGCGTTCTCTCGAGGTGCAGAGGCTTGGACACCCTAACTCTAAACTGCCTCCGCCTCGATGATCTCGATATCGATGGTCTTTTCGGGTCAAATATTCGGGAGCTGAATCTGATCCGTGGCGCCTCGCTATCTCCTCGAGTTCTTTCTTCCGTTGCACAGAAATGTCCCGACTTAAGGTAATATCACTGATAAGAAGACCACTTCCTTTTCCCCCTGCCTCCACTAATTTTCTGCTGGACTATTGGGAACCCAAGTGTAATGCTAATTTACGTTAATGCGATTTGATGATACAGAGCGCTGGTGGTGGAGATGGCTGAGAACGATTCACAGTTAGTACTTGCAGAGTACCTTGTGCCTTTGCTGGTTGTCTGCGTGGACTTGGAGGTAACTCAGTTCCTCCATGGTTTCTCCCCTTCATATTAGTGGATGCAACTGAAAGGAAAATGAGATAGAACTTCAATTACCTTGTCATAATGCATCCTCAGTGAAAGTTAAATGCAAAAAAAGGATGGAGTTGGTTCAGTCGATGTGTTGTTGTTATGTGGGCTGACTTATCCACACCTTTCGCGCAGTCTCTCTGCATAAAGATTCGGGGAACTGAAGGCTGCCCGTCTGCTTTCCGAGGAACTAATAAGTTCTGGCCCAAGACCGTTAAATCTCTGAAGCTGGAGCCCGTGATTTGCTCACAGGCGTTAGATATTGTTAAAGGACTGCCATGCATGTCTGTGGATGTGAGTGGAAATTTTTGTTCATCTCCATCTTCTACTCGGGCACTGCAGAAGTTGTCCCTTTTCTTGGATGTCATATCAGATGAACTTGTCATCACAATCACCAGGGAGCTGCCTCATCTGGTTGAACTTGACCTGGAAGACATGCCAACGAGTAAACCGTTGATTTCCCATGATCTGACTGACATGGGACTTCAATCATTGGCCTCCTTCTGTCACCTTAAAAGCCTCTTTCTTGCACGGAACAGGCAGAAGTGCCCAGTGTCTTTCCGAAGAGTCAGTGACATGGGCATTTTTCTCCTCTCTGAGGGCTGCAGGGGCTTGGAGTCAATCAGACTCAGTGGCTTCTCTAAAGTCAGTGATGCGGGCTTCACATCTATCCTCCAATCCTGCCATAGCCTCAAGAAGTTTGAAATTCGTAATGCCACATTGTTGTCAGACTTGGCATTCCATGATCTGACCGAGGCTCCATGTTCTCTCTCGGAGCTAAGGCTTCGGTCTTGTAATCTAATTACAAGTGAAAGCATGAAGAAACTAGCTTGCCATAGCAGCTTAGAGCTGCTAGATCTTGCCAGTTGCTGGAGCATTGCAGATCCTGGCATTCCCTCGATTTCATCTCTATGCAGACTGACCACATTAAATCTAGCAGGAGCTGATATCACCGATACTGGCTTACTAGCACTTGGTCAGGGCACTTCGCCCATAAAAAGCTTGTCCCTCAGAGGCTGTAAAAGGGTGACCGACAGAGGAATTTCTCACTTGTTGCAGAGCGGAGGAATAATCAATAGCACTCTATCAACCCTTGATTTGGGCCACATGCCGGGAATATCGGATTTGGCCGTTAGAGCAATTGTTGTGTCCCGTGTAGGAATTACTGAGCTTTGCATCAGGTCTTGCTTCTATGTAACAGATTCTTCTATTGAAGCATTGTCCAAGAGGGGTAGTTCACTTCTCCGGAAGCTTGATCTCTATAACTGCATTGGGCTGTCACGTGCGTCATTAGGATGTTTTAAAACTCCCTCATTTAGAGGACTGTGGTGGCTTGGTGTGGGAGCCACCTGTTTAAGCAGTGGAAGGTCCAATTTCTCAGAAATTTGTGAGGAGCGACCATGGCTCACTTTGTGTACATATGGCTGCGAAATGGGATGCCATGATGGGTGGCAGTTCCACGAAATTGCCCCTCAGTCCCTGCAGCAGGAAACTGGACTCTGAGCAAGGTAAGCAGACTTATGATCTGATTCATATCATGTTCCTTGTGGGATGACTTCCAGGCTCTGCTCTCTCACAGTATGAAAGATGGATAATTCCAACAAGTACTTGCAACTAATGAGATTGGGAATTTCGTTGATTTGTTCATTATGTCCAAAATAGCACCTTAAACTGTGAGAAGAGTAGAAGGTTGGATTGGAAACATGGTCTTCAGTATGACAGCAGCCATATCGAACCCATCTCGGAAAGCACTCATGCGGACTATTGAAGTTGCCGGAGCAGTGTTCCCAACATAGTAGACCCTCAAGCTGGCCCTCGGAATGATGGAGGAAAAGCCGACCTTCGTAGATGCCAGAGGGTTAAACAGCAGCTTCACAAATCGGGGCCCGATTTGGGCCTGAGCCCCGGAGTTACTGTGCCTCCAAATTGCGTTGTTCAGCTCGGAGCTCCAAGATGATGGAGAATATATAGTCGTCCTGTTGGATCGAATGCTTACAAGACAGACCTCGAGCTTCATTTCGGTACTTTTTTCATTTTTGTTCTTTCAGTGTTATTTTGTTTTCACCTTTCATTTCAAGGCTGCAGACTCCGAAATGCGGCCGTGCAGTGGGGAAGACGAAGTCGGGACTGTTTATTATGGGCGTGCGGGGATTAACTAACGGTTATGAAAATTGAAGGAGCTTTTCTTACTCTTAGTCTCTCTACTTTCGGGTATGGGCCGCATGGCAGGCGGGAGTTCACATTTGACCAGTCGGCGGGTCTGGTGTCGGAAGGACTATATTATTGCAAGAGAGGCAGTTGACCGCTCTTGTTTCCAGGGCTGCGGTGGCTAATGGAAGGTCCGTCCGATTCCTTGGAAATTATCGAGCAATGCCGACCATGGGCCCCCCATAACCATGATTTACGGTTGCGAACGGAAGGGCCCATCAAATTCCCTTCCAAGATGACACATTGTCACTGGCACTCGCGCATCGAGACCGATGCGTCTGGGAATTCTTGACGAATTAGACATTCAACAAAGACAGATTCTTTCCTCCCATTTGCCATGCATTCCTGATTCGGCCAAACGAAGAAAATGAGGGGCAGTACGGTACGAGTCAGCATTTTCAAGCAAAGCCAAAGAGAATGTTCAGTTAGGGACGCCGCATGTTTTCCTAAATCAGGGCACTGCCCTTTTGACTAAAAGACCCCCACAGTGCCCTTTCTACTGTACAGAACTAAAACAAGGGGAGGAAGATGATCGACAGGTGAAACATTAAGCAAGCTAATGCTCCATCTCTGCCCCCCCCCACCACTTCCTCTCCACCAACAGCCCAAGCACAAACACAAGCCAAGAATGAATTGCCGCCCCAGCAAATAACATTTGCCAAGAATCGTGTCACCGGGGTCTCGCCCAAACAAACCATGGATTGGCCCCCACGTCCAATTCAGGTTCTTCTGATGCCCACCTGAAGAGAGAGTGGAAAGCCTCGCAAAGGTGCTGTTCACAGGAACTGCTCCCTCGACTGCTGCCCAAAGTCTCTTCCTTTCAGATGAGGATTGCAGGTCGACCCAGGGAAGCCTGCGTGGTGACTCTGATATTGCCCATTATTATTACTACAGTTGCGGGCCTCAAGTGTCCCATGAACCATGCGAGTGGAGGATGAGTTCCATGTCCCTGCAGAGTCAATAGCCAGAGGCTCAGAGCCTGACGAACTTGCAGATTGCGAAGATAGAGCAGGTCCTAACCCTGCACCCTTATCCTCAGCAGCATTATTTGAAGCATTTGCCTCGGATTTCTTGGCAAAACGCCCTCCACTTGCCCTAGCCCTTCTCATAGCATGCTGGTGACGGGATTCGTGAAGATATGGCTGCAAAGTAGAAGTTTGAACCCACATGATTTGTAAAAGTGGACCTTTTAACTTTTTGCCTCTCTTACTTTGATGGAAAGTATGAAGGAGCAACAGGATATATGCAGGCAACAGTTAATTATATCTACCTTTCTATTCTTAATCAGCTTCTTCTCAAGCTCTGCTTTAGCACGTGCTTGTCTCCGTCTCAAAATACCCGGGAACTGCTTGGCATTCACGTAAACAGGCTCCTGTGCTATCTCGAGTGGCAGAGGCATCCTAGCATGAGGGATACCAACAAAAGGATAAGCCTGCCCATCAGAGAGATCTTTCAGCAAATATGTTCCTAATTTTGTCGGAGTTAAACATAAAATATCAAAGAAAGAGTGCACTGATTCAAGGGTTTTGCCAGTTGCCAATAAAGAAACAAGAGGACTAACTCATGTAATGAATAACAAGGCAGGATCACTGGCCATGGAGAACATCTAGGAAAAACCGTGACCATAAGATAAGCATGTGGGTTTAGGAATTCTAGTTCAGGGTAATCTCATTATCAAACCAGTGAATTGATAAGCAAAAGATGAATGACTCTCATATGCAATATAAACTACACGAAGAAACTGACACAATATTCTAGTTGTCTACATTGAATCCAGCACATTCTGGCATCTTGAAGCCATGTGCATGCAATACAGCGATGAAATAAAGATAGGGGGATGGGGAGGGTTTCTGATGAAGGAGACCATGAGGCTATTACGAGTAACTAGCATCAAAGACTGATATGGCAAACCACTACCATTGGTTGATGCCCACAGGCAGCCATCATCCCTGCATAGCATGGATCTTGATATGGGTTAGATGCACATGCCTGTAAAATGGAGAGAAGAAAATGGTAATTGAGAGAGATATTATAGTGGTCGCTATCCCTATTTCAATCAGAAACACAATCTGACCACATAGGAATCCTTTTGGGGGTAATCTTCCCAAATTGAATGAAATTATTGAATAAAAAGACTATACACTCACGATTGAGTGACCAACAAGTTCCAATTGGGGAGTTTGCACAAGGCCATCATCACGCACTACTGGTGTTGTGGAAGCAACATGTACATTTTGCTGTTCTTGTCCATGATCTCCCGCTAAAACATCAAAAGGAAATAAAGGCATCGATGTCCAAGCCAAGAAAGTGAAATGTCACCTCAATCGGAGAGCTAACATAAACCAAAGGAGCATCTTATAGATGGTACAAAAACAAATAAGAGTATTTTAAGGTGCAAACTGCTTGGCAGATCTGAAAAATCACAGTGACTTCAAGAGTTGGTTCTACTGCATATTCCATTCATGCAAAACATAAATGTCCTATGACCAGGCCCATTGGGAGTTGTTGCATCTATACGAACCTATTTCCATTGGTAGAGCTACTTACACTCGATTGTTTTCCTATCAAAGCAGGAAGAATATGCAAAACAGGAAATTGGCTAAAACCTAGTAATGATTTGCAGGGAACCAGCAACTGCCAAATAAGCAGACCTCTCGTAAAGATGGCGCAATTCAGATACGGAAGCCACAGAACAGCAGAACTAAACTAACAGAATAAGATTATAATTCAAAAAGAAAGGAGGTGAATCCCATCTCCCGAAGAAAACCACTATCAAGAACTTTCTAGCCCTGAATAATTGCATGAATACATCATATAACATGCCCATAACTGTCGCTCTGAAAGTATCCCAGATTGCTAATACTAGGTTCACCTACCTGATAGTGGAGAGGCAGTATTTAGTGATCCCTTGGCAGAATCATCATCTTCCTCAGTCCTTCCCTCGTTTGATAGGGGCTGACCTTCATTTGATTCTGTACACCCATTACATCTAAGTGAAGATGCATTAGTTTCAATACTCCTTGATTCAGCTGGATTCAGAGGATTATATCCTACACCACACCACCAAGTTTCGGAAAAAATGGCATTGGCAGGAACAGTTTGTGGCTGTGTTTCCTGATGGTTCACACTTTCAGACTTTGGTTGCATGCCTATGAGCTCTGTGGACCGGTCAACAACTGAACTGCATTGAACAAGTATAGACCTCCTGAAAAGAATAAGCCACATCTTTATACCTTCATCATCATGGAAATAATAGACAGGAAAGAAAAGAGAAAGATTTTTTTTTCATTTGAAAGTTTACAGAAACCCCAAATATAGAAGTCTATAATTTATTGTTTTGCTTGACCATTTTCTCTCAAAGTCAAGAAAAGCCTCAGCCAACTTAAGATACGGATGCATAAAGACCACATGGATAATTTTTCAGACAACTGATATCAAAGTCTTGATGGTTGAACCGCGTGACCTCAGAGATTCACGACTTATCTTAACCACTCCTTGTACTTTCGTAAATGCTCAATCTTCTGCATCAAGCATCAAGTATCTCCCCCGATTAACCGATGTACACAACACCACGAACTGTCAAAAGCCATCACTTCTTCCCACTCTCTCACAGATCCCCTTCAACAAATCAGACCATGCCAATTGCCACAGCTCCAAGGTGTAGTCGCGTACAACAAACCGGGCGGGCATCAAACAACAGAGGGAAGAAACCATCCGTGACACCTCCCCCCGATTCTAAAAACTTCTCGACCCTAGTACCGCGCCATCTACAGCTATCTCGAATCAAAACGGCGAATCAAGACCATCCATCAGGCACATATCACGCCAGAACCGAAATCCCACAGCTAAAAAACCCGAAATTCCCAATCACAAACACCGTCTCCGGGTCCTCCAGAACACAACCACCAAATTATTAAAAGAAAGAAAGCGAGCAGAATTCTAAACCCACAGCAGTACCATCAGACGCAGCCACAAAATCCGACGAATTACAGGGAAATTCTCCATCACAAATAGAGCCCCAAGGGATCACATGCAAAGTCAACAAACGGAGAGGGGAGCAGAGCAAGCTTGGGAGCAATGAATTCCGAAAACTCACCGATGGCTCTGTGTCTCTGTGTGTGTGTGTGTGTAAGAGAGGGGGGGAGGGAGAGAGAGTGAATGGGAAAACCAAACCCTAGGTTTTCGTGTCTGGTGGGGCGGGGGGGTGCTGTCGGCCTCTCAGCAGAAATTATCCATTAGAGCCGATTTTCAAGAGTAAACCCCGCAACCTTAGCCTGAGCTCCATATTAACAGTCCAATTTACGAACCAAAATATTCCTTTTTCTTTTCTTCCCTATATATTTCACATTATATTAATAAGTTTTTAAAAAAACAATTAAAATTTAATTATCAATCGGATTTGAAAAGGGTACGAAATTACCTCAAGGATGAATACTAAAACATGTCTAAATTAAGCTTTAACATTTCTCTTTATTTATATATAAACAAAATTACACTAGCAAAAATACCTTTCTTATTTTTTTATTTAAAAAAAAAAAGATAATTAGGAGTGAGTGGATGGTGATCATTGCGTCACCGGAGTGGGTCCCACACGGGGTCTGTGACGACCGAGCCCTCTCACCCGGACACGTGGTTGACAGCCCAGCCTGCCTCATCGAATATTATTATTATTATTATTATTAATCACTCAATCCCCGGGATCACAATTGGTGTCGCATTCAAATGCGAAATCGAGATGTGATTCGCGATTTTAATTTTCATTAGTTGAAGTTTTGTCTCCCCCGACATGTATGTATGTACCTTTCCTTTCCATACATAGTACTAATTTTCTCCACCTCATCCTTAGTCGCGTAACCTCTTTGGTCCGTGCAATTTCATACTGAGGGACCTTTGGGGGGAAGAGTGCAAAGGAATTCATCCGCATGCAAGGTTGGGGTTGACTTAGGAGACAATTGAGATTGTGACCAATTCCAGATTAAATTAACAACCCTTTCACTATTTTAGATATAAAAAATTAATAATTTTTTAAAACTTCAATATCGTGTAATATAAAAATAAAAAAATTGAGGTTGTAAAACATCAAAATTAGACATTAATTAATTAATTAATTAATGAGAGAAAAAGGGCAGTGGGGGGCGGCGGGGGTGATGTGCACTAACGGACAAACTACGGGAAACGCGTGTCTCCACTGAGGGGACCGCATCAGAGCGGTCGCGTCAGGCAACATGTGACACGTGCGTGCTTCATTTCACGGTCGACTGTTCACCTCCCGTTACCCTCGTCGGTTTTTTTTTTTTTAAATTAATCCAGTTTTTTGGTAATCGAAAAAAAATGCTTCCTATATATTAGATTGATTCTCTGACGTGGAACAGAAGCTCTTTACAACCCCCCCCCCCCATAAGCACGTGACAATTTAGCCCGTACCTGCCACGTATGCTTGAAAATCTGCTGCTGGTTCTGCGGTCGGATTTCCGACCGATTTCGAGTTGCATCGGAGGAGGGTTTTTCCCAGAGCGGAAAATCTGGAACTTGCTTTTGTTTTCCGGAGGCAACTGATGAAAAGGGAAATAGGGTCTTCTGGGTTGTTGTCCCCCCCACGCGCGACTGAACCCTCCAGAGCAGCCTTCTTGTTTGCTGTATCCTATTCCTACCAATCGAAGTGGGGGAGAGACTCGCAATTTTGCAGGCAGGCGTACGCTTCCCCCTTCCCCTACCACAAAATCTACAGAGACCGATACCGACTAACCATGGCTATTATGCACATTTCGGGACGCAGATACGAATCACTAAGGCTGGGAAAAATAAGCCGCTGGACAAAGAATCGGACGGAGTGTGGGTCTCGTTGTACGCACAAATGAGCACCTTCGCCCTGCTACGTTCGACCGAAGAAGATTCCCGTAGCTGCTCGTTGGACCTGCACCGGGACAGTAACAAGACGATAAGGGGTCGATAGTGCTTTGAAATGATCGAACTGGCAAATAAGTAAGGCTCTGTTTCCTCGCTTTTCAGGAAAGAACAAATTGGGCCCGGCACAGCAATTATAAAACCGAATTCACATGAGATGGAATTGATTTCCTATCATCTCTCACGCAATCTATCATCCTGATAATGCGATAATCAGAGTTCCTACAAGGGGTTCATGAAGATTTCCCAAAGCCAGTTGGAGTAAAAAGAGGCAGTTAGTGAAGTACCTCAACAGAAGGATGCTGTTTCGAGCCGTTGAGACCAAACAGTATCTGACAACATCACCCACTATATACATTAATGCGATACACCTACACAGCTCGGTTTTCAGCTGTCACCGAAAGTCAGGTACTGCCCGAGCATGGTTCTTACTCGAAGCTGCAGACAGATAGAATTACCAGGATTACTGTCAGCTAACAGGCTCAAGATGACACACCTTCAGCACAGGAGGAGGAGAGGAGTCCAAGTAAGATACCCACTGACCTTTACATCAAGGCAGGGATCATTCACCATGTTCTTCAACTGTGTGACTACACCAGCCTTCCTCAATTTTGCGATCCGACCAGAAGCACCCAGAGAGGATGGGTTAGCTAGGTTTACTACCAACCAGATGGAAGCTGTTCTTAGGCCACTGTCATTACTCCGCAGAAATTTAAGTACATATGGTAGGTTACAACCATTCCCCATATTGTGAAGCAGTCGGTCCATTACTGCATCCTTATGAACATCCCTGCCACTAGCAACGTTGCTGAGCACAAACATACCCTGTACAACACACACTCAAAATCAAAGGTTGTCTGATGAATTCGTGAGAAAGAAATGAGAAGAGACGCTTCATTATCATTTTGACAGGGACCTACTGACCTGAATCCCACTTTCCACTGTTGATGCACATTCCAACTGCCTTCCAACAGCATCTAATATAATGCTGCCTTCCGCAAATACATACTGAATGGAGTCTAAACTTCCATCAGTCAGATTTCGAACAAGTGCTAGGGCTTGCTCTTGGACAGAAGGCTCAGGATCTACAAGAACAGTACAGTACAAGATGCTTTAAGACTACCCTTTGGCAAACTGTGATGTGAAAAACAAAAATGCTCATGGCGGTCAGAATTTGATCACATACCACTGACAAGGCTAGCAAGTAAGGATGCTGTGAGCTCTCTAAACACCTCTTCTTTACATTTTTTGTCAGCTACAAAAGTAAAGTTCCTTAGAGCCCATAAAGAGTTTGACCTTATTGCAGAATTCATGGACATTGACAGCCGTACTAGCTGCTTAACTCCTCCCCACTTTATAAAACCTGAATCGCGCATTCTGAAATCAACTACAATGTTGCTTACTGCACGAAGAGCTTCCAGCTAGAAGGAAACGGAAAGACGAAAGATATAGTC
This sequence comes from Sonneratia caseolaris, assembly GCA_900006705.1. Taxonomy (NCBI): domain Eukaryota; kingdom Viridiplantae; phylum Streptophyta; class Magnoliopsida; order Myrtales; family Lythraceae; genus Sonneratia; species Sonneratia caseolaris. The sequence continues at coordinate 629,197 of CXYZ01003098.1, forward strand.
ATTGTGTTGATACAAGAAGTTAGCATTGAAAAGTTGCTTGCTCTGTAAGCAAATCATATACAGAGCCAGGTCTTAATCATTTCAATGTGAAAGTGTGAATGTCTTATCTTAGTTTAAACAGATATGCAGAAAAAGAAAATTCTTGTTCCTTTAAAAAGGCAACGGCACATGAAGAAATAACCACATAAACACGACATGGTAACTCCGTAATGATGCAGCCAATAGGACAAACCGTGGAAGAGAATAGATACAGGAATCACATTGATATAAACCTAGGAATGACAAGACCTAAGAAAGTTACATGCTGCAAATCTACAGACGTAAGCACAAAAATAAAAGGCAGCAGCATTGGTTTCATGGCCCCAAAGGGTTGGACTTAGTTGTAAGATCCCCAACTTATATGATCACATGAACTGGTTACTTTCACATATTAAAAAGAGACCATGCAGAGAAAATGCTGCAATTTTAGCAATTACAATCTCTACAAGCATGCAATCAAAACCGGCCTTTTTATGACCTTTTCAAATGTGACAACAGAATGCCCTGTACTCAAAGAACTAAAAACACATAGAACTCATAACCTTAAGAGATTTTGCTCCAAGCTAGGATAGAAAGGACAAAAGCATAAATATCTTCATGATAAATCATATGAATACCTGGACAGACAGGGTTGGATCATGCAGAAGTTGAAGTAATGGCATAACAATCTTTTCATTCATGAAGAATCCTGCACTCAAATTCTGTAAAAATATATGTATACACATATATAAGAGATGAATCCAGATGATCCACTCTAAAAACTATTTTAATATTAGAATCATTTATCCTACTACAAACCTGGACTGAACGAGAGACGTTTCTCATACAGATGCAAGCTGCAGTACGTACATCAGCACAGTCATGAAGCAATGCATCCTTGACTGAGTTAAATGCCTGCATCGATGAAGACTCTTGAAATTGCAGGTCTTTAAGAAATAACAATCAAATTCAAGCATAAGATACTTATCACTCATGTGACCATCCTCCAGGGTTCATATTTAATGTCCAAGATGGTAACTAAGTTCTGATTTCCCATAGTCAAAAGTGGCACGTGCAGCTATTTTTGCCAGAATAAATGACAAATAATAAACTCGAACAGGTTTGGCAACATGCTTTACCCATTTAATTCGAACAATGCCATTTAATTTCTAAAAATGCCACCCCATAATGCATTATGAAGAAAATATCTAGAAAGTAGCAGACCACCATGGCCAAATTGATCATTGTGTGGACGAATTGGAGGAGGATCAGTCCAAATGAACAATTACTGAATAGGAAAATAACAATGCCTGGCAATAAAATAGAATAAAAAACGTTGAGTTTACAGTGTTGCAGTAGGTCACCTGCATTTGAAGTAATTTAGCCCGACAGATCTCCAACCTCGAGCACATATTAGCCAAAGCAAGTAATATTCGTTCCAATCTCTTGGGTTGTAAAAGATCCTTTTGCAAATGATTGCAGAGTATATCAATGGCATTTGCATCAAATGCCAGTTTCTGTAAATATTCCTCATCCTCGATAAAACTCAATAGAGCGAAAGAAGCTTCCTCTCCAACTTGCCCAGGTTCCTCCAGAAGCTCAAGCAAATAGCGGATTAATTTGGTTTCAGTGCCTCTAACCCTAAGATAGGCAGAAGACACATTCCTTATAATAATCAAGCATGAACACGCCAACAACCTCGTACGCGTGGATCTCTCATTTGTAAGGTTGACTAAGAGGTTCAAAGTCCGCTCTCTTTCATGTTGCACAAACTCAGAAGCAACTTCGTGATTGTTCTTCATTACCAAAGCCAAAGACTCCAAACTAGCATCCCTCTGACTTATAGAACCCTCAAGGAAGTATATAAGCTTTGCTAAAATCCCATTATCACAAAGTGCCTTCTGCTCTGCACTTGTCTTACATGAATGGGCAATGATGGTAGCACCAAGTCCATTAGCATTCTCATTTTCACTATTTAACAGGGAGAGCAGAAATTCCATGTTCTCCTTTTCTAACAAATCATACTTCGGAGCAAGTTTAGACTGGTAAATCATCTTCAATGACCGAGCACCAGAATCAATAACCTGTTAACACATAGACTGGTCAGGGAGGCAGGAACCGCAAATAGAGAGAACCCAGATCGTTTACAAGCCAAGCCCTATGAGTAATCCAGACAACTCTAAGTAAACTCATCTGGATTCAATCTAAACTCAAATGCCATTAAACAACTAAGACTGCATATGAAAGATAAACCTAATCAAAACTATGTCACCATTGTTTCAGGGAAAAAAAATATTTTAGATAATAAATAATAAACCATCCATTATCATTATAATTTATTATCTAACAAAAAATGTTGCCTAATTTGAGAATCATAAAGCTCAGACCCTGGAATAGGTTGGCCGCTTTCTGCTAATGGTTTCCTGGAAACCGTCAACCGTTCAACATCTTCTTGGCTGAAAGAGGAAACAATATCAAGCAGAATATAAGCTTTTGATGGTTTACGATGCCGGAGAGGCGGTTACCTTCTCATCGGGGCTGGAGAGGACCTGAACGAGGTAAGGCAACGCGCCGGAGTCGAGGACAGCTCGGACGCCGGCGTCGACGCCGCAGGCGAAGCTGCCGAGCGCGGCAGCCGACTGGACGAGGAGGTCGGGTGAGCCGCGAAGGCCGGAGCCATCGATGGCGTCGGCGAGGACGGAAGCGACGGCGGGGACGGCGCCGAGCTTGATGTAGCTGAGCTTCTTGGTGCGGTTTCCGATGATCTGGTTCTTGACATCCCTCAGGGCCTTGAGCTGGACCTCGCGGTCGGAGGAGCCGAGGCGGACTACCAGCTCACTGGACGGTCGGCTCATCGAGTTGGCGGATGTGACGGAGGCGGGCATTGTCGTCGTCGTCGACGGGATTTCATATGAGAGAGACGGAGGGGGAGAGGGAGAGGGTGACGAGCATGGGACGGTAGCGGGCAGTATCGGTGTTCTCGGTCCGAGTTTATGTTCCCGTAGTTAACGGATTTGTCGCTTATTTATACAAGGGAACCGTCGCGTAGGGTCCACGGTAAATGCGTCCACAGGATGTAAAAATCTCCGGTCCATTCCACCGTCGGGACAAGGTATTCGGAATTTCGGATGATTTCTGTTTTATTTTTTATTTTTATTTTTTTAAAGGCGGTCGTCAAAAGTCAAAACTCTCCCTTGGCATTTATTTAATCTCCACCACACCCACCATTATCCAACAAAAAAGAAAATCGTTTTTTTTAAAAGGGAAATTTCTTTCAAAATATGGATAAATTAATAGGTGTCATAAATAAATTTGCCATCTTCAATAAGAAACAATGGAAGTGCCTGTCTTGGTATTCTGTTTTGTCGTGGAGGATGTTTTCTAAGAAATGTTGGGGGGCATACATCGATTCTCCATCAAAAAGGTAATTAATGAGAATAAAAAAAATAGTATCTATTGATGCAATCGAATCTATCATCTCTTAGTAATTTAATATCGATAGTGATATCAATTGAACCCAGACTTTCCTGCCATCGGTTTTGCAGAGACCACCTAGCTCAGTAGCATGTAGGGTCTAGTATGTAGGTGGGCGCGCCCGGCTCGGGATGCACCATCCCGTCCGACATATGTGAGAGTAATATATGTGATTTTCGACATAGTACAATCTTTGAAGGCTTTCTTTAATTTTTTTTTCAAAATTTAAAAACATTCACGTATATCGAAATCAACCGCTCAAGTATGTCACGTGATACCACCGTTGCAGAAGGTGCGGGCTAGGGTTTTAAGATTAGAAGGGGGAGGGATGTGAATCGGTGGGGGGGGCACCGGAGTGACAGCTCATGGAGCTCCGAAAACAGGTCTGACTTGGAGCCCACGGAGTCCAGCACACCACGGCCAAGAAAAAACAAAGAGAGAAACAATCTTTTTTACACGAATTTAAGCGGATGTGCCTTCGGGTGTCGGGAAACATACAGTGAACCAGCCTGCTCATCCTGCTGATGTCGGTGATGATGCCAGGTTAGGTGTTTGTATCGAACTTCTCATGCTCGTCACAGCCAATCTCTCTGCCCCGCACCGTTCTCTACAGCTGTATACGTTCAGTGCTCCACCGAAAAATATACGTGGTTCGTTCATACACACAATGTTCACCTAGGGAAAATCATCTGCCGGCCGCTGACCCGAGGAGCTCACCTCCATAGGAAGTTCCATGGACCGGTTCCTGTCCCGATTCTGCAGTTAATTTTGGGCAGCAGAATGGAAGAACATTAGCGACACGTCTTGGATTGACAGAACCGGTTGCGGGTTAGACGGTGCAGAGGAGTCGTGGATGGAGACTTACCTCCAAAATCCAGCGAATGCTCGGAGGCTCATGTATATTGTCAGTGCAACCCATATTCCTATGAATCCGTGGCTCCAAGATAGGACGGACAGGCAGAAGATGCTGAGTACAGCCACTGCGACCTGCAGTTGGACGGTCCCGAGGCCGAAACAATTTATGCCGAGTCCATCAAGTTTATACCGGACTGAATGTACCCTTGGACACTCGTTTAAGCATGGAGAAATTCTATACCAGGATATCGTGGATGATTGCTGACGAAGTGAATAGATAGATGAATGAGTGGAAGATGCGGGAGGAAGTGGCCAGTGGACTTACCATGGAGAAGGCGGAATATGCAAAATCTGAGGCTCCAAAGTTGACTCCATCGAAGACGAAGGCCAAGGTGTTTATGGGCTGAGTGGCTGCGACAAACTGTTCGTAAATCGAAATCAATAAAGAAGTGGTATCATCATCAGTGAATCAGTCGAACGGAATGAAGAACTTCTCGCCATGTTGCAGTTTGAGTTATCAGTGAAAAGAAAGATTTCGCAGATACCGGGATTCCCATGCCGATAACACTGAGGACCTTAACGTCTTTTGTGAATAATTTCGCCCCATATGTTAATCCAACTCCGAGAACAGTTGCTAAGATCAGCCCAAGAACCAGTCCCAGCTGCAGGATAGATTCTAATGAACTCTGAGTAGGAAACTACTTCTACTCCAAGAAGAGATTTCAGATATTTAAATGAATTGAGGACCTGTAAAACTCGGGATGCTGTTGCTGCAGCCTTGCTGTAGTCCTTCCTTGCAAATGCACTCGCAAGAATAGCCTAAATTAGAGAAGCAGAAACAAAGGTTATACTCAGGTTGTTCTGTCCCGGATTTTTTCCCCCAGATCAGTAGCACATATAATTTGAGTATGAAGATGAGATCATGGAACCTGACCTGTCCGGCAACAGCTAGCCCATCGGCAAGGAGGGAAGTGGCCAACCAGACCTGCAAGCAAACCTGAAAAGCGGCCATGGGCGTGGGTCCAAGATGGGCAGCCATGGACGCTGCCAGTGTAACACAGAAGGTCACTGCTATGACTCTCAACAGTAACAGAAAACCTGATGGTGACATTACAGAGAAAATATCAGAAACGGATTAAATTGGGTTTGGTGGACATAATGTCGGTACACTGATGGTGAAGGGACAGAGAGACAAGTTTACCATTCTTTAGGAACCGGCCGAACTGCAGGTGCTTAATACTTGGAGGGACTAGATCAATCTGCGTAATTAATCTCCAGAAAAGTATGGCCGAGATCAGGTACCTGAACAGAGAAACATCAAGAGAATGGTGCGAAGATAGCGATATAACTAAAATGGAATAAAAAGGGGAATTGATTCAGGATTTCCGGTAAGTTGGGCAGGTGAATCAATGTTCATGAACTCACTGAGATGTAACATGGGCGATTGCTGCACCGCTGACACCGAGATGGAAGATGAAAATAAATACTGGGTCGAGGATTATATTGGTTGCATCTCCTGCAACTGAAATGAGATTGAGGAATTATCAGGACAACGGTAATGGGGGTCTATTCAAAGACAAGACTGAAATACCGGTTGCATATAATGGAGTCCTTGTGTCCTTGAGTCCGCGGAAGACTCCTTGCATTGCCAACGAGAGTAGGACAGCTGGTGCACCGAGTGACCTCAATGTCAAGTATCGCTTCGCATGAGTTAGCATCGGGGAATCCTACAAGCGTTGTGATGGTGTAAATGTCTGGTTGCGTGTAGGTATCCGAGTTTCCTGCTTTCCTTTTTCGGGAAGTTGCAGAAAACATAATTGAGAGAGACTAGGTCTGGGTGAATGCTCACCGGGCCAACCCCCATGAAGTTCAGCAGAGGCTTTGCACCAGCGATAAGTAAAATGGCTTGGACAAGACCAAGGACGCTTCCCATGACCAGTGCTGTCGAAGCTGATGGGATGTGTCTCCTTCTGGTCTTGTGCTCGATCTTCGTTGTGTTGAAGCTGCTGCGCTCGTATGCACTCTCTCTTGACTCTGATAGTGTTCAGAAAAAAATAAACACGTATAAACTACCAATTTTCAGATCGAAAGCTCCAGCACATGAAAGAAATTGTTGAGTTTTCAGATGAAATTTCCTGAAAGTACTGCTTTATTCGATTGCAAGTAAACTATAAAAGATAGTCTACCCTTTTGGGGTATTAACTCCTTGCTTTCGGAGCTGACTTCGAGCGCTTCGGGACTCGTCGTGTCTTCCTCAGCAACGAATGAAGTTGTCACGCTCACAAGAGGGAATATAGCGACCCTAGAGACTTGATTGAACAGGGCGATCGAGACCCCCACGGCTGCGAGTTCCACCGGACCTGTGTATTTTCGCATTGGCAAAGAAAACAAATTAGCATTCATAAACTTTCATGTCCAGGAAGCATCTTTTCAATAAAAGTGGGGGAAAAAAAAGAGAGGTAAAAATGCTGGCCATGGATTTGCAGAAAAGTGGGGCAAAAGACGATACCTATTTGGCCTATGAAGGCTGTATCGATCAGAGATGCGATCGGATCAGCAGCCAAAGCCAGAGCAGCAGGCAATGCAATCTGGGCTATTTCCAGTCCCAATTCATCAGGCTTGAAAATTAGCCTGCTCAGTCAGCACATAAGTACAAGCAGTTCATACTTCCCGTGCGCTGTTGGTTGATTATTGTCTAAGCTATGTTTAGGTAAGATAAGTCGAACAGGATAGCGACGAAATCTAAAGACAGGTCCCGTTTGTTTCTGAAACATTAATTCGCTACCTTGCATCCCTAAAGAGAATGCAGACCGGAGCTGTCTTCTTCCCTTCAGAGGCAAAAGAACCTTCTTCCTCCTCAGCCATGGCAACAGAAACAGAGGGAATCAGTTGCTGCAAATACACATGTTATCAGCAATATCTGAAAAATATGAAAAAAAAAAAAGATTCCATAACCCGGAAAGCTTCATGTTTAAGATGGGGAGTTCACTGCAGAAGACAGCTCCACAAGCTTCTTCTTCGGCTGAAGAAATCACAGCTCTCAGCGATAGACACATACCTAACTGCAGACCCAGAAGAGAATTGGACTCTGCCCAGTTCAGTCCCTGCAAGAGAATTCGACCCAACAGTGTTTTGTCCCCGAAACCTCCATGTGACTTCAAGCTTCAGCCTCAGAGAGCCTAGGAATTGGAGCAAGAGTCAAGAGATTCCTTCATTCCCTGTCTTAACTCGTGAGGAAAGTGATGCAAAAGTGCTTTACTTCCTTGCGTTCTGCATATATTTGCACAAGTGTGGCACATACGTGTAATATGCGGCAGCTCCCGGCGCAGCACTAATCATTTAAAAGACCCCGGCCGCTGTAAATGGGGAAGCGTTCACCGATTCGGGACTGTCATGACTCTGCATAACTCTGTGGACGGTATATAATTAGGGGCTGCCAATCAAGTGCGCCAGAGGGTCTGAGGCAGGACCTCTGGCTGAGTCTAAAGGGAAAGGACACTCGCAGAAACTCCACTAGCACACGGTGGAAAAATGTGCTGAGAGGATGCTTTTCTATTTGGACGCCAAATGGATCTCCATAAAAGTCATCGTCAACTGTCGTAATAATCAAGCCCGACTCTGCTGAGTACGCAGCGAATGTCTACCCCTCACGCCCGCCGTGCACTCGGAGTCCTCCCGGAGCTCGGACGATGCCAAACGAATTGACCAACGAAGCCCGGGTTTTGGCTTGAAAAGGAAAATGCGGAAGCCAGGGAGGCTGTTGCCGTGAAGGAAGTGAGTTTTGTGCTGTTACAGTAAAATGTGTTTGGTGGATGGATGGATGGATGGATGGTCACTCCCATATTCAACTTCTTCAACTACTCTCCCCACAATTCACAGGCACACCTGCATCTGTCTATTTTCTCTTACAACCTATCAAAAAATTTCATCAATATATACATTTATATATATATATATATGAACAATAATTGAGATGGGGCTGAAAAGACTGACAGATAACGACCGCTGAGTTCGTATTCTCCCTCTCGCCTTCTGCAGCACTAATTAGGAATTTGATTTTGGTATCTCATTCTCAGAAGACTTTCACAGCTAACAGGCCGACCAAGTTGGAGTTCCATCCTGTCAAACTATTCCACCTCTGACTACGAACCTCTTTCTAATAATGCCCCAAGATTTCTCTTGGAATTATACGGGTAGACAGAGTCAAAAGGACCACCGTCGAACTTATTTTGCCGTTATCGTGCATTCGTGTCCACTCTTCTAACTCGTGGAGAGAATTATAGATAGAGAAAATGACAAGGCAGAGAAATGTAACGACAATAATTCCGATCCCACCTGCCCAAGTTGGGCCGACACAAATTTATTCTCGATATCACATGATTCAATTCCCAGAGGGAGTCTGTTCATTCGTAATACAGATACGGTTGGGTCGAGATGTTGGATACGGTATGGGGAATCAACCACTGAAGACCCCGTGAAATTATGCGAAGTAGATGCTGAACTGACCGGCGCTGCGATTGACTGCCACAAGAGGTGCCCGGCCTTCTTCCAGTACAATCACCAGGAACCAAGCACTAGCAGAAGCCATGAGACAGCCAAGTGTAACAAGAAAAGCCCCAATGCCTGCAAGAGCAATGCTTATCGTGCAAGTAAACTGAATCACGGATGTGCCAGCCAGACAGAAAGAAAGGAAGGACATTCAGCTGATCCAAACTATCATCCATTGTAAATGATCGTGCAGAGCCAAAATTTTCACTTACAAGCTTCAGCTCCTGCCTCTGATCATAGCGGGGGTTGTGTCAAAATGTTCTTCCACCTAAGACATCTATATCAGAAAGAGCCAAAAGAATCATAAACTTGAAGAAAACCCGACAATGCCTGCCTCAAGAAAAATTCCTCCCTGAGGAGAAGTGCGAAGAGAACTGGAAATCGTTCCATAATTTATCTGAGACGATGAACAATATTAAAGCCGCTTCACCACAGGCCTATGAATTTCCACCAAACGCCTCCAATCCCGAGCCAGATAATAATGTTGACCACAGAGACGAGGAAGCCATAGCCCCACCATGCGGCGAGTGGCACATAATTGGCACCGTAGAACACGGGAGCTGACCCAATACCGTAGTGGGTGAGGCCACCCATCAGGTTGGAGAGGAAAGCAAGGACGACTGCACCAAAGTATGGGGGAGTGCCGAGAGCACTGGCAACAGACAAGAAGGCCGTGAACATAGCCCCTATGTGGGCAGCCCCACTCGCAAAAAAGTAGTGCGAGTAGAAGTAGAGGAGGACCAGGATGCCGAAGGACAGCTGCCATGAGAGACCGAGCCCACCAACAAACTACAGAAGCAGTGGCAAAACTCGCTTTGTCAGTATATGCTCATACTACATTGGTTACCCCATCATCTCATGCCATTACCATCATAAAGTCAGAACCCGAGGTGCATCAATCAACACGATCATGTAATCAAAGAAAGAAAACACATTTTTCCAGCCAAGAAAATGGAAAATGAGAGTTTTTCTAAAACCAAGTAACGTTAGTGTTACTCCAAGTCCAATACTAGATGAAGAAAAGTATGGCCCCTTAAGGTCTGCAATGTATAGCCTATCAAAAGTTGGATCATCTGCTGGAATTTTCAATATCACTGAGTTTAGAAGATAGCAAAGAGCAACAAGAGAGGCACATAAATAAATATGTGTGGCAGGACAAGGCAACAGACATACTGACCTTAACTACAGTCTGACTGAACCAAGAGATGAGGCCATATTTGTTGAGGTACCCAGCCATAGCAATGAGGGCGGCAAACCATGTGAGTGTGTCCCATGCAACGGCTTCTGATAAGCATTCCTTCCATGTGACAACACCAGTAATTAGCAGAACAGATAGCCCGAGAATGGCAGCAGTAACAGCATCAACATTAAGCTTCCCACCGAATACCCAAAGCCCAACCTGTTGCAGTAAAAAGGAGTTGTCAGACAGAAGACCACAAAGCATCAAGGACGGACCTTGTTGTACAATGTAAGAAGTGGATCTAAATTGTTGTTTACAGATTAAAACCACACCATTATTCCAATAAAAAAAAGACAAGTGCTAATGATTTGATCACCCCAGCTAGCCTTTACAGTATATGTCTGATTTGAGTATTCACTGATGATGGACACACATAACATATGGTTAATGCAACAAGTAACTTGGCACATTGGGAATGAGTTCGAGAACCAACCATTCTTTTCAGACACGATGATCCAAAAACAGTAATAGAAGACATGATGCAAAGAAACGGCATTTGGCAATGGTTCATATCAGAAACAAAATAGTGAATTTTCAATCAATTCAGCAGCAAAAATGAGCCATAATACGTTTGAAAATGAAGAATTAACATCAGAGCCGGCATATTTCTTATGGAGCATATTGTTTAGCTACTCCATTAGCAACTACATTAATCAACATAGGCAGACACAAGAATTCCACCGTGAGATGAATTTATATCTTGCCCAGAATTCTGACGTAACTCTTAAACATCTTTGCTCATTAGAGTATCTTTGAACAAAATAACACAAGCAACTCAATGAAGTCTAGCAAATACTACATAGATGTCCCACTATCATTAACTTGGAATTTATTAAAGTAATATCTGAAGTTGACATAGTCCTAATTCAAAGTCATACCGTCAGAAGCAGAGTCCCCGCCATGATCTTCTCATTCGTACTCATTGGCCCCATCTTCTCCAGCTTCTCTTCCGCAAGCTTTGGTGCATCAGGGCTGCTCTTCACTGCAGGCGGGTAAACAATATAAAGCAGCAACGGAACCACAAGCAAGGATACTAACCCAGGGACTATTGCTGCCTTAGCCCAATCTGTCCACCCAATAGTCTGATTAATAGCACCATAAGCTAAATTTGCACTTAGAGGATTCGCTGCCATTGCAGTCAAGAACATGGATGAAGAAATCACAGAGGTCTGGAAGCAAGTCAGCATTAGCCATGATCCAAGCTTCTTCTCGGTGCCATCCCCAACATTTGAGCCACATGCGGTGCAGAGAGACTTGACCAGAGGAAGGAAAATTCCTCCAGCTCGGGCAGAGACTGAAGGAATGGCAGGAGCTAAGAGCGCTTCACTGAAGACTAAGCTGTAGCCTAACCCCAACGACGAGCTGCCGAAGAGCTTAACGAACTGATAGGCGATCCGGTTACCCAGACCAGTCTTGATGAATCCACGGGCAAAGAAGAATGCGAGAGCAATCAACCATGGAATTGGGTCCCCAAAGGCAGAGAATGCGGCGGAGAAAGTCAGTGTCTTTGTGAGCACGGATGCTCCAAGGCCCATCAGAGCCACTGCCCCGAGAGGCAGGGGCTGAGTAATGATCCCAAGTATTGTAGCTAAGAAGATGGCGAGCAGCTGCCACGCGTTCCTTGACACGCCCGAGGGTACAGGTACAAACCACAGGATGATGCCGGTAGCGATTGAGGCGAGGAGAGGCTTCATGGCGGCGCCCTGCCATGGTTTTGCCGGCGGAGACGCTGCGGCTCCAGGGGAGGCTGCTGCCTTGACGGTCAGGCTTGGGGATCTTAATTTGGAAGGTAACGCCGGGAGAGGATAGAGAAACCGCCCTGCTGAAGTCGAGATTGCGGAGGCGGAATTGATCTGCGTGGGACGTGGATGGCCGGATCTGAGGCCAGTGGGGGAGGCGGAGGCCGTCAGGCGGGGCTTCAGGGAGCGCGACCGTAGAGGGCTGAAGCCGAGGGAGCAGGACGAAGTCAGCGCAATGGACGCCATTTCTGTGGTCTCTGAAGCGCTCTCTCTCTCTCTCTTCTGTGGGCTTCACAGAAGCATAATTTGTGAAGAGCAATGGAAGAAGTTCAGTTGAGTTCAGCTCACCAAGCTAAAGGTCAAGAAAGCAAACGACAAGCAGGTGGACGGTTGATGTAAGCCGTCAGATCATGATCCGACGGTTTAGGAGGAGCCGTTCTGCGCCGAGCATTGAGACATCCGCCGTCGGATCTTGGATTCCTCTGTGGGTCTCCGGCCCAGATTTGGACGCAACCGAAGGGCCGCTGCTAAGTCGCGCCGCGTGGGGCCCTCAATCCTCAGTGGCCGAAGGTGACGCGCACGTTAGTCACGCGTGGAGGAGTGACGTGGGACAAAAAACAAAGCATCTGCGACTGACCAGTCAGAAAGCGACCATTCCACGTGGCAGAGTGTAGTTGAAAGTGAAGGTGAAGTCCAGTCAGCGATGTCAGAGCACGCAAAGTCAAGGAACTGGCCCTCTGGTGTCTGGCTTTTGTGGGGGTGGTCAATGGCAGCCACGTAACAACGGAAGACAGGGCCCACATGCGGCCCAGTAAAGGAAATGGAAAGCCCATTGAGAGAGTAGAGCCCATAGGCCATTGTTCTCAAAGTCCAATTGAGCCAACCAATACCGCCCAATCGAGACGTCTCGACGTGTCATTTCAATAGTTAGGGCTCCTAGCCGCTTCAGAGACATCTTTCTTTCCCGATTCGATGAGCCACCAGAGGCCGAGATCGGCGTATACCTCGATTCGGGCTTTGCGAGCTCCATGAAATTTGCAGAGACTCCACTGGCTGGCCTCTATGCACTGTTGAAGCACTCAAGCTCTGACAGATTCTTTTCGGAACTCGAACGGAGGAGGTGGAGGAGGGTAAACTGAATTAGATCAATCTGACGATACGTGTACGTAAAATAACCAGACAGGATGGAGAAAGGGAACTGAAGGCATGATGCTTGTACTACCGAAATTACTCTACAGGACGGCAAGCATCTGCTTCATTTAACTCCGCTGAGTGCACTGTGCAAATCATATTCTTCAACCGCTTCATTCATTCGACCTGGATCCACCGAAGAGACGGGTGGATAGGCTCGCTTATCCTTCCATCTGGTACCCGATAGTTGTCGGTATCGATCGCCCCACATCACATCTCTCTCAACACGGCTGCACTCCCAATTCATCTCTCCAGAAAGTTCGTCCTGATGCAGTGGCCTGCGATCGTCGACAGAGACGCGTAATGGAATCGGATGTGGAGGCGTGAGGTGTGGAGCCCGCGAGGGTCGGGAGCGGTCAGTGATGGGGTGGGTCTATGCCGCCAGGTCCATCACCTCTCGAGCCTAGTGGCTCGGTGTGGTCGACTCAGAAAGGGACTCCCGGTCCCTCCCCCCGAGTAAATTCCTGCAACCACCACGAGGGAGGAGCGACGATTGCAGTAAAGGAGATGGCGATGGGACCCCTCCAACATGGAAACTGGGTTGGGTCCCCGAGAAGATGGAGCATCGTCCACATTAATATCATCGAATGTCAGGCCGTCGTATGCTCTATCCCTTACGCGAGGGCCAATGCGAGTAATGGCAGTTGATGTTGACGATGATGGTTGATCGAACCGGTTCCACTTGTCTTTTTCACTTCTGAACGAACCACAATGATTGGAGTGAAAATCTCAATCGCTCACTCTCCTCTCCGCATCAAACATTCCAGACGCCAAATGCTCATTTTTGCTATGTCCATGCTCCGCTTCTTATTTAAACCAAAAAACTTTGAACGATGAAATAGTGGTACCCGGCACTCTTATATTTTCATAATTTTCTATACACTTCTTTGAAGACGATCATGTTCCCACGGAGGTGTCCGACTGTCCGAGCCAACTCTGTTTTGGTCCGTACCAAGGATTTTCTCTGTGCCACGACATGGCATCCAGAATGTCAATAGGCTGCGATTGATTTAAAGATGCAAAACTCTTTGGATCATGGGCACGCTTCATTTTCAGCACTTAAAAACTGAGGTCTTGTTCATCAGAAGCAGCATCGGACAATCTCAACCGACCCATGTCAGTTTGGCGTTTTGTGCTTTTCAGTTTGTGAGAATGCAATCATTTCGTGAATCTGGAGCTACTTTCACTCCGGCGCACGTACGTACGTTACGTCTTGTGTGGAGGTTTTGCGCCGTTTCCGAATGGACTTGACCGGGTTAGCACAAGAGTACCTCATGGTCAGGACCCGGCGGTGCTAAGCAGAGATAAGTCTCTGGTTTGACAAACCGACAGCACCTTGGCGGCCTCTGTGCATAAAGAAGATGTTCTACGGACTGGAAGAATGAACCAGAAGAAGGTGAGGTGGTGTGAGATCAGCAGCATCAGCTTCTTCTGCTTTAATGGAGAGCCCGGAAGATAACTGCAATAAAGACGGTGGTTGGATCTTGGCAAGATGACAAGCAAAGTAAATAGACGCACCCTTGATAAACCGAATATAAAGCTCGATGCTCGGTTTGATTCCTCGGTCGTTCATCCTCGAGGTTCTTTGACTTCTCATCTCATCACAATACATATCATACCAGCCATCACCTCGTCCTACAGAGAAAAAAATAAAAGAATCATGGAAGATTTGGAGAGGGAATTGGGAGCAATGAGAGAGTACCACAGCAGCGGGAGCACGAGGGATGCTTCTTGGAGGAGGGCCCAGCTCCGAGGTCTTCTACTTCTCCTCCGCGACAACCAAACCGAGATCTTCAATGCCCTCAGGCTGGATCTGGGGAAGCACCCTGCTGAGGCTTACCGGGACGAGGTCCGTACACAAACATAGTACAAGTCTGTCGTCTACCTTTTGCTGATTCGTTTACTGTTTTATCTCTCTCTCTCTCGGTGATCTGCAGTTCATCTTCATTCATACATATCGTTAATTCGATCTGCAAACCACTGACTTGCTGCTGACAACTATGTTTCCGTTTCTCCTCAAACTCTGCAACTTCCATTTTCACTGTTTGATTCCTAGAAGTGCGGTTTCTTGCGGTAGAACTCCCTTGTAAATACCCCTGCATCTATTCAGAAAACAAAGAGCAGGTTTTGATGATTTATTCAGCCACACCACCCCCCCAAAAAAAAACATCTTGTGAATCTCCATGTTGCGCTGGTGTTGGCCATGGCAGCAGAGGCTGTCAGGTAATTGTTTCAGTTTTCACGGAGAGTGGCAGTTACTGGGAATCGCACCCCCTCTGTAGCTAATTGCTGCAAGTATATTACTTGGAGTCCACGGTAGAAGCTTTATTTTGCAGCAAAAGCTCGTCATGTTCCTCTGATTCCTTTCAAAATTACTCGGTTTGGGAGCGCCAGCATTATTACTGCTGAGGTTACTGCAGCTGGGTTTCGCTAACATTGATATGCTCGTGCCTTTCTGCAGATAGGAAGCACCGTCAAATCCATAAATTATGCCTTGGACCATTTGAATGGATGGATGTCCGGAAGAAGGGTGGGGCTCTTGTTTCTGTTTGCCCTTTCAGTTTCGTCTGTTTCTGGATTTGTTCATAAGTTCAGGAAGCTTCAAAGTTCTAACTTGCTGTCATTCTTCTTCAACAGGCTAAACTACCGAAAGTGGCCTTACTAACGACTGCAGCGATAGTCCCCGAGCCATTAGGCCTCGTCCTGATTATCTCGTCTTGGAACTTCCCCATTGGTGAGTAGACTATCTTCACAAGAACATAGATGCCCAACCCCGACCGAGCATTCTCTGACACAGATACGAAATATATACAGGACTATCCCTCGAGTCACTGATAGGGGCAATCGCTGCTGGCAACTCGATAGTTTTGAAACCTTCCGAGCTGGCTCCTTCATGTTCTTCTTTCCTCGCCGAGAAGATCCCTACTTACTTGGACAGTAACGCAATCAAAGTTATCGAAGGAGGTCCGGCTGTAGGCGAACAACTCTTACTGCAGAGATGGGACAAGATCTTCTTCACAGGTTTTGAGCAATTTCTCAGACCCAGGGGCCATCACATATGATATACATATTATCCGTTTGTCAAGGCTGTCTAACTCAGTGATGATGGAACCTTAGGAAGTGCTAGAGTCGGAAGGATCGTGTTGACAGCTGCGGCGAAGCATCTAACCCCCGTGACTCTGGAACTAGGCGGAAAATGCCCTGCTATTGTTGATTCCCTCTCGAGCTCCTGGGATAGAAAGGTAGATATACTCACCATGCCACCCACCATTGAATCGATGGAAGACCACTGCCTCGACGAATCAATGTCACGTATAATCTTTTACTTTCTTCTCGACCGGTGGATTGAGGCACTTGACACTGTAGTAGACAGCAGAAACAATGTCATGTATTATTATTATACAAATCTGATGGATCTTGGTGTTCGAACAAGGTTGCCGTGGAACGGATTCTTGGGGCCAAATTCAGCACTTGCGCTGGGCAAGCATGCATCGGCATTGATTACATCCTCGTGGAGAAGAAGTTCTGCTCGACCTTGGTATGGATGAAGACAAATGTTTCAGGTGTTCTCTCTTCATTTCTGAAATCGATCCACAAACTGTCCCTGTAAATTTTCCGGTTCTCTTGTGTTCAGCTGGAACTAATGAGAGTCAAGTTGAAGACCATGTTCGGTGAAAATCCGAGACATTCGAGGAGTGTTGCCAGAATCGTGAACCGGAGCCATTTCCTGAGATTGAAGAATCTTTTAGACGATCCGAAAGTCCGAGATTCCATCGTCCACGGCGGTTCCATGGATGAAGACAGCTTGTAAGTCTTGCACACCGAGAGAACTCAGTTGTCTCCTACTCCATGACCGCGCTGACGAGAGCTTATCCTCTGGCAAAACATTGACTCGCTGCAGGTTTATCGAGCCAACGATCTTGGTAGATCCACCGCTCGAGTCGGCGATCATGGAGGATGAGATTTTCGGTCCATTACTCCCTATAATCACGGTAAGATGCATTCCAGCTTATCCTCCATATATTTTTTTGTTAATCAGCAACACTGCTGCAGCATGGGACGATCATGTGGCATTGACAGTTGAAGAAGGTCGACGACAGTATCGAGTTCATGAAATCGAGGCCTAAGCCACTCGCCATCTACGCGTTCACCAAGGACGACGGCCTCCGGCGGAAGATACTGTCGGAGACATCGTCAGGAAGTGTAATTTTCAACGACGCGCTAATCCAGGTACAATTTTCACAGTACCATGCTCGAGCTCAAGGGGCTACTCCGGTCTTCCCGGTTCCGGATTTACAATGCTGTGTAATGGCAATTTCAACAGTACTTGGCCGATACTCTCCCGTTCGGAGGAGTCGGCGACAGCGGGATGGGAAAGTACCACGGGAAGTTCTCGTTCGACGAGTTCTCTCACCACAAGGCGGTCCTTTGGAGAAGCTTCCTCGTGGACTTCTGGTTCAGGTTCCCTCCCTGGAGCGGCTACAAGTTGCAGCTCTTCCGGCATTTTTACGACTACGACTATCTCGGAATAGTCCTCACCGTGCTACGCCTGAGGAAGCCGAAGCCAAGCACGGTGGACAACTGAGCTATAATTAGCAGATGGCTCAGAAATCGGTGCGCTCATGCTGCTGCCCGCAAATACGCAGGGGAATTCCGATACCGAGATAGATATTGTTGATATGCATACAGATGGATCTGGACGCCATCAATCGAGAGTGAATTTCTATTACTGTCCACCGCTCCCTCCGCTCACAGCCTACAGAATCCACTCCTCCACCTCCCCCCCGCTTCCCTGCCTGCTCACCTCCATACGCGAACGAGTCTCCATCGCCACCAGACTCACCTACACCTCGACCGTCCGTCCATGCTTCCGTCTTCCCCCAGGCCGCCACTAAGTGTTGCAGCGGCGACGACGAGCTCGAATTACAATTTTAGCACTGCCCGTTTCAAAATAAGCGAGTACTACTCTGTGGAGAAGTCATTCGGCCCATAAACACCTGCGAATGGGCCTACTCAGCAAAACGGCCCAAATGTTAAATTGCCATGAAATACTTTAAAAAAAAAAGGAGTATACGTGAATTCACTATGGAGGGCATGGCTTTAAAAAAACGGACCGGACAGGTCGGTTCGATCGAAAATTGGCTATTCACTCCGTCCGATTTCTAGAATTAACCCAATTGCACTTTAAATGCATTTAGCTCTGATTGAAGTTGCTAGTTCCCGGTCAGATTGGCAAACCTAATTAAACAAGTCAAAAAACTAGTGGACTTAAATTTTTTTAAAAAAAAAAGAACATAATGTACTTATTTTATGTTAAACTTATGGTTAATATAATAGTTATATTGTGAATTTTTGTTATAAGTCATCGTTAAATTATGATATTATGTCAAATTGTTGATAATATCATTTATGAGATATGCGGTTCGATCTATTGAGCCCTTAGTTCGATCCACGAACCCATGCTCGGACTAATTCCCGGTCCGGTCCGGTCTGGTTTTATAAAAACCATGATGGCGAGAGAGGGCTTGGAAGGCGACGGCGACAGTACTCCCGACACTTAACGGACATGCCGTTTGCTCGGCGTCTCCCAATCGATTTCCGACAGTTCTACGCTTCGTTATCAGTGTATGTCGAGGTCTAATAAAGCTTCGCACTGTATGTATAGCCAGCCAGCCCAAAGGAACAATGAGTAGTAAGTAGTATTGCACCACAGTGTCCAGTGCGTAGGTACGTAAAGACACGCATTTTTATACATATAATAGAGGCATGTATATTATACGTGCATACGATGCAAGAATTTCACAATCGATGGCTCGGATTGGTTGCGACGTGCAGATGGACGGACGCCAAGTGCACACGAGAACAACGAACGATCCTTCACCGGCGATCATATCTGACAGATCGTCCGACCGAGAATGGCAAAGGGGAAAAATAAAATTAAAATTAAAAAAAAAGGAGCGTTTTATTTTTATTCTGTTTGAACCATGCGTCATACAAAAGGAATTTTATTTGTCGCGACCACAGCAACAAGAAGAGCCACTACGTAAAGAGTTTATAGCATGCAGGTTTCCCGACTTAGTAGCCAATCGGAGGAGGAGGCGGCGGTGGCGGATTGGGGGTGTAGGGAGGTAGTGAAGAGGATGGTGGAGGTGGGGGTGGAGGAGGTGATGAGTACATGTATGAAGTAGTAGGAGGAGGAGGTGATGGAGGAGGTGGCGGAGTGTAGTAGGGATAGTGAGGAGATGGTGGAAGTATCACTGTAGGCGGGTGTGGAAGTGGAGGTGCCTTGTGGTGGTGCCTATGAGGCGGTGAATGTTTGCGGTGGTGCTTATGGTGTGGTGGTGGTGGTGGCGGCGGTGGAGGGGGAGGGGGAGGCGGAGGCGGAGGTGGTGGTGACTTGCGATGATACTTGTGGCCGTGCTTATGATGGGGTGGCGGTACAGGGGTTTTGTAGATGTATGGTGTCTCACAAGGCGGAGGCGGTGGAGGTGGAGGTGGAGGTGGAGGTGGAGGTGGCAGAGTGGGGTCACAAACAGGAGGTGGGGGAGGTGGAGGTGGAGGTGGAGGAGGTGGGGGAGGTGGAGGAGGAGGAGGAGGTGGTGGTGGTGGTGGAGGAGGAGGTGGTGGGGGAGGTGGAGGTGGCGGAGGGGAGCCACAGCCGTCTACAGGGGGAGGTGGAGGTGGAGGCGGAGGAGGTGGTGGAGGTGAACTATAGACATATACCGGCGTGGGTGGTGGGGGAGGTGGAGGTGAGTTATAGACATATACCGGTGTGGGTGGTGGAGGGGGAGGAGGTGGCGGCGGCGTAACAGTAGGTGTGGTTGAATAACCATCCGGTGGCGGCGGTGGTGGAGGGGAGGGGGGAGTAAAATAAGGGTCACTGGTTGAGACAGCGGTACTGGCAATGAAGCAAAAGGCAGCCAAAGCGAGACCCAACCATGGCCGAGGCCGACTGGGCCGGTCTCGTCCCATTTTCAGGAAAGAGGCCTCCTTGCCTAGCCAACCACTTTCACCGGATGAGCTATAGACAGCGAGTGCTAAGTGAAGATTTGTGAGTTAGAATGGGCGACTGATCCCACCCTTTTATATGCACCGAGCGACACCACCCCCACCCTTCCCCTCCATTCAAATTAACAGTTGACCGATGACTAGTGCCATTAATTTAACCTCACTTAACAGCCTGTATCAGCGTACTGCTATCCTCAATCTTATCAAAATCTCGAGAGAAAAGTCAGGCTTCAATGCGTTGGGATTGGCTTGGAATCGAGAGATCTCGATTATATTCTTATCAGTGAAATTTCTCTATCCTATTACCTTTTTTTTAAGTAATAATAAAACCCGAAACCACCGTAATTCCTTGATTCACCTTGGCTCGGGGTTTTGAATAGGATTTGGGTGGTGGGGTTGTCTCCATGATTTAGGGTTTTCAGGAATCTCCAAGGAAGAAGACGAGGAGGAGTTGCATGTAAGAAATGTGTTTAGACCAGGTCCCATTCCTTGCCCAGCGAGATTGCTTGACAACTGGTCTAAATCAACGTGGAATCTTCATATGTGGCTATCAGGACTCCGGCCGTCGATCACCCATGAACCGTTGCAACCCGACCGGCAAGAACCTAGAGATCGAAGAGGAAGTAACTATCGAGAACCGAAATGCACACATCCCCTGAATCTCGGCTACCGGTCAAAGAAAAAATGAGAGTGAAAAGTGAAGTCCGAAGGCTCAGAATGGGAGAATGGCAAGTAAGAGAGCAATCAGGGCAAGAAGCTCGAATTGTTTGACCGTTATGGCAAGTTGCTAAGTCTAATCGACTAATTTACTGGATACATCACATGATGAGCCATTCACAATTCTTTTTAACTCATTTAATGCATGGGGATCGGAATGCTCACCTCCATTCTTCATCGGGTGTGTGAAGCAAGAAGCCATGAATATTCCACGGGACGGGAACAGACGCGTGGATCGTAGAACTCTGCACACACTAAACAAGAAGAACAGGAGACAAAAATAAACATTGAACCCATGTGGGAGAATTTCCATGGGTATTATCGAGGACTAGTTGCTCGGGGAATCCATATAATAATGGGAACTCCAGCTATCTCACAGACCCATCCGGCCGCCCGCATCATGTTACCGACATGTATCCTGCCTTTAAGTTCAAGTTTTTACTCCGCCAAGGAGCGGGAAAATGCGAACAGATCTGTTGTGTGCAAGAAACACCACTGCAGCTACAGAAGCGTGTCAAATAGGAGAATTGGAAGAACCATAAAACAAAATCCCTTTTCATGTTCGCCGGTGTAAAGGCTACTTCTCCGCTGTCACCAGCGATGTGTCCACGTATGCCTTCGTCTAGCATATGGGGGCATGCCTGAGGAGGAAATTTAGTTTAGACTGTTTTGTTTCAAGGGAAAGAGTTACTCACAGAACATATATTATACCGACGTCAGAGCATTTATTTATTTATTTAGGACCAGTTTGACAAATTAGATGTGTACACGGGGCTCCATGTGCCATCTAAAGCTGTATGCTGACCGTTTCTTGGTGAGATCTCCTTGCAGAGACTAGTTTCGAGGAAGGTCGACATGAAAAGAAAAAGGGCAGAGCACAGGTTTGAGAACTGATGAGATATGAAAGAGATCTTACCACATTAATTGATGCTGAACCATCTGGAGCGGCATCCGGCATGGTAGTAGATGTGCCTGCACGGGAGAGTATGCGCTCCAGATAATGGATGGGCACTGCAACCAGAGCCCAATCATAAATCAAAAGAGTGATGAGCATGTTATCTTGCCATGAATTTATAATTTGTTCATCTCTTCTTGCAGATGATGTAATGATACACATGGCGAATGCCTTGTTCATTTACGGTAAGCACCACCCATGTCAGCAAACATGTTTCCATCGAGCTTGCTTCAAGTGATCCATCCACATGTTTATTCTATCCTATGACAAGCTTATTCCAAATCATGTGAGTGCAGCCAGATCGGTTGACATTCTGAGTTCGTTTCCCTTAGTGTATTTATCGAAACCTTTCAAGTACCATTCTGAGCTTATGAACTTGACCCTACCTACTGGATCCTCCCAGTGATAGCGGCACACTATACCGGTTCAAACACAATTGTACAACCTATATAGCTGAGAGTTGCCTTACCCTTTCTGAAGTTCTAATCATAGAGATTAGTGAGAGTAGTAGATTGTCCAACCTATACATGCGGATACTTGGTTACATATGCAAACATGACCAAAAGCGGCGTTTTCTTTTAATTCTCCACAACAAAAAAGGTATGGTTTCCAGTGTTTGGAATTAGGAATTATGCGGACAGCAGCCACTTGAGAGGCAGGAGCAAGATGGTCGCTCTCCCGCAAAGATTGAACTTCAGATGTCACTCTAAAAAATTTAGCTTGGACAATCTACGTGCATATTACACATATATTTTTTATGGGTGGAAAGAAATAACAGAGATTTTAAAGGTGTCAAGCATGATGAGCAGGTCTTACTGGAGCTGATTTTGGAGCAAATAAGATTAAAGATGGTCTCAGTCCCAAAGGTGTAGCACAAGCTTCAGTTTTCGTAGATTGCAGCAGTTAAAAGGTGGAGTTGATAGTTGATGGGAGTCAGCTATTATAGCAAATTCTTGGGATGCCCTGTTTTACAGGCTTTCTTTGATGTACAAATTGGTTGAAAATGAAATCATCGCTTTTCAAAAGTCGAGAGAGAGAGAGAGAGAAATAGAGCACACAAGATGAACTGCAATGTGTAATGCTCGGGTTTCTTCTGTGGAGCAAGCAGAAGAACTTCCCTACATATTAATTCTACATCATTAAAGATAAAAAGCGTGGTCAAAACAGCATGCAACAGCTCACTTTTAGAAAGACAAACTATTTGCTAGCTATGACATTACCATCATGTCTAGGAGGCAGCTGTTTCTTAGCACATTTTCATCAATATTTGAACTCTGAATACTTAAGTGATCTATTCCAGGAGAAATGTCATTTTCAGACTGCGATTACTCTTAGCAGCTGAACTGCACACTGAACAAGAACCCTCATCCTTCAGTCTAACCAAACTTTTAAGCAACTCTTGTCATTATGCCTCTGCACGGACAGGATCCTTGGTCACTGGCATTCAAAAATGAAATCTGTGCCACATCCAGTGTGGCATTGGCAGCATGAAATTTACAACTTACATTCTGCTGCATTGTCAAGTGACTTTGCTTTTGGGCTACTGTGCCATTCACCACTGGCAACTGCAACCTGTTGGTGAGTTCAATTGGAGAGCTAACCAGCAGTCCTCTATTCTCATAAAACCCTCGCACATGGTCATTCACCCCATAAGAATGAGCATGATCATAGTATGAATGGTCAGAGTATGAATAACTTCCAGGTTCCACAGGGAGCCAAGCTTGTAATGACTTGCATTTGTTGACTGGTGCACACAATCCTGAATCAGCAAAAAAAGGGGGTACCAAAATAGGAAGCATCAACACGGGATGGATCCTACTCATTATTACAAGTCAAGATCATGCATCTCAGTCCCCGTAATTTCAAACTGTTGTTACAAGCAAATAGGACCAGAATTCAAGAAGTGCCACTTTAATGAAAAAAAATGGTTTACCTACTGATAAGCCTAACTAAGCATGGTATCAATGTTACATTTATAAACCAGCCATCAGTAAGTACAATTCAATAGATCTAGGCAGATAACAGAATCCAGCTGCAGATAAAGAAACATATATATATATATATATATATATATATATATGAACCAACACCAAGATCTAAATAAATGTCTATATATTTATATGGATAGAAATTCCACATGCTTCCAGTGTGAAAACTGGCAGAGATCTATCATAGAGAAATGTAATGAAAGTCCCCGAGCCACAGCCTCGTATGGTCAAGAACATGGAAGTTGGCAAGGAAGGCTTTCTCTTGGTGGATTTTTGAAGCAAGAATAAAAATCACACCAGACAGCAGGGTACCAAATACTCAGTAAACCTTATGCATATTCTCCAAAGCTTAAGGTACTAATATGCAAGAACTAAAGCTCATTTTTCAAACGTTGGAGAAGGTATTCAGATTTATCATCAATCAAGTCTTTTTCTCTTCGTTGATTGTAAATCTAGTCAAATATACTTCGATGCTGAAAAATGAGTGCAGTTTGGCAGAGTCCCTACTAACTTAGAAGCACTCGAACTAATTGACTACTGATATAAACTTGAAAAGAGTTCATATGTTCATTGCACTTCATCATTATGAAATGTTCAAAGCATCAGCAGTTACAAAAAAAATGGCAAGAACAGTCACTATGCCAGTACCTGCCCATGCGTGGCAGCGCCAGAAAAGATAAAATTCACGTGGTCATATGTTAGACCCTCAAAAATACTCCATAAAGCTTCCTACAAGGATTGTTAGTGGCAACATATTGTATTGGACGTCCATGATCCAGCTCATCTATGAAAATTCTGCTAATGCTCTAACCTGCAAAATTCTACAGAACTAGACAACTTGAGCGTCTGCAACTGCTTGCAAAAGCTCTTACGCAAAGACATGAAAACAGAAAATGACAAAGATGGGCCAGAACCTGAGTGTCTCGCTGATTTATGCCTGCAGATCGACTAGATCAATTCTCATGGACCAATGTACTAGCTTCCATTTAGCAATCTTCTTCCCATTTCCTAGAGATCCAGCGACAGTAAAATCAACTTTAATTCCAAGAAAATACATAAAGCTTCAATTCTGAAATTAGCCCAAGAAAGAACACCACATCAGTGCACAATTCGCTTATCAAGAAGAAGAAGTAAATTCTTGCTACAGTCGGCCCATTTAAATATGCAATACTAAAACATTTTTGCTGTATTTGGCCCAACCAATTTACTGTACAGTGCATGCACAATGCCGCGAAAGACGACAACGACGAACAACGACAGAGAATTAGAAAAGCAGATATCATGCAGGTGCCATGGATTCCTAAGAGAAGATCCTCATGCCAAGAGGACTAATTGTGGGGGAAAGAGAATGTAATGACATACAAGACACGAAAAGCTTCGCGGTACAGCTCCCGCTCAAGAAACGGAAATGTACTTTGGAAGATAACGGAGGGACAGAAGGACAAAAATGATAGAGAGAGAGAGAAGGCAGCAGTCCCGCTCGGCTGGTCTCTGTGTGTGTGTCTCGCTCGATGGCCGAGAAGAACAAGACGACGGAAATGTTACCCAAAAAATGCAAAATCTCGCAGCACGATTCCCGGCGAGGAAATCTCAAGTTTCTGTTTTTTTCCTATTCCGGAGGATCGCGAAGGTAACATAGAAGGAAGATCAGAGGATGACCACGAAGGCACGAGAGAGAGAGAGAGAGAGAGAGAGAGAGAGAGAGAGAGAGGGAGGGAGAGGGAGAACGAGATAGTGGGTGAGCTTGGGAAGTAAAATATGCAAAAGGAAATGGCGGGATGAGGTTTAAAGAAGGAAGAAAGCAGAGCAAGCAGCAGAGCAGTACTAGACTCCATAAGGGGGGGAAAATACCAGAAGAGAAAGGGAGAGAAGGGGCCGACATGGACGGCCTTCGAAGAGGAGGAGATCTCGCTGCTGTCCCCTGTGCAGCTCTGCTCTCTCCTCCACTTCGGTTCCTTGCAGAAGGCACAAACATTTTAGTAGGGTGGAAGAGAGAATAGAGAGCTCCCCTCCTCTCAGTCTTTGTGTTGTGTGAAAAGGTTCTTACTTCATCATCATGTGTTCCGTTTTCTGATAACTTTGATACTGAGAGTAACGCTTATCAATGGCCCTCAAGGGAATAGGGAAGGGCAAACTGTTCAAAAGGGGCCACCTTCCTCATCTAGCCCGACAGCTCCAGGCAAGGCATGTCCGTGGAATACTTTGAGATCGGGTAATGTTCCCGCACTTGGCATACATGTCCATCAAAGCAGCTTCTAAAGCAACGTTCACCGAAATGAAATGTTTTCCCCCCATATAGCCGTGGATCTATACCCCGACTTCGAATTACCTGAGCCCAGAGCATTCGGATAGATGACAATTCACGGTTGTCACCTTATCAGGCTTGCACCTCTTGGAAGAATGCAACAGTCTCTGAGATGAATGGGAGCTCTGCCAAGACTCAAGATGCCCAAATTAAATTTGGAAAAGCAAACAGGAATGGAAAGTCCATGATATAGCTGCCTTTCCCGTCATGTTATCAATATGGTTTGAGCCAATTCAAGGTTCCTCCTGCACTTAAAACGTTCATGTCCATGAGCTTATTAGGTAAAGGTACCATTGATTTCAGTTGGCTGTCTCCCGGAAAACAGTGGACTTGCTTGTTGTGGGAGAGATGGTTGGGATGGATGTGCTTGGAGAGGACAAAGGTGTGCGTAGCAACTACCGCACAATCTGTGGCAGAGCAGCAGAGGAGACGGGTCACAAGAGGTCAACACAGAAGCTGCAAAAAGGACTAAGATATGGCATTAGAACTCAGCCATAGGATCAGTCGGCTCCGAGCTCATTGAACCTGAGAGATACGGAAGCGCATGTGTTTTTTTTGGGAAGCTTGTGTTTTTAGCGTGCAAATTAACTAGTATCTCCGCAACAAACTACAACATTATGTATATTATCTGAAGTTCTTCCTCTTTTCTTTCCCCCAAATTGACTTCATGCATCAAAAGGAAGCAATCACCAAATCAGCTGCATATGACAATGTTTAACAGAAGAATAACTACCACAAGAATCAGAAATGATATGCTCCATTTTGTTCAATCACTAGTACATTCTGCAGCTCGCAGATGTGAGAAAGCATCAAAGTCACCAACGCAGTCAAGATTTTGTATTTGCAGAATCAGCAGGGCAAAATTCACCAGAATTTGTGTTTCTGCAGGAAATGAACTAGTTAAATGACATGATTTGTTGGATTTGACCTCTTGGGGTCGATCTCGAGTTCCTTCTGCTTCAGCTGCAACTCCCTTCGTTCATTTTCAAGGGCCATCCTTTCATTCTCAAGCCTTAGCCTCACAAGCTCCCACTGTTTCTTGCTGCAGTATCTCTGCCACCTGAACTGCTGTCTCTCAAGCTCAAGCGACTGGGCCTGAATCTGTAGTTTCCTCTCTTGGAGTTGTCCCATCTGTCGTTTGATCCACTCCTTCTGCTCTGCCGACTTCGATGGATCCTGGAACATCCCCGCCATCTGAAACTCAAAACTCTCTCCCCCACCAGAGCCCTCCTCGTTAAAAATCTTCATTCTCTCCATGTGTCCCTCAGCATTATCTTCATCCTCATTCTCAGATTCATCATCATCATCATCATCAGAATCACCATTACTACCATCAGGTTCATCAGCTGACTTACTATTTCCCTTCTCAAGGTGTAAAGAATATCCTTGCAAGTCAAGATCTTGGCAGTCGGGAATTCTTTGCTCATTGTGATAAGCACACATCTCTTTATAGAACAAGTGTTTCGAGCTCAGGATCTTCTTCACATCATCCTTTGCCTTTGCTGAAAGCTGTAGCATTGAGTCCATAAGGGCAGGGTTCTCCACAACCTCACAGGCAGTTCCTCTCCCGAGAATATCATTCAGCCTCTTGTACCTCTTATTCAAGTCATTGAACTTGTCCTCACACTGCTGAGGTGAAACGTGACAGCCTTTCTTAATCATAATCTTGGAAACAGTTTTCCACTTCCCCTTCTTCTGCAAGATCATCCCTGGTTTCCTCTTAAGCCCATTGATGCCCTCCAGGCCACCATCATCACCTACGCAGGCAACCACTGCAATGAGAACCCTGACCATGTCATCACTCCATTTCATTCGTTGCCAAGGAGAATTGCCCTTCTTACCCTTTGCCGCATGGGGGTTGTCCCCATTTCCAAATTCAAGATCACGGTCCTCCTCATCACTCAAATTGCAATTATCCAAGACAGCAGCAGGCTCCTTTCCTTTGTTAAGGCTCATGAGCTGACCCAGCTGGGGCCTGATATGGTGGTGATCATGCTTGATGCCCCCAGTCATCAGACCGGTATGATGTTGATTGCTTGCAGAAGGATGAGCAGATTGGGCCTGAGGAGGATGTCTCTGCATCGATGTTTCCAGGTCCAGCGAACCTCCATTAGGCCCCAGCATAAACCCACCTCCCAAGCCCCAATTATTCATCGTTTAACACTGGAACTCGAGAAGTCATAAATCTTATCTTCACCTCCAGCAACAACAAGCAGAAGCCGAAAATCCGCCAATATCAGAAAAAATAAAAAAAAATAAAAACTTTCGAGTTATAATTCTAGGAAGAGCAGAACGACAAACCAAAATTTCCACGTTGAGAACAGATTCTATCAGAAAGAATGTAAACCTCCATATGTTTCCTCCACGTCCTAAGTAACCTGAAACCAAAGAGCTGTACACGAAGCACCTCCAACACTCTTCTTCCATATACTGTGGTACGATTTAAGGGAATTCAATATCATCTGCCACATATCATACGGTTCACCAGAGGAAGCGATCTCGAGCTACTACTACTAGCCTACAACCTATCCAAGGTCAGCAAGACAGCGACACCGGATTAGCATAGGCGTACAAGTACACGTAATAAAACCTAGCCTTCCTCACAAATGTAAGAAGAGATCCGCCTGGGTATCTGAAGCCGGAACGCCTAGCGAAAGCTGAGCGAAGAGCGTACCGGAGGACGTGATCCGACGTGCCTCTCGCGGCGGAGGAAAAGGCACAAGAAAGTGAGACGCCAGCAAGCTTTAGCCCCGACGGTCGGCGGTGAAGCCTCCCACCATCAGACCCCGGAAAGACGGAGACAGAGAGAGAGATTATTCCCGCGGAGATATTCTCAGGGAATTGACTGAGCTTTTATATAAGCAATTCCGGTCTTTTCTCCTTTTTTATTTTATTTTTATTTTTATTTTTTCGGGTTTAATTTCCGACTCCATCAATTGAATATTTCTCATTAGTCATTAGTCATATTCCAAGACCCTTTTACATAGTCAGATCTCCAATTTAGACTAATAGAGTTTGATTCTACTGCTGCACGAGTATGATCATGAGTCATAGGCTTTGCTTCCCAGCCAAAACTCAGGCGCAGTTGATCGAGCCAGGCTGATCGCTCCGATCCATGATTAGAGATTGCTGCGAAAAGATTCTTAGATCAGCACATCAACTTCTACATAGTGTTGTAAAACCATCAATACCATTCTTGGGGAGACCTGTGATGCTTGAGTTGGAGCATTTTCTAGTAAGCTAGACGCAGGATTCTTGGAAAGTTGTTTATTTTTTACTGAGACGATGAAAACCAGACCATATCGATACCTTGAGGAGCACCTGAGAACGAACAGCACTTCCACCTTCATCACTTGGAGGTGTTATCGGCATTTGTGGGCATTCAGAGGCTTCTTGTGAGACTGCAAGATAAGGGAAGAGCAGACCACACTCACGGATGAAGCTGCCAAGCAGGCTCCAGCAAGCCAGTGGGGCAGCCTGATCCTTGTGAATGGGAAGAGGACACCAGCTGCAATAGGCGCACTGAGGATGTTGTATCCGAGGGCCCACAAGTAGTTGAACCTAATCCTTGGTATGGTCTTCCAGGATAGGTCGATGGCTGTGATCACATCCTTGAGGTAGCTCTTGATGAGGACGATATTGGTTGCTTCTATGGCCATGTCGGTTCCCACCCCAATTGCCATTCCCACATCTGCCGCTGCCAAGGCCGGGGAGTCACTGATTCCATCCCCAACCATTGCCACCGTCAACCCTTTCCTCTGCATTTCCCATGGTCCTGTAAAGAGATCCAAGTGCATATGTGCTTGAGATGATGTAATCTTGGATATTTTCCTGTAGATCTTTGATCTTATCGACTTTGGCCATTGGATCCATCTCAGCAAAAACCGACTGGATGCCAACCTCCTTTGATGTGGGACTCGTCACGGTGAAGGCTCCAGCAATATTGCCCATAGTGGCCATGAGGACCCATGTGTGAGCTAGTTGGTCATTCTCTGAAAGACAACCCTCAGCCTCGCGACCAAAAGTGACATTCACTTTTGCCACAAACTGTACCAATCACTCCAACTTCTGGGTGCACCTCAAAGTCCATGGCATCTTGCAAATGCTCGGCACTGGATCCAAAATTACAGCACAGACTCTGTGTACTCAAGACCAGCTTTTGCTACAGGGTGTTCGCTATTGGCCTGCAGTTCATTTGATCCACTGACGTTGTTAGAAGAGACCATTGTTAATCAGGCAGATTAGCATTCCCCCTTCATTCAGCTCACCTTTCTAGTGTTTGAGAAACATGAAGAGTTTTCTTCTTACTGGGTATACCAGAATTTAACACAAGATATATACCACCTACCTCTGCAGCAGCAACTATGTTGCAGAATTCCTCCATCAAGTATGTTGAAAAAAAAACTGCACTAAGTACTTCAATGACCTGCATGTCACATTACCAGTGGACTGAATAATGTTAACATTTTCTGGTTGTTGGACTCCTTCAAGTTTCAAATGCACTTTGTTCACGTCATTACTTTCTGTGACGAGCATCTTCCACAGCTTCAAGAAAGCGGGTAGTGTCCGTGATATTTGGATCATAGAGGAACCTTTGCTTCTTCAAGAGCTAGACCAACCACAGCTTTCTTGACTCCGCTAACCATTGAAAGGGCACGTTCAACAGACTCAGCCACTAGTGCATGCCATTCGTTTAATTATAAACCGACATATTGCTATATCTTGTTCTTGAATCTTGCATCTTCAATCCCCTCAATTTTATGTGCCTGGAATACGTCAAACCAATATAATCAGTTTCTCAACAATAGTAAAAATATGCAGATTGGAGTCTAGAACCAGCAACATTTTATTTAAGTTATAGATTATCATTTTTAGAGTAGTCCATCATACACTACATGTGTCTCTGAAAAGAGTAATCATGAAGCAAAAGGTTAACTGAAACACTAAATCCTAATAAAAACATTCGAGTTGGATCACTTAGAGCTTGTGACAATATTTGACATTCATGCTAGCAACTGGGCAGAGCTAGTCGCAGCAGTCTCAGTGACTCTAGAGTAAAGAGTCCAAACCAGCTTGATAGTGTACTTTCCTCTCAGAAGACATGAGATGATAAAAGGGAAACTTACTTTGGCTTCCAATAACAAGATGAAGCCAGGTTAGCAACAACCAAGCAAGAGCTAGTGATAGATAAAATGTGTTGAGATGTATGCTACCCTACGCGCCTGAGGAGTTAGAAGAATAACATGGCAGAGGCCTAGGGATACTAGCAATGTAGGAAATTTTCAAGAATCAGCATTCAGCAACAATCTGACTTACCCTGATTAACTCTGCGATGTATCTCACAGCAGCATAACCTTGAAGAAATGAAAGGGCCACACTTTGGACCCAATTAAGTTGACCCGCTGCTGCTTCTATGGAAACAGCACAAGACGCGCAGGCAATGCCACTGACCATGATCATTACCGTGCGTACTTTGTCATCTTTCTCCAGGACTGAAGGAAAAGCAGAGGTGGAGCCACCATCTAAGGGGTGCAGCAGGGGCAACTTAAGGTCATCCTTCAGCTTGGCTTCCATCTCACTGCAGAAAGAGCTCCCTTCCATTTGGAGTAGAAAACAGAAAAGGCGGGAGAGGGTTCAGGAGGAGGCGGCGGCGGTTTTCCATGGTTTATATTTGCGGTACGGCGGGGGCTTTTGAATTTTTGAAATGTCCAACGTCTCCTTCCCTCCTTATTCACGCGCGGCCGCGCGTGGGCGTCATTTCTATGAACGCTCGCGCTTTAATTGCCTCTAAAATTCCGATTCTGTCCCTCCTCTCCCATGAAATCACGTTGATAACTCGATGTAAACGAAGTAATTAGCAAGGGTTGCAGCAATTGTTTAAGTAATTTGCGTCGTTTAATTTCCGGTAATCCACGTCATTTAGTCGAAATTTTTTTTCTTTTTTTTTCCCTCTCTCTTTTTTATTCCAATTATGACGTGCATATTCGCCAGACACTGGACAGAGAGGTGATGATCTACACATAACCCAGTCAACCTCCTTTGACCGACTTTGGTCTTCCCCGTTTCCCTCGGGATTTGACTTTTTTTCCTCCTGTGTTGGTCCGTTGACCCAATCACCAGACCCATTCTTCAATCTACAGGAACTTTCAATGTTTTTTCCCACCGGTGACCATTCCTCCATTTGACACCTTTTATCTGATCTTCCTCCAAGTTGTAACTCATCGAGTCATCGGTAGTGACGTAACCCTAGAGACCGACCTCTTCGTGTCCGTACCCCAGTTATCATCCTTCTCTTTCCCTTTTACGCACCGTGAAAAATGCCATTGTTACCCATCAACGAAAAAAGCCAAGCAACATACAACTTTCAGTTCATCTTTGCCGCATCCTGTTCCGTTTCAACTGTAATTCCATGGTTGGATGCCACATACGGCTGCTGCAGAATCTAGTTTGGGTGAATGTGCACACAGAAGCACCTTTATTATTCCAAGCAAGTTGTCGTGATAATTGGACTTCGTTTCAGCTCGACTGATGTATAACGGTCCATTAAAGTGACAGTAACTCCTCTGTAGCCCCTACAAGAGAACAGCAGATAGAAGTGTACATTTGGACAGGTTGATGGGAAGATGCTGTTCAGGTTTAGCAGACATGGCTCTTGCTGCACTCAGGATCATCGTCCCAATGTCATGCATGAGTCCTGTTCGGGTTTTCTGTCACAAGAAACTGGAACATACGATGTGATTCTCCTTGGGAATGTGCATAGCTATGTTCTGGATAGGGATTCGGCTACAAGCTCATCTCCTTGGGTAAAATTGATATCTAGAAGGCATAGGTGACTGTGTCATAAACAAAGAAAACCTATCATGCCATCCAAGTTATTATCAATGAAATGATAATGTTCTCTGGGGCTCCTGAGTCCTGACCAGCACTTGGAAGATCTTCGAGAATCTCCATTCTTAGGCTGGTTGCATATGCTGTGAAGTTCAAAGAAAAGCATCTAAAATAATCACGGTATGAGTATCTGATCTCATGCTACAGCATGTTACAGCAGCCAACTCGTTCTATCCTAGACTCAAAGTCCCAAAACTGAGCCTTTATATATCGTAAGCTCAGTGTGCCTGCATATCCACGACAATAAAGAAAGCTTGAATGCCTGCCATTTGCTGAGATATGAAGAAGCAAGTGCAACTAGCTTGTTGCTGATAAAGCACATAATCACTGATAAATTACATCGAATTGTTCTCTAAAGAGAATAGAGGGTTGTGATCTATTGGTGAAGAAGCCACACCTAGAGCCATAATAATACTGATGCATTTCTATGATGTCCTCACTATGGAAGCTGGACAATTAATTTGCAATGTCAATGGATACTTAAAAAGTTACCAGTTTAATAAGCTTCCATGTCTTCTCTTTATTGTATGAACTAGGATAGATTGATGTTTCTGGGATGAAGTTGGCAATGAGAGCAAAGAATAAGACACCTGCAAAGAAACTGCACTTCCAACACAACAATTGGTCTCAGCTAGAAAAAATGATTGTTAATGGTGAAACAGGATTTGCTCGAACCGTCAAGATGATAGAGGCTTACCCCGGAACTTTCCTTTTTAGAAAGCCAACTAAGTTTGAGTGCACTGTGGACTAGATCTGGGGATGAAATACTGAGAATCGAACCTGCAGCATAGCCCTGTCCACAGGCCATCTCGTTGTAAACCAATTACAGTGCAGCACAGTAAGTTCTTCAGAAGTTTTAAAGCAAATGCCGAAGACAGGGCATGATAGATTTCTAGGCACTCAAATCCTTTGGCCCAATGAACTATTTATATTTATGGGATGTGAGCATACTGGATCTTAGAACACGTAAACCTAAAGCTACCAAAAATTACCTCAGTTGCATACCAAGTCTGGTATCATAGTCATGGAGTAATGTATTCCAAACTAGATATTGAAGGTCTGGTCTCAAAACGAAAACTGTAAAGGCCCAAGCAACTTTAAATTGGAGGGTGATTAAGGATTACAAACAGTGCACCTGTTCCACATCCCACCAGCAATTCGTCTTTACA
This sequence comes from Sonneratia caseolaris, assembly GCA_900006705.1. Classification (NCBI taxonomy): domain Eukaryota; kingdom Viridiplantae; phylum Streptophyta; class Magnoliopsida; order Myrtales; family Lythraceae; genus Sonneratia; species Sonneratia caseolaris. The sequence goes on from CXYZ01003098.1 coordinate 663,292, forward strand.
TGTCTCCTCCCTCACAGGTAGCATTCCCATCTGAGATGTGCAGAGAACTACTAATCATTGCAGACCAAGCTGGTCTTAAGTAGAGCAAATCTGGCAGAAGCAACAGCCAAAAATGGCTGCAAATATACCCTTTACACCCATGAATATTTGTGTTGGACTTGTAAGAGCCATGGAACTTTCTAATCAAATTTACCCACAGTACAGCGTCAGAGATCAAAGCAATTTCCCAGAAGAAAAAGTAAAAGGAAGCGTCAAACGTGTAATGACTGTTGTGCCACAGTTAGGAGGAGCAGGAGCAAAGACGAAAACATAAAGGAAATCCTATTGACAGAAGCTTTGTCAATGAGGTTGAGGTATGCTGAGAGGAGCCAACCTCCTGATATGCCCTGCACTTGAGTCTCTCCAACTCTTTAGACAACAAACGTTTCTTCATTAAATACCTATAATCACATGGAAAACAGACCAGTGCAAAAGAAAGTGAAGTTTTAGAGATCGATCCCAGTTTGAAAGAACTTCTTAGATCTTAAAAGGGTTTCCTAAACTGAAATCAAACTCGAGAAACCTCATAGAGAAATGAGGATGTTGAAGCATTTCCACTACAGCTGCTACAGAAATTTGTGATTAATTTAGATACTGGGTTTGGCATCAATATGGTAACTCAAAAATTTACTTAGAAATACAGAATTGCAATTATGCTTTCTTCTGAAACAAGCCAAATGGGATGAATATGCTCTTTACCAAATTCAATGCGCAAAATCCTTCAATCATGTGGTTGAATCACCACTAACTACTTTTCTCTCTGGTGAGGAAACAAGTCATAAGCCAAAATCATTCCTCCAGTTGACTTCTTACTTCTTTTTCTCTCAGTGCTTTGTGCTACAAGAGGATTCAGTCTCTTTCTGCTACCAAAGAAGTTCGAATGCGTTCATCTGATAAAAATCCAATTTTAAAGTTTTTTCACTAGGAAGAAGGTGACCCGTGCTGGGTAATCTTTGATTTAATTAATGATCAATGGACTTGTCAAAGTCAGCTGACTCTGATCGGTCTACTAAAAAGGGACAGTTTTGAACAAGCGTTGGTCTGCATAAAAATGGTTTTTTTTTCCTGATCTCAGATCTTTTCTCGAGCGACCATTCGAACACCTACAGTTCGAACCAACGACAGTTTTGAACAACAGTACAAGAAACCAGAACATTGAACTTTCAATGGTGCAATCAACGCGATCTTTTTGCTGACAAAAGAATATCAGCAAGATCTTTCTTCCACAGATTTTTGTGAGTTGAAAGCATTTGGGTCCCATTGCCCATGGACATCCAATCCCTAAGCCCAAACAAATGCAAGCTTCCACCGACTTTCCGGATTTCACGGTACTCTGTCAATGAAACATCAACAAGATTGAATAAGATCGCCACATGAATCAGCATCCAGCAAGCGTTGCGTTCATTTTGAGATCAAGAAAAACAGAGTCCATGGGGATCACCTAGTCGGCTGTCAACCCTAAAGCTCAGAGCAGAGCACGGGCAGCCCCGTGTTCCCCACGCAGGGTAATGGCGGTTGGGTTCGAAGGCCCAAGTGGCAAAGCCGTTAATTCAAAGACTACTGAAGAAGGAAATGGGAAGGGAGTGGTTGCCACTTCAGCCCAATGAAGAGCTTACACATCAACCCTCATCAGTAAGAGTGCGTCATTTGGCTCAGAAAAAGGCTCACTTTCGTTAAGTTGTGCACAAGAAGAGAGAGAACGGAAGAGAGAATATAAATAAATCGCATATCTTCTGTCCCTGCCTCTCTCTGCATTCCACACGCCTCGTTACAGGATTAGGGTTCGGTCATGTTTTCGTCTTGAAGCTTCGATTTTTCCCCATTTCTCTCCAATCCTTTACTGGGTCGGATCGTGATTTGATTCTTGATCATTTAGTCCTAGTGCGAATGATTGGTTTTCTTTATTCTTTTGGTTGTCAGGCCCCTTTGTCTGCTTCGCTTCTGAGCTCCGGGATCGTCTTTCGCAGGATTCATTTCTTGAGCTCCTTTTCATCCTGGCGAACAGGTTAGGGTTTATGTCAAACCTTCTCCTGTTTCATTGCTTGGCTTTGGCGTAAGTTGATGGAAATTTGTGTTTTTATGATGCTGCTAATATTTAATAGAGGTCCCCTCCATTGGTAGTGATCGGTTTGAGCTTTTCACATGACTGTTGATCGGTTAAGTCTTGAACTTCTGAGTATTTCCGTGTATGTGGGTGAAGAACTCGTGTTTTCACAGCTGAATTTTGACACCTCTTATGTGCGGGGGCAGATCAGGTTGTGTTTTAATTTGATTGAAATTGTTAGATGAGAAAATTGAATATAGCTGCCCGTTTTCCCTGATAATTTAAATTTGAATGATCATATGTTTTTGTCTGATACTCAATGAGACTGTATGACTCTTTTGAATTTCTTGCTTGTTGATCGAACAGTTTCTGAATAGATATCTGAGTTTTTATGACTTCTTCTAGATTGTTTAATGCAGCAGAAAATCGAAAGCATAGAAATGGATACAGAATGGTGTTTCTTGGTGGGTTATAAATCCATATAGGATCTTTATGAATTCAATTCCTAGGAACTTTGAGACTGTTGAATTGTTAACAAAATACAATCTATATTGGCAGGTCACTTTGAATTGCCTTTTTGGTCCCCATTTGATTTCTAAGTCACAAGAAATAGCTTGCTTTTAGTAATTATTATTAGAAGCGAGTTGATTTTCACAGAACAATCAGATCTTTAGGCAACAATTTTGAATGTGTTAGCGGGAGGAAAAAAGAACAAGTTGAGTGTTCTTTGTTGCTTTAGTTATTATAAGTGGAGAGGCTTGTTTCACAATGAGTTTCCAGAACTGTAATCTGAAGCACTACCTTTGCCAGTTCTACTCAATGGTTGGATTTCGGTACTATCTTTTTATTGTATATATGTGTTTATGTATGGCCTTGTACACTTCTACATGTGCATATATACATCCTTCACTGGTCTCATTAGGAACTGATGTGATTTTGCTGCAGGAGTATCGAGAAAATGGAACATGATGAGACAGGATGCCAAGCACCACCAGAGGGCCCCATCCTGTGCATCAACAACTGTGGCTTCTTTGGAAGTCCTGCAACTATGAACATGTGTTCCAAATGCCACAAGGATATGCTCCTGAAACAGGAGCAAGCAAAGCTTGCAGAATCCTCCATTGAGAGCCTCGTGAATGAATCATCAAGCAGCATGGAAACCGAGCCTATTGCTGCTGCAACTTCTATGGATGAACAGCACGGTCCTGTGGAACCTCAGATTATCTGCGGACAACAATCTGTCATGTCAGCTCTGAGTGGGAGCATTGAGGCCAAGCCGAAGGAGGGCCCTAACCGCTGCACCACCTGTAAGAAACGAGTCGGTCTAACAGGCTTTAGCTGTCGCTGTGGTAATCTCTTCTGTGGCACTCATCGCTATTCCGACAAGCATGATTGTCCATTCGATTACCGAACTGCTGCCCGTGATGCTATTGCCAAAGCCAACCCTCTCATCAAGGCTGAGAAGCTCGACAAGATATAAATGCAGTGGAAAGAAGTTTCGCACTGATGAGTCTTGATGCTCTATGCACGGAGGCAGCGGGTTCAAGTTGCCTGCTGCATAATCTACAAGGTCTTCGTGTCCGTTTTGTGTTATATTTTGCTGGGAGGCATATAAGAAGAAAAGATTAGGGCATCCCTGTGATGCGATGAGCTCTTCTATCTTCCCTTGTGATGGCTCTGGCGTTCTCTCTAGTCCTAGTATGTGCTGGTTTGATGGATATTTCCATGTTTAGTAGCCTATATTCCCAGCTCTGCTTTAACAACCATGGCTGCCTTTGCTATTCTAGTGCATGTCAGAATGGTATGTGCTATTCAGATCGAATGGAAGACAAGCTTTAGAGAAATCTCTCAATAATCTCTGCTCACATCATCGTGCTTTCCATTGTTATGGTTTTACCATTTGTCTTTTGCCGTACTGGTTTTGTATGAGTCTTAAAGTTTTTTTATTTTCTGATTGCATGTTTTTCCACATTAATTGAAGACAAAGATTCAATCTTAGACGGTTCGCTAATTAATATCCCACTACTCAGTCGATAGTCTTGTAAGTGTTGTTATCAACATCAAACCGGGATTATCAGCAGCACATGCCTGGTTGGTACATTCTATCTTGCATTGGGTCATGTATGGATTGGATCAATAGTCCTATTGTGCTGTCGGGTTCATATGCGTAGCTTATCCTGGTGCTGTGAAAGATCCATCTTCGAGTGTTTAAGCTAGAACTACCATGACTCAAACTATCGACAATCATCCATCTTGCACTATCGAAGTCTATGCTTGGATGGGTAGCCGCATATAAGAGCTGAGACTGAGTGTCGATGAAGGGGCATAAGAGTACTATTTTTGAGAATTGAACTTACGGCAGGCAAGACGATAACGGGTGATTTGTTGATGGCACCTGCCATCTCGTCCCTAATTATTCATCAGGGCTCTTTCTTTCTGCTCAGTCTGCTCTATGCACGCAGAATTTTCCGTTTTGGAACTCGCAATGAGTTGCATAGAGGTACCATCTCTTTTCATAGTTCCAAATTTTCTGATTCATGGTTGTATCCCTAGTCCGCCTTGGGATGTATCGCGATTTGCAGCTTCATATGGTGTAGGATCAGCATTAATCAAGTTTTCACTCCTTTATGGCGGCTTATAGTTTGCGCTTTCCATCATCTTGTTGGTCCATGAGCCTCTAGTCTCCCTTCAACTGGGTGATAAACTGGTTATTTGCTTAAAAATTTTTAGCTCGATCCTATATAGCGTGTGGATTGACTGATTTGCGATTTATATTTCCACTTATAGTGTTCGTTCTCATTAAACCTCTAGGGACTGTAAGGATGGGATGATCTTACCCTCTTGAGGGATCAAATTAATTTAATTGTGATATAGCGAGAAGGAACAGCAGTGAATCGAGTGGTGATGACTCGGATGAAGAGAGGAAAAGACACAGGTACCGTTGACACCGTGAGAACAATTACGGGGGGAGGGTTGATGACAGGGACTCTAGATATGAAAGTAGAGCAAGGCGAGATGAACATGAAGAATGAAGGAAAGATAGGGGGAGTTCTGATGATGACTGGGGAGAAGACAAAGAGGAATAGAAGGGAATGACAGAGCCATCGCAGCAGGATTGAAAGATGATGATATGTCCGGGGAGGAGGAGGTGGAGGAGGAGGAGGAGGAAGCACAGGGTAGAAGAAGACATCATCGATATGATAATGGGCATCAGCGGTGGGATAGGGGTAAAAATACAGATGGGCACTCTCGATGGAATCGAGATGATGAGGATGAGAGGGATACCTGGAGGAGATCAGATCGAAGTGGGCCTAGTCGTGTTGGGTACGACAGGGACCGGGATGGCAGCGGTGATGTGAAGCACAAGAAGGGTAGAGGGGGAGATGCGCAGAAGGAGATTCATGCAGTGCAGGATAGGGCAGATGGAGATAATAAAGGGCCCGAAAGTCTGAAACCAGCTGGAAAATCAAGTTCAGCAGTATCAGGGACCAGAAAAACTCCCGATTCCTCGAGTTTGGGCAGAAGTGGATGAGTCTATATTCCACCATTTTTAAGTTGGCTCGAATGATGGAAGAGGTTCAAGACGAGCAATGTTGAATATCGACGACTCACATGGGATGCTCTTCACAAGAGTATAAATGGTCTTCTGAACAAGGCGAATGCAACATATATAAAGAATATTATTCGGGGGGACTGTTTGCTGAGAATTTGATTCGTGGGAGAGGTCTCTTTTGCCGGTCTTGTATGAAGTCTCAAATGGCATCCCCTGGATTTACCGATCTGTTTTCTGCACAGGTCGCTGTTGTCAATACCAACTGACGGTTCTACCCGAGAAACCAACTGACGACAGTGTGGAGGTAGCAGTTGGATTTGTGAACAGAATGTGGTTCAATACTCCAAGACCTTTCTCCGAAAGGTCCTGCTGGTCTTCCAGAGTTGCATGTTGTGGAGCAAGAAGACCAGTGGGCACATGAGATATCACCTGAGGATGCAATTGACCCTGACTCTGAGATTGCTCTTGGTATGTCTACTTCTTGACTTTTAATTTTTTCCTGATCGAACAATCTGCTTTAACGGATGTCTCGAAATTGATTGTTGGCCTTGCCTGTGGATCAGATATTTTCAAGCCTGATCCTCAGTTCCTGGAGAATGAGGAGCGCTACGAGGAAATAAAGCAAAGCATCCTGGGCGATGAGTCTGAGGAGGAAGATGGGTCTGATGCTGGGTAAGCTAGAGCCTGGGCAAGAGGTGCGAGACATTGTTGCTTAAAGTTGCTGCACAAATCTTGCTGTTTCTTGCCTTCATTTATCCGATTGATGAGGATTTTAATTTGCTTAGTCACTGGGATCTGTTTCCGAAGTTAAATTCTCAACAGCATGGTGCTTGCAGATGGAGACTGCGCATCATGTTCGTGGAGTGCTGCAGTCAAGAGAGAGAACTTACCTCCGATACTATGGTCTATTGGGCCAGCGCTTCTGCATCATCAACAAAGTCTATCAGGAGAATTTCGAGAAGTGCTTCGTCCAGCAGTACTCCATGATGATAAACCTTTCTCATGTTGACAGTCTTATGTCTAACGTTACTGGATGAAATGGTGTCCGTCGGGGATTATCCTACCGAGAAAATGTGTTCGTACTTGACTCCCGTGTCTTGACCTTTCTGCAGGAACTGTGTGAGCACCCGGGGATCCGCTTGCTTAATGAACGCCCCAACGATCCAACCATTCAGGACTCGTTTGAATCCAACTTCCCAAAGGACAACCCTAAAGAACACCAGAGTTTCCATCAACTACGTCACCTCCATCGGTCTAGGTGGCATCACCGAAAACCTGAGGGAGTACTCGAAGAACATGCCACGCCTCGCCTCGCCTCGCCACATCATGCAGCAGCAGCAGCAGCAGTAAGAAGCGTCTGAAGACGACGAATCTGGAAGCTCCAACTCGTCGGGTTCGGAAAACTCCAAATCTGATTCCGCAACTTCCTCTAGCTCCGATGAAAGTGACGGTGAATAGAAGACGAGGCAGCAAGACAATGAAAAGAGATTGATGGGCTGGCACACATGATGAAACCCATAAACCAATTGATTGGTCCACGCGTAAATCGTCGAGTCAACCACCGCAGGGAAGCCATTGACATTTTGACACCCATTAAGAAAATCGTTGAGACGCGATACCCAGGAAGAAGCAGAAGACAGAGCAGTCCACGATTTCTCACTCACCATCGCATGGCCGAGTCGTCCGGCTCAACCCAGACACGATAATGTGACAAAAGATCGAGCTGAGCCACTGCCCTCTGCCGGCTGTATATGGATCAGAATGAAGTTAGGCGCGGTAATGTCCGAGAATGCTATGGGACGTTTGTTTCTACTTGTTGCCATATACATCCCATATAAATTAAATAAAACTGAATTTGTGAACTTATAAAAAATTGTATACCATCATCTATCAATTTAAATTTTTCGGTAAAAATGAATTCGATCTCTTATGTGTTTATAACAAATTCAATGTAACATTAAAACTAGTGAACTCGCATCTCACTCGATCTAAATCCAAAAGATTATTTTATAGTAAGTTGATATAAGTTTGAATACGAAAGAAAATTGTTCACCTCATAATCAGTTGTCCCCCTCGTTCGATATCGGAAGAAAAATGTCTAACTCGTAAATAGTTGTTGGCAGCGGGCATCTAATGGTACGTGGCGAAGTATACATGTTATAATATAAGAACGGATATTGATATATACGATCTCATATTAATTAAATAAAGAGAAAATTACGAACTTGTAAAATAATTAGGTACTATACACCTCTCAATTTAGACTTCTAAGTAAAAATAAGTTTAATTTCTTATGAATTTATAATAAATTTAATACTATTTAGACCCATTCCAATGCAATATTATTGGCTATAACTAACCCAACAGTCACCCTTGATGGCCCCCGTCAAGCAAATCTTGGACCGAATGGGACGACAAAGGAGAAAAAATTGCGGCCCTTTCCACCGAGTCCATGAAGCCGCTGAGACGAAACTACCCCTCCTACACTGTGACCGACCGACCGACCGACCCCACCGCCTAAGCAGTAAAAAGGGGACGCAATTGTCTTTTCCCCGGAAAAGGACACTCGCGCGTCACGATGGTTGCCCGTCTTCCTTTATTGACATTGGTAGCGATCGCCTCCGAGGGTAAGCCACAGCTAACCCAATACTATGTTGAAATGCACTTTTCGGAATTTTTGGGATAGGAAATTAATGGGAGGTTATAGTTTTATCCGATAAATTAATTAATTATTACAATATCAAACACCATTAATATATAGATGATGTGACATTAAAGGACAAAACAAACCTAACGATGCAAAAAATGCGGCCGATTAGACCTTGCCTGACAGATCCTGATTAATTTACTTTCGAGTGAAGTTAGTGTGTGCATTTCGTACTCGTGCGACACTTCCTTAATTATTTGTTTTGCTTAATCTAAAATTCACACAAAGATTTTAGGAGATCATTATCTTAGGTTTTCCTTTGATCCACGCCTGATGTGACATAAAACAAATCCAGATTCGTCATAATCTTTCTCCGAATTTGGTGGAAATATAAATTTGCTTTCACGTGGGCAGCCATCTCGATGTTAGATGGGAAGAAATAACAAGATGGGGGGCTTTTCCAGAATAACATGCAAATGTAGGGCTAGTGTGTGTGTGAGAGAGAGAGAGAGAGAGAGAGAGAGAGAGAGAGAGAGAGAGAGAGTCCTCTCTTGTTGATTTTGATGACCTGACCTCCACGGTTACAATTCTTCCTGAGGCAAACCCAGATAGGAGGAAACTTGAGAGACATGTTTGCTCTCCTGGGATCTCCTATGACTTCTGCTCCTCTCCAGCCTCCATCTCTCACGGTGGAATCTTCCTGAGAGCACCAATAATCATATGAATTCTACTTCCATGGTGGGAGACTGATTCCGTCTTCACCATGCTTGTGTTCTCACCGGGCAGTTGATTACTCGGACTCGGTGTGTTGCTCGATCAAGGAAGGCTTTGGTGGTGGGTCAGCGTCATCAGCAGAGCTGGTCTCGTCTGATCTCTTCCTCCCTTAAAGAGTACGATTCTCAGCGTGTGGTCTCTGTTCCCGCAGTTGTGAGCTGAAGAGGACTTGCTAGCAAGCAAAAACTTTCACGCGTACAATGCTCTGGAAACAAGACGACTTCTGCTCGGGTCAGTTTGTGTGAGATTCAAGGAGTGGCTGTAGTTCTGACGGAGTAGTCATGGAATCAGATCTTTTTCAGAACCATCAATCCCAAGCTCAGAACCAGCAGCAGCAGCAGGAGCACCAGCAACAGCAGACCACCAACCCGGGCTTAATGAGATACAGATCAGCTCCCAGCTCCTCCTTCACCAATCTGCTCGAGAGAGACTTCTTTGACGAGATCCTCCACCAGCCCTCGAGCCCAGAGACGGAGAGGATCCTGAGGGGCCTCATGCCCGACAATTTCCGGCCGAGAGACGAGGTGGGTTGCAGCCAGTCGGAGCTTCTTGGGCAGGGGAAGTTTAAAGCCGAGATTTTTCAAAAGCAACCGAAGCAAGAACAAGAACCCCAACCGAGCAACTACTCAGCTTCTGCTGCTTCTTCTCAGAACTATTACCAGAGCTCTTCGCACGCACTGTTGCCCAATCAGAGCATGGACTATAGGGCTGTGAGCTCAATGGGCAGTGGGAGTACTACTGCTGGTCTTCTGAGGCAGAGTAGCTCACCTGCAGGACTTCACTTGAACAATTTAAACAGCGTCGAAGGTTTGAGTCTATAAAAGCTAAACACCCTCGCTTCTCTCTCTTCTGCAATTTTCCATTTTCTTGCTTTCACTGTTCCGCAATCATAACCCTTATTCATCATCTTCTTCTCCTATATACTGGGAACTAGGAACTAATTAAGAGAGACAAAAGCTATGAATCAATGAACCTAGTACTTCACTGCCGGCAAGGATGCAGTTTGACCAAATTTTCCTCTTTCTTGCTTTCAGCAAGATGGATAGGTAGATAGAGAGGAGATTGTACATATCCATTTTAAGAAAAGGTGCCAAGAAGAGAATTTTCGGTCGGAATTTATTTTCTTCTCGTTGCAACTTGATATATATTTTTAGCACTTTTTAGCTGTGACTCTGCATTGAATTTTGCATTCAACGTCGGAGACTAAAAATCCATCAATCCACATGCACAGAAACAAAAAAAAAGGGCTTTAAAGCTAGAATACTCATTTCTTTATCGAAAGTCTTCGATTTGCATCCAATCAAATTGCTCAAGCTGTGGCCTTTGAGATCTTATACCCCGAGTCTGATTATTCCTGAAAGAGACGATCATAAGTGGGCTGGACTTGATGACTTCTTATTGCAAGTCGCAGGCTACGGTGCCTTGAGAGGTATGGGAAATTTTGGTATCAGTCCGAGAGAAGCATCCTACTCTCCCACCACGAGGTTCAGGAATCCCATGAATTATCTATCCTCTGGGCAAGCTTGTTCTTCGGGGCAGATGAGCCCAATTGCTGAATTTAGAAGCAAGAATGAGGGGAAGAATGTTAGTAGCCCTGAAGGTGGAGATTTTGATGAAGATCATGGGAATAACTATGATACAGGTTATCCTCTCGGGTCCTGGGATGATTCGGATCTAAATGCATTGGAAGCTGAGGTATCCTTAAGCATTTCAACATTTCCCCCCTTTTTTTCCTACTTGTTTACTTGCAGTATGTGTTATGATATATGATGTTGACCAGGAGGTGCAAGGAAGTAGAGGTTCTCCCACCTTGTTAGCTCACCACTTGAGCCTCCCGAAAAGTTCGTCAGAGATTGAAAGGCTTCTACCAATTCAAGATTCAGTTCCGTGCAAAATTCGAGCAAAGAGGGGCTGTGCTACTCACCCACGAAGCATCGCTGAGAGGGTAAAGACTGATTTGTACATACTTATTTTCCAGTTCTTTCCTACTCCACCTACGAGTAAGTTATTCGATTATGTTTGCGGCTCTTTCAGGTCAGAAGAACCAAAATCAGTGAAAGAATAAGGAAACTGCAGGATCTTGTTCCAAACATGGACAAGGTAGGCTTAGATCCTCAGACTAGCTTTTGTTCATTGTGTGATCTTCGTGATGTCAGTCTTCGGATTCCTGTATTTGCAGCAAACTAACACGGCAGAGATGTTGGATTTAGCGGTCGAGTACATCAAAGACCTCCAAGAACAGGTCCAGGTGGGGACATGAATATACATTGGTAAAACCCCGATGTTCCTTCCTACAAATCAATTTTCTTTGGATACTAAACAACTGACCCCTCTCCTCAAAATTTACTTTTCAGATGCTCTCCGACAGCAAATCAAAGTGCGTGTGCTCGAAAAGGCAGACGCAATAGCATCGATCTGATATTCATGAACAAATCTTGATGAATATTTCTAGAAATATTGCTGGGCCATAAGAGTAGAGAAGAAAGGCACATGCTGGGGGTTAGGTGGTGAAGCAAGAAATGAAAGGCACCATAAGATAGCTGCAAGAACCACAACCTGCGGAAAAGAAAACAGAGGAGGAGCAATGTTCTGAAAGCTGTACGGCACCATTATTCAAGCTTGTATTATTATTATTATATTATTATTTGTATTTCTTTTCTTTTCTTTTTGTAGTGATTCTCATGCCCAATTTTACGATTGTTCTGTAGATGACTCTCTGTGGTTAATGGACAGGAGGAGTTGTATTTTTCAGTATTTGTTTTGGTGATAACAATGGTTGGGCCACTAAGATGGAATGGGTGTGGGGAAGAACCTGTGGAGCCCATCAGTGCCATCGCTCTGCTTCCTTCATGAGTGTGACTCATAATCGAGAGTGGGGAAGACAATGAGTGAAGGAGGTGAGGTCTTGTGTAAAGGTCAAGGCTCTATCTTCATTTTAAATGTGTGGGGGTGTGGGGGAGGGCCAGGCCACTGTTGGGTCTCCCGTCTCTTTATTGCCTATTTAGGAATCCAATTCTATGTTGTCCTGTTCCTCTATGGGCATCTTCGTCTATTGGTCTCTCTTGGATCTTTGCATGTGCTCAGCCATCAGCCTCTCTCATGATGGATAAAGTTTGGTGAACCATTATGCCTCATGATGGGTTGGTTGGTTATCCGGTGAAAGTCCTTCGGATGGCCTGTGAGTGCCCCCCACTTTCTCTTTTTCTCTTAATCCTTTTTTTTTTTTTTTACTTTCCTTTCACTTTTTGGTCAGTTGATGATCTCTTGGAGATCACCTTTCCTGATTCCTCTCCCTTTTCCGACAAATACGTGCCAGATCGGATTCGTTCATCCCTCGGGGGACACCGAATCAGCTGATTGGATCTCACGGTGGAACAGCCCTTCAAGCTGTCATCCTTTGCTGTTGAGATTAAAGAGCACGATGGATCATTGCCAAAAGAGAAGGGGAAATCACTGGTCCTCGATCGATCACGACGGAAATTCTAGTGCGCTATGCTCTCCTTCTCCGCATAATGTATAGATTGGCACTTCAATAGTCTCTCTCGGACTACCAGAAGTTGGTGCAGCAGTGGTAGCATATTCTCACAACTATAAATGTTGAACGTTCCAATTTGGAGCGGAACCAACCCGTCAAAACTTGTAACCAACATGAGGCCAAAAAAAAACAAAAGTTGTAACCGGCATGAGCTACCCCCAAACGAAGATATGACCGCCTTTATTGAATTGAAGGACTATTATAAGCCAAGTTCAAAATATAGGCTCACTAAACTAGAACCGTTCTAACATTTTTCTAGTTAAACTGGCTTAAAACAATTTAAGATTTAGCCTAGAACCATGACTAGCCCAAAACGCCAAAAACCTAGTAAGCCGTCAGTTAAATTTTGTCGGTTCAATTTAAAAATTAAAAATATAAAAAAATTATTTTTTAAAAAATAATAATAAAAGATGAATGGTTCATAGTCAAACCTATCCGAACCATTAACTGGCTCATTTATGAACGGTTTTAGGCTGGTTCATATATTTCTAAATCATAACTCGTAATCAGACCGGCCCATTATGTTTAACAAGCCGAACCGTAACCTGTCCAAATGCTTTTAGACCTGTGTTCAACTAATTCCAACGTCCCATTTTAACATCTCTACTCACAGCAGTAATAATTGAGAGAAATGATCAAAATAATAATCGAAATCTAAACTATAAGCTTTGAGAGATATTAACTTGCAGCTCGAGGATCTCCTTTATAAATATATATATATATATATGAAGTGTTGGGAACAGTGGATGGCCCAATGGGCCCTTTCATACCTAGACCCGTCAATGGGCCCATATCGACTTTGCGAAGAGTAGAAACCAATTCCATACAAGCTCGATCAAGTAAAATTACGATTGGACACTGCTTACCACGTCCCCGATCCTCGACGGTTTAATCAGGAGGCGGAACGTGAGCCTGCCCCGTGCAAACCCGTGTCATGTGTTCGGAGCAAATCGGGTCAGTCTCGGATATTTACATTTAACTGTGACGATATAATTCGCTTCTGTACGCTCTGGCTGAGGTAATATAACTGCCCATTCTCACGTTCGATTGGGAGGTTGCCGACGACATATCCATAGCCGAGGGCAGCTCGAACCATACGTATTTACCGCATATCACAGATGGACTATCGGTAATCAAAATTTAAAATGTGTCAAAAAGAATCTACAGTATGTATACTGTGAATCTCAGCTCTTCCCCCGACCTAAATCAGGTCCTAATTGAACCGCTGGCGAATAGAAACGGGACAGGTGGCGATACAAGGCCGCTCGAGATGAGAGGCTGATCCAGAGCAGCCAATCATGGCCGTACAAGAGCCGCACTGTCGGCCCACGAGGGTGCAATCTCATGCCTCGACCCGAGCTGGAGATCCGAGACGGACGTTTTCTGACGTCATGACCAACGTCGGCGGTTTCGGGTCTCCCAACGTTAGATGTCACCCCGCTTCCTCATTGGTCTATTTATTTTTCTTTTTTCTTTTAAAAAAATATTTTTTGGACAATATATATTATTGTTCACAGAAATTTATAATAATTCCTCGGATCCCCAGAAAGTGCTCTTCTTTTAAGCAAAATTTCACACGAAGTCATTTTTTTCCCTTTCTTTTTTCCTAAAAGGACTCCAAGTTGGGAATTTTCTAAATTGGCAGGCCATGTTATTGCACACTTGTCCCGACGATGTGGTCGGTCCCTTGGCTGGCTACCCCAGGACCAGGAGGAGGGAGAGGAGGAGGAGGAGGAGAAAGAATATTGGATTCACGGTACCGCGGCTCCATTCTCGCGTCAACGCATTTTGAATTATTTTTTTTCTAATTATGTCATTAAAAAGTAAATTTATATACAGCAGTAGATGATAACTTTCTTTTTTTTTTTTGTAACGTGAACTTTCTTCTTTTTTTTCTGTTTGAATAAAAAGGGTACAGATGTGAAAGGGAATTTTACACAAAAGTGGATTTCGAGAAAGTAAATTCATCAATTGCTTCAACCTGGCTTTGGAAAGTTAGATTTCCCATAGTATAGCTGAGGTTTCACATGGAAAGTGAAAATTTATATTTGAAAAGATTTACTTATTAATAAATTAATCTAATTCAAATTTAAATTAATTATGATGTAATAGATTTTGAGAAAATTTATTATAAAAAGAATGCGTCGATTGAACAGTGTAAAATGAACAGTTGCCGTGTGTGTTTCATCGTATTGATTTTTCTCCCTTTTAACTTAATCAACGGAGGAGATGAATGAGACACGTGCAGTGACGAAGCATTGTTCATATGAATAAGTAGGTACGATTCCTACTTTTATCGGTCAAGTTTTTGTGCTGCTCTTTGATTTTTCCGAATTTTACGAACGATTTTTACGGAGAGCTTGAACTTGTCTTGGGAGGCACAAAGTGCCATCAGACAATGGGAATGGCTGTTCTAGAAATAATAGAGACCCATTATTAACCGCAACCCCAATCACAATCGGATGTACGGAGGGAGCTCTGTCGGGTGTTAAGGTCAAGAGTCATTATCATAAGACTTGCGTAAAAAGTTTCAGATATAACGGTTAAGAAATTACTATTACTGTATTTTCACATGACTTTTCAATGGCGACCGAGGTGATTATGCACAAATGTTTGACAATAGTAAGATGGATAATAAATACTTGATTATAAATAATTTAAATGGAAAATCGGATAAATCACTTCGGTAAGTTCCGATGGGATGTTGCGTATTTAGGGTGACGATGGGGACCGATAAGATCTCCCCTGGCTCTCATTCGCCATCCCCCTCCCCCGTTTCCTTTTCTTCCATCACCCCTGAAACTCCTGTGTCGGACTCCACACACACACAGAATCTACAGATGGGCAGTAGAATATTAGTTTGATGGGGTAAGAAGTTCATCATCCATCCGTGGAATCCAAACCATTTCTCTCCTCTCCTCTGCAACTCGTAGTATATACTAAACAAATCGAGGTCAATTCATTGATTTCTGTACGGCCCAGAAACAAAAAGCTTCTGAAAATTCATCGATTTCCGGTCCCCTTCCCCGCTACAAGAAAGAATCTCTCCCATCTGCGTGTCATTCAGAATCAGCATCAGTATATTCACTTCCCCTCCCCCACGTCGTCGAATCTCCCCAGTACCATCAGCCCGAGTGGTCGGTCAGTGGGTCGCCAGCGGTCAATCGGTCAGTCGGGTCGGCGGGAGATAATAATGACAATGGACCGAACGCAGTCACAGGCGGATCAGTCCAAGACCCTGACGGTGCTGTCGATCGAGTGCCTCAAGGGGAGCTCCAAGGCGGAGGAGTGGACGGGGGACATGCTTGAGACGGGCGACATCGTGGAGGAGCTCCGGATCGGGGGGTCGGTGACAATGAAGTCGCCGTTCAAGAACGGGCGGAGCGGCGTGCAGAAGATCCTACACAGCTCCTTCAAGAGCAAGGACACCTCCATCGTCGTCAGGGTCCGCCGTGGCCCCGCCGAGTTCGCCGAGCTGCAGGCCTGCATCGTCCCCAACGAGTCCTTCGGGAAGAAGCACTATATGCTTCGCTCCATCGACGACCCCAACTACGCCGTCGGCTTCTGCGACCGCCCCGAGTCCGAATGCCTCCAGCTCATAGGTGCGTCCCCTTCCCATTTAGCTTTCTCGCGACAGCGAAAGGTTTGACTTTTCCAAGCCTCCTCGCTTGATTTCTCATCGCTCCCGGGTTACCACTACGCTATTGGTCAAACGTGTGGGGGCTTCTCCTCGCACGCCTGAGTTGACCATCACAAGATAGCGACCTCCCACTGTGCCCTGCCCTTAGTCGGGAACTACTCGCCTGAATTCCTAGCTGCAGTTGGTTTAGTCGGCCACCGGCCGGCTCGAGCATTTGTTCTCGGGAAGCACGGGGACAAGACTTCGTAGGGTACGTCCTTGTTAAGTACCAAAAGGATCTACCGGCAACATGGGGACCGGACATCTTTATGGGTCTCCTCCGGCCTATCATGGCACGATCAATTTTGACCCAGATTCTCGACTTCTTTTTCTTCCTTCTGGTCCAAGTCAGTTGTAATAACGTTGCCTGCAATTCAAGCTTAAAACTGCCAAGAATTTTATCGAAATGGACTCTGGGTAATGGCTCCTTCCATGCCCTGTGGTGTTCAAAATTTTTCCCTTGCAATGTGATGTAACGCATTGGTGCAGAACTTATTTTTGTCAATTTAAAAATAAGAAAGTATATTCCTATGGCCTTATAATATTATCATCATTCATTTCATTAGAGAAGCTAACACGGAGATGCTTTATATGTTGGTCTGACAACATTAAGGCTGCCATCGTAGACTGTGGAATAGACCCGGCAAGAAAGATTGTCGGCGCTGGGGTGGTTAGCCATTGATGTGTAAGTTTAACACAGTTGGAAGCTTCTCGGGGGGCTCGTGCTAAGTAATAATTATCCGTCAAATTTGCCCTGTTTAGCAGAGCGTTTAGCTTAGATTCGGATGCAGTCTTGTTATGCAATAGCCCAAAATAGCCTGAGACCCATGAGATCAATATTTAATTGTGTTGTCAATATAGTTGGACAACTGGCTGTGTTAAATGGTGCATTAGTGCGCGGAAAAGCTTGAATCTGAGGGATCCCATGGGTCAAATTTATATAATCTGCTCCTGCATGTGCCCAACTTGACAAGTTGATCACCAAAAATACACTTTACGATCAATATATTAGACTTTGTTAGTTTCAAGCTTTCAGCTGCCCCAAGAATTATTCATTAACTTTAAGGTAAAACACTGATCAGGAACATGTACTCTTTCTTTGAAAGTCGGCAGCCTCATGAAACTCATGTCTCGCCTTTTTGTGTGATTTGACTGCTTGCTCTGTTGGGGCAACTCGTGATTGTCTTGGCATATTAGGGGAAGGGTCCCGAGCCACATGCACTGGCAGATAAGGGAATGGACCCGTCTGTGTGATCCGTTAGGTGCGTTCATTCGCCTAAAAGCCTCCTGGAACACGATTTGTGGTGGGCTTGTCTTTCTGGATAAATCTTGTCCCGCTCTTATTCTGCTCAGTTTGTTTTCTAAGACTTTATGAGTTCAGAGTTCAGATTATAGGAAAAGAAAGCTTTCTTGAAGGACCTTCTATTTCGTCAAACTTCTCATGCTAACAAGGTCGTCTGATGACTTCTCTCTCTCTCTCTCTCTTTCCATGCCATTTGTATGTATCGCAGCTGCACATTCTAAACGAAACTTCATCTTCTAATACCAGTAAACGGCCATTCATGGGTTTGATGCTTTGTTCATATCATATCCTGTTGACATTTTGTCGTGATGGATGAATGCTTGTCATTCATATGCACATTCCCCATGCTCTCTTCCTGTCAAATAGTTTCGAAAGTTCTTAGACAAACTACAGAATAGAAGGAAGCTCCTTCTATGGAATTGAATCTAACAGAAGACAGATGGAGACGGATTCATGTGGTTTGAACATTAGGAAAACCGAAAGCATTGATTTTATCACTGAGATTCTGCGTCATGTTAATTGCCAGCCTCAAGGAATTCAAGGATGGTGAATGCGCTGTCCAGGACCCCGCTTCAAGATGGATACGTCTCTTACAGGTGGGAGAAGAAGCTGGCTCAGCTCCTGCAAGTCCCGAACTCAAGCTGCTTCCTTTCCATACTCTTCCTCCCAAAAGCCTCCGATCGAGTCGGCTCTCAATATAATGACTTGGAAGACACCCTCGCCAGGGCAAATGCATGGCTCAATGCATCCCAATCCTCTGGTGTCCCGATTGTCTTCATGAACATTCAGACTGAATCCCTGCTCACAAAGGTAATGACACAGGAACCAGATGAAATACAAAATTCTGGAGGCCTAGTACGACATCACATTAAGGAAATTGAGGCTCGGGATGGCAGAGAATTTAGGTTATTGAAATATGATGAGAAATAAGGGGAAAAAAATTACTTCATGGGAAAACCCGACTTACAGAAGTATGAAGAGAGCACAGAACAGTGTGACACATTGTTCATTCTTATCACTTGTTATGTTTCTGCTGTAAGATGTACTCTTTCTCCACTTTGGTACAGATTTCTGGGGAGACTGCATCTTCCACGGTGAGTGCTGGCTCGTTGTCTGATCTGTCAAATCTCGCTACTGCGAGCCTGTATGGCTTCGAGGACTACCATGGGGTCGACATCGGAGTTGTTAGGGCAGTTCGTCTCTGGTACGCTCCTTTTGGAGGAGAGTTGCCGATAGAGATCAAGCTCAGAGAAGGCGATACGAAGCTCGGGTTTGCCATTAGCCGCACAGAAGAGGTTGGTCTCTCCATTACATTCTTCATTTCGAATTGGCATAGCCACTTCGACAGACAGCTCTTCATCTGCGAAGTCTTACTTCTGTATTTCACAAGTCTAGAGTTCAAAGAACTGCTACCACTCTTCTCTGCTATCAACAGGGGTTCATTTACATATCGTCGGTCATTGATGGAGACGACAATGCACCCTCAACAAGGTCGGGACTCCGGAGCCTGTACAGGGAAGCCATGAGCAAGTCCCAGCTTCTAGTCGTCTCCAGGGTGTCAAACCAGAAAGTTCTTCCATGGATCGTCTCTTCAACCGGAGCAATCCGATGCTACGACACTGTTTCCCTGAGCCAAAAGCTCTCCTTGCACAGGCACGCGAAGATGCCGATCCTCATCCACCTTATCCTGTGGGAGAAGCCCATCCCACTGCCGAAGGCTAACAGCTCCAACTTTGCAGCCGCCCAAGTACCTTTGCCCCACGAAGTCGACTCATCGAGGCTGCAGCCGAGCGAGGACCAGGTGCAGCCCCTGACTCTCGGGATGGCGGACGACGACATAATCATCAACAACAGGTCCGACCCCGTGCTCGACAGGGATACGGCCGGGGACATCTCGTTCAGGTTCCACGATTTCGTGATCCCCAACAACTGGGTGTGAATGTTGAAGTGCGAGGATGAATGTTGTATCCATCATTTGCTCATGTTGTTCCTTTGCTTGTCTCTTATCACGTGTAAATATGTAGAGATCAATCTGAGTAGTTGATCTCAAGTACAGAGCAGATCGTCGTAAGGTCTGCTTCTTCGACAAAGTTGGGACCGGGGACCTTTTACCGACTTCGGAGCACTGTTTAACGTCGGGTTTCCATGTTATGTGCTGGGTGATAATGTGATGATTGGTGCGCCTTCTGATGTGCTAATTTCCCCTTAAGAGTCAACACCGCTCTAGTACCACTGTCACAGGACCAATTCGGGCTCAAACTTTTCACGTCCCACTGGCGTTGATACTCAGCCACTCAACACCGATATCATTGAGGTTGATTGTTCACAAAACTGTAAGATTAGCACAAAGAAACACGAGCACTTGGGAAAAAAAAACATAACTTGTATTCACACTTGTATCACAAGTACACAAAAAATCCAAACCATAGTAGAACACTTACATGCAGTCATTCGAGTATGTGCCTCACAGTTGCTAACTACTTGTACTCTTCACCCAACTAGTGCCTTCCCTCAAGAAGGCAAAATTGCTTGCTCTCACTCTCTTGGAGTCTTTGACTCTCTTGCTTCTCTACTCTCCGTTATGTGAAAACAAGACTGAACAACCCTTTATATACTGGAGCTTAGCATACTGAGATAAGGCAAATTGACCTCACAGAACCCCTCGATTATCTCAATCTAGTGTCGATCTGTCCATAGGAAAGTGACTGTCCCCTCTCTCTTCGGGCACTCCTTCACCTCGTGGGGCCAATCGCAGTTAAAGCAACCTGGGTGCGTACAAGGGTCTTCCTTCCCATTGATGCCCTCGTTCAATTAAAGGTGGAAAATACAATTGACCCTCAACACAATATCATATACCATCCACGCAAAGAAGTGGGAGGGGAGTGTGCAATGGGCCTTTAAGCCCAATAAGTAGTAATCAGCCCGAGCCCATCATGCCTTCCATTTTGGGCTCCAGAGGTTTTTCCTACTTGGGGATTTAGGTGGACCGAATTTGGATAGAAGAGAGTTAGACGGAATTCTTTGTACCTCCTTAGTTTCGACTTCTCCTTATTCTCTTTGGGCCAGCCATGACCTCATGGAAAAATTAATTTTGATTAAAGAAAAAGCTTTAAAAGGACATACATACATACATATATATATATATATATATATATACACACACACTGTGTTGACCCAGCAGCGAGCTATGGCCTCTAATGAGCTTTACTAATTCAGCCGGAGCCTATAATGAGCCATCGTGCATGTGAGCGTGAACTCTACGTTACGCTACGGTTGACGAACACCTAACGAGTGACCTGTATGAACACGTATATAATATATATGTATAGTATGTATATATATGTAGAGAGAGAGAGAGAGTGAGAGAGACTCTACTTTGTCCTTCTGACGACGACGAAAATAGGCACCAACCAGCCCTCTCGCTGGCCACCAATTTTCCACACCAGGGTCCGGAAAGCTGTTCTAGCTGCCAGATCTTGCAAGCATCCTGCGGCTAAAAACCTGAGTGTCGGGTAACATGGGTGAGATATGCATGAGGCAAATGAAGGTTTGCGTATGTGTGTGTGTGTGTGTATATCTAGATCTATATGACCCTATCAATCTAAGAAAGAGGTGATATTTGATGCGGATAGTATCGGTTTGGATCGAATATGCAGTCGCAAGTGTACGTGTAGGGGTCTGTGAGATGGAATATCTGCAGGCTTTCGATCGGGTGCTGGGGGTGAAAGGGAACAAGAAAGAAGGGGACAAACTGTGAACACCATACGAGGAAGCCAGACACATATCACATCTACTTTCACTTGGCTCAAGGTAAGAATTAATATACACTATCACAGGCACTGACCAACCCACTCAGTTGAGTCTCACTTGTGTATGCATATAATATATATATGCAGAATATAAAATTAACGAAAGGAATGAATCACATTCGAGGTCTCTCTGCACTATGTACAAATATGCTTATACACATATTATATATATATATTATACATGTAATCTATGGAAGATCGGAGCAGAGTGAGACCACCGAAAGGGCTCCATCATTCCCATCAGCTTGACCCATTCTCGACCACTGCAACTCCTCCTCTGAATCCATATATATATATATATATATATGCTGTAACATAATTACGCCCGTACTGATGTATGACATTCTATGGTGATGTTTACCCCTCACGGGAAATTTGTAAATTCTCGGTACAACTTTGGGCTCACCACAGGACAGTTTGTCTCTTGCCTAGTCCCTGAGAAGGCCCCATGTACAAATTTCACAACCAAGATTCTTATCATCCTGTATTTAATTATTAAGATTAAGATATATTGAATCCGATTTCGTTAGTAAAACTATCTGTGCTGTTACTTATTCTGGTTTTCCTTCTCTTAGGTTGGGAACGCCATTCTTATAGAAGACGTCCACGCATGAGTCCATTTGGTGTTCAATCAAGACTCTTGTACAGATATGCAATTATTGGCTGGGGAAAGACTATGTGATATTGGGATATCCGGAGCAATAAATGGGAATTAATTATATTTAAATAGTTTAAATTGACAAATGTTCTACGTTATTATTAATCTATAATTTTCTTATTAACTATCTCATATTAAATTATATTCTTAACTGTATATATTTTAAATGTGACATCCAAGACCATTCATCTAAAAAAGGTAAAAAAAAACTATGGAATTAAATGACATGATAAATTTTCAGTAGTAAAATTCGAACCAGAAAATCTTCATCCTAAATTAGTAAGTATGGTACTTCCGCAAGAAGCCCTTAATTTTTCTATTATTCTGCCCCTCCTTGAGAAGGTCGTTAGGACAAGTATTCTTTTTGGGGCTGGCTAGATCTGTCTTATGTTATGGCTAATATTAGACAAAGCGGGTAGTCAGTTCTCGAAAATGACACTATAACAGCTAATCAAGATGATCCAAGAGTAATTATCAGGGAGCAAAAGGGGGAAGAAAAAAAAAACAGACAAACGCTTTGCTCGTGCAGATTGTGAAGAACAGTGGAGATCAGATATGGCAGGAGGACTGTTCTAGTGATCTCGAGAGATTTAAATTTGACTGATATACATAATTCGAGCTGCCGGTTCCTCCTGAATATTATTACCCCATTCAAGCTCCTCAACTGGGTGGGTGGGTGTGCGTGTGTGTGTCTGTAGAAATTAGGGAAGTTGAGGGACAGAGCCTTACCTGCTACACGCAAAGGATCATCAACAAATCAAAGGCATAGTATAATGAGGTTTATTCCATTAATAACAATAATGGAATTTGATATATTATCAACTAAGGGGAAGATGGAATCCAGTGTATGTGTGTGTGTGTGTGTGTGTGTGTGTGTATAGCAAATATGTAAGAGCTTTATTGCATGTGAAGGTTGACAAAACAAAAAGCTTTTTGTGTTTTGTGTTATCGAAAGCTATTGTGTCTGTGGGGCCAGTGGTGGTTTCTTCTCTTCTTCTTTGGCTCAGACTTAGTCAGTGGGGAAAAGAAGAGTCCTACTTTCTGAGAAAAAGACGCCTTGATATTTCAATGCAAAAGCAGGAGTTGTTGCGGGGGAGGCGGCTGATGGTGGATGTAACACATCTTTCCTTCCCTCTGAGAGCCGACCATGGGCTCGAAGCCTGTGAACCACTCCTCAACGAGCCAACCCCTCGATCAAATTTGGGGTCCGTGACAGTTCTGAATATCGCGCGGTGATTGCAAAGAGGGAAGTAGAGGGAAGGCTAGCTCCACTCCATATGTATGCATAGAAAATCATGGTAGTTTCTGATCTGTCGTCCTACCTGTAATTATTCCGCAGGCTTATATATAATCACAATTAATAAAATCTGCACATCTTAGCTTCTGACACTAAATGAAATAAAATAAAAAAATTGTGATGCTTTTCTTTAACAGTACTAATCAATTGATTCCAATTGGTCTCAGATCAAGAAACCCTTTTCACCTTAAAACGCACTGCCAAATGGTCCCAACTTCTCTCCCTTTAGGACTAATCTCTACCCAGGAAGAAGATAGCACAAGAAGATATGGTCAGAGTTCATGAACAACGAAGCATTGGAACTGTAATTTTGGCTCCCCTACATGCCATGCTACAAGTTTTTCGCATCATCTTGGCGTATGTGTCAAGTATTTGAATACTATGCGTCGGTCGGTCGACAATGCCTATGTTGGGGGTTAGTGAAGTATATACACTTCGACGAACATCACACACATACACGCACGCCATTACACAGCACTTGATATCGAGATTGATGAGCCACCAAAGACTTTATCGTATGAGAATACGCAAGTACATGCGGTCGATCGAAATCTAAATTAATTCATGATCATCATAGAGCTGGGGGTGGTCCTCACCTGAGCTTGATTGGAGACATTTTAGTCGTGCCGTTGCTGTCAATTATATACCTTGTCATGCATTGCATGTCTTGACAATGCAAGGAGGCCCGAATTTGGTTGTCTTTAGAATATCTTAATTGATTTCAATAAATAATTATGAAGAATATATGTATATAAAAACATTCACTTGTTCATTGAAGTCCATGACACATAATGATCAAGTACATTATTGCACGTTCGCGTGTGTATTTAATTGCGCTTCTGGAATTAGGTTTCCCTCTTTCGTGCGCTTGCAAGAGAATGGATCGGACGTACAATAATGAGGACATGGACCATTTTGATGGCAATAAGTGGCTTAGGCGTCGCATAATTGTGGGGGGATAGCGAGTGAGATGGGATTAGAACGACTAAGACTCGACCACTAGTTGCCGAAAAAGCATGCTGGGGGTGCCGGACTACCTGGTTTGATCGGCTGGCCCGGAGCAAGAGCCGGGATGGCATGGAATTTTTTCTTACCGTGGGGGTGGGGGGATCAATTTCATGCGTCAATCTCTGTGCTCGACCTTACCCGATACGAAAATGTGCTCATTGTGGAACACCCAGGCGATGGTGGGCTCATACATAGCAAAGGAACAAGAAATATGGACTGTATTGACAGCAACACCACCACTACCTCCACCTCTTGTTTATGGGTATGGGCTGTATTGGGAAGCCAGAGAGCAGTATGGTCAATCCATCTCCTCTCATTTCCGACTTCCTGTTATTAGTATAGTATTGAGATCATTCAATAACTACTTAATTTTCTAAGGGTTTATCAGTGGACACACCAACACAGAGATATGTCTCTTTCAATTCTTCCCTTATGTCACATGCCCTTACAATTCCTTCACTGACACAACAAAACAAAACAAAGCCTCTTGAGATTCACAATTCCCCCGTCTCTCTCTCTCTGTCATCTTCTTCCTCCTTTTTTTTTTTCCTCTGCTTCTGTCTCTCTAAATTCCCTGGTTGTCCAAGATTCTTCCAGTGTATGAAACTGCCCCACTTGAGAAGCATATCCAGCCACTGGATTCCCATTTGTTGATCAATCTCCTCCACACCCTTTCTCGGAGCACTTTCCTATATCTGCTGAGCTGAGCTAGGCTCCTTTCTGTAGTCTCTGGTGTTCTGTTCCATGCGCTGCTAATGGCGGCTGCATTCTCTCGTGTCTTCCGAGACCATGCCAGCACGGATAATGGCAACCCGGAAATTAGCCGGCAAGAGATACAGGCTGCCATCTCCAAGGCGGTGGAGCTCCGAGCTCTGCACGCTGCTCTGATGCACGGCAACCCGAACACGAACACGAACACGAGAACGAACAGCCCTTCTGCTAATGTCAGGTTCCCTACAGCAGCTACAACAGCTTCCTTGTCTTCCCCTGTTCCTCACCACGCCTCCAACTTCTCTGCCCAGGACTACCCCGTCTTCACGCCTGTGAGTTTCCCTCTTTGAACCTTCCGTCGATTTCCCAACTACTTTCTTGTTGGGTTTTGCAGTCCACAGATTATTTTCGACCGTATCTCCGTCAAATGCATATTGCATATGCCGCACGGCAGTCTTGATTAGGCTTTTGCCTTCTTCATTTGCTGCTATTTGTGTTCATTCTGACGGAATAGTTCATTGGATAGCCAGCACTCGTTGTTATTGCATTAATGTAGTTTCCAGGCCAGAAAAACACAAGATTGGTTCATCCATTTGAGCTAGCAAAAGGGGAAAATAACCAGGAATTCATTCACCAAGTGATGCAGGTTTTGTCGACCTCTATTTTAGAACTGAAACTTCAATACCACGGGAGAAAGAATTCTTGTGTCTGATTTTCGTCAATTAGCCTCTCATGCTTATTTATTCTACTCTTCCTCCTGCCCTTCCCAGAAAAAAGAGAGAACTTTCATAGCTTTCTTTCTGGTATTAGGTATGTCCTGGTCAAAAGTGTGTACTTGATAGGGTTTGGCCCCATTTTGCTGTTGAAGTCTGATTTCTTTGTCCTCCAATACAGTGCCTTTCAGCTGTTACCGCCAATAGATCTATTCATTTTTTGACTGAAATGAAATCTATTTGTTGAAATGACAAAAGATGAGGAAGGCTAGAACATGCTTCTTGATCAATGCAGTCAAAATGAACAGCACCCGAGTATCTGACATTCTGATTCTTGACAGAGTTATGCAGACGACACACTTCCGGGGTATCATCAAGCAGTGTCAAGAGATCGAGCGTTATCAGGGAGCTGGGATGAGTATGGGCTAACAGGGTTGGAAAATCTCGATGAGACAGCTCTGTCGGACTACAAGAGGGAGAACTTGTCGGCGAGAAAAGGACTGCCCTCCAATTTGGTCAGCTCAGAGTCCCATATTTGTCCCGCTGAGGATCAAAAGTCCGTCACTGGTTCCTGTACTAACAACATCTCCGTGCTCCAAACCTCTCCCAGAGCCGAATTTTACAAGTCCAGCAGGAGAAACAGTATGGGTGACTTCAAGTCAGTATCCTCCTGCAATCAGTGCAAGCCTGCGATTATTTCTGCCCGATCAGAAACTGCCAGCAGGAACAGCAGGAACTCTAACATCGTGGTTCCCTTGATGAGTTCTCACTCATCGGTGCAGTCATCACAAACTAAGAGCCGTGGGATCTTTCTGATGCGAATCTTTCCTCGGCTGAAGAAGAAGCACAAGAATGAATCCTCCCCAAATAGGACCGAGTCAGAGGAAGTGTCCCAGATCTTCAAGGACATGGGGGTTATGTCGGTGGAGGCACTCAAGAAGGAGCTGATTGAGGCCTATGAGCATCGAGACATGGCAATGATGGAGGTTGCGGAGATGAGATCTTCCTTGGATGAGCTGAGACAGAAGCTCGAGTACCTTGAAACATACTGCGAAGGGCTTAAGCAAGCTCTGAGGCAACAAGCAACACAGGCAAAAGATTTGCAGAATCTTGAGAAACCAGGGATTTTCCTGCCAAAAGGGAAGCTCTCCAATGTCAGCGAGGAGAACTCGATGCCCGTAAGTGAGGAAGTAATGGCAGAAGGATTCTTGCAAGTAGTGTCGGAAGCGAGACTATCGGTCAAACAGTTCTGCAAGACCCTTCTTCGTCAGATTGAAGAAGCCGATGGCACATCGATGGACTATCTGAACTCGCTGCTTCAGCCCTATAAACTCTCATTGAACTCGCGATATTCCAAGGCAGTTCTCTACCACCTCGAAGCAATCATAAACCAAACGCTCTACCTAGACTTTGAGAACTGCGTCTTCCAGAAGAATGGTTCTGCGAAGATCCTGGACCCCCAACAAGACCGACAAGCCCAGTTCGCATCATTCGTCGCTCTCCGGAACCTGAGCTGGAACGAAGTCCTAAGGAAGGGGACAAAGTACTACAGCGAAGAGTTCAGCAAATTCTGTGACCAGAAGATGAGCGTCATCATCACAACCTTGAATTGCACTCAGCTGTGGCCGGAGCATCTTCTTCAGGCATTCTTTGTGGCAGCAAAATGCATCTGGCTGCTTCATCTGCTCGCCTTCTCATTTGGCTCCCCAGTCGGGATCCTGAGGGTCGAGGAAAACAGAGCCTTCGACCCACACTATATGGAGGATATGCTCGTAGATAGGCAGAGATCCAACAGCCCGAGTAGGGTTAAGGTCATGGTGATGCCCGGGTTCTATGTTCAGGGGAGGGTCCTGAGGTGCAAAGTTCTGTGCAGGTACAAGAAGGTGGCTTGAATGAGTTCTAGAAACCCCGTTTGACTTTTCTTCAACAGATCTCTGTAAGTTTATTAACAGTGGATTGAGAATAAAATGGTAAGAATGTGTTTCTTTCAGTAGACTTCGCTTTCATTCAACGAATATGTCATGTGCTCCGTCCAGGCGAGTTCATCGAGGCTGATGAAGTTTGACGATGATTCCGTCGCACTTGGCTCTGGAAACTACCAACTTGGAAGAAGAGGTCATGCGGGAAGGAAACTGTGATTGCTGAGGACTAAGTTTGGTCCATCAACAAGTACTGGACCTCCTCCTCCTGGGGCTAGCTGACTGTCCTTCTCAATGTTTCTCCCAATTCGCATCATATTTGCCCATCGGGCATCATTGGCATCCCAACCACTAAGATAATAGCCGAGTCCGATTACGAGCACAATCTTCCCTGTTTGTGACAGTAGGCCAGTGGCTCACTTCGGCCAGCAATCTCATAGCTAAGTTAGGGCCTCGTGAAATTCATCTATTGATTGAGTACAAAAGACCTATAATCTGCAGAACCGATACTCTAAATCGGTTAGCTGTTCCCCATCAGACCCAGTTTGTCTTTAACAAGGGCAGTTAAACATGTCCATACTAATGAATAAAGCGATGCCATCAAGAACCAGTGACCAAGCATCAGATTCCATATCATTTTCATAACCTCATGGAAGATAGAAGGCGAGGCTTTTCTCAAATCGTATTAGAAGCATCTCTGATATTCACCAGAACTACATGGACCATTCTCAGACTCTAATGCAGAGAAGCACATTGTAACACCCAGAGGAAGAAAAATAACCTGGCTGCCATTGAAGCGAGATCCTACAGCATAAATTTGGGGCGGAGGTTCTACATTATCCAAAGAGTCGCATGCCAAATGGGTGATATCATATAACTGGGTACCAAGAAAGGATACACACATACATGGGAATACTGACCGACGTGAAGTGCTGAAGAGCCCCGTAAAAATCATTTGACAAGGAATCTATATCAACTATTCTGTAGGATTTCTCGAGCAATCTATGCTGTAAGAATGATGGGGGACACCAAGGTAGAATGCCCATGTCATGAGTCAGTTGAATCTTCAGAGTTGCTCCACCAAAAGCTGACTGAGAAGCTTGTCGTCAGAGATCGCACATAGTGCCACCATTTTGGTGGGATGTAAAGCATCTCACCAGCCTCCAGAATACAGTCCATGAATTCTAAGTCCACTATATTTGGAAACTCCTTCTCGTCTATGTTGTCCAAATCAACCTATAGACAGAAAGGAGAGATGAGTGATGTCCTGTCTAAAAAGAGCAGATCAAAAGCAAAAGACAATAGTATCTCCCTTTTCCAAACTTCAATATGGAGTTCCAAGACATTATCCAGAGTGAATCTAGGAGGTTCAAACACGACCAGAAGAATTTGGTTAAAAAAATGAAGAAGAATATTGCATACATTTTCTGTAGCCAATCAAACTGTCCATTTCTTTGCCATATATATATATATAGTTAAAAAGATGTATATTTAGCTCCAGTTATTTCAAGATTAACCAGAAAATAGCACTATAGCTACCTGACTGGAATTGCAAAGCATTGTTTCTCTGTGTGGGTAGAGTTCCTCTGACAGGGAGGAAGAGTAAAGCCTTACGTACTTTTTGCCAACTACCTGGAACGAGAGCCACAAAAGGATGGTCAAATGAAATTTAGCCAACATGATGGATGATATAAAATCTAGTTGTCTTTCATAATGTAATAATAGATTATGCTAAGCATTAGCTAAAAGGAACAGTGTCAGAATCCTTTGCAATATTTGCATTATTAAGGTTTTAAAAGCAAACAGGAATTGGAAAAAGAACCATATTGACATGCTAAACTCTTGTAGTGAAGTAGGTGCATTTACATTAAACCTTCAACAGAGGGAGAGACACTCGTTATTGATATAAGAACAGGATGCAAGTTTTCTTCCTGGTCAAAAGAATTACACAAATCAAGAAGCATATAATACCTGAGCAAGTATGTTATGGTGTGGGTCATGGTGCAATGGTGTCACTGTGCCAGATGGACCGAACCAAGCATTAAGAGACCTTAGCTCTCCACCCCCAGCGAAGCAATAGTCGGGAACAAGGATATCCTTTCGTAGCTCACTTATCTAAGATCCAGGTTGTCAGAGTCATAAGTATTAGAATCTGGTAGTCAACCGTAACATGCTTGTGTACAGGAAAATAGATTAAATGTAATGGTCCAAAGAATGGAGACAGACCATTTTCCTGAATACCTGATCAAACAACGGATGCTGTGCAAGATATGTGAGGAAAGCAGGACAGTCATTAGTCTGCATTCGCTCAAGAAACTGGGAAAATGGGATTAGCTCTTGCTTCCAATCACTGCACAGATAATTCTTTCCAACCTGGAGAGCATGAAAGCTTTACCAGATTTCAGTTATGGAGGACTGACTGGATAATAAAAATATATATATTGTGCATAAATCAGGTGATAGGTATGCTCTTCAATATGGCCAGAGATTCAAATATGACCATTATCACATTTTGGTCATAAGTTACAAGAGGAAAGATTAACCACCTCAACTGGAACCGTGCGGTCACCAGCAACACTCTCGAGGTAATCCAGGTCATTCCACTTTGCTCTAGCTGGCCAGTGAGACATGCAATCAGTGATTATGACTGGGGAACCCGACAGGAAGTGTTCACGAAGAAATCCCTCCAAAGATAAAGCGGACCTCTTCACTACAGTCTTTGTAGACAGAGACTTTAGAGGCAAAATTCGGAGCACCTACAAGTTGAGCAACACATGTACTTTAAACAGCGAAATTCATGTTTTCTAGCAGCTAGATAAGGATCATACCAAGCATCTTCAAGTCGTAGCAAACAACGAGAAGAGTCAACTTCATGCTAATCGCAAGGATAGACAACCAGATCACATAGCAGCAAACAAAGTTGAGAACACTTTTTCCAGGAAGCATTAGTCCGTCTGGATTTGAGCTAATCTTTTCATCGGACAACAGAATCCTTTTTATTGTAGATAGTGCTAGATTTCGGAAGCTATGATTTTGTCTTTTTCCCTCCCTCTTTTCACCTGGATAACGTAAATTGAGAAAAAGGCAGATGGACATCACCTCCGCCATATCTATCTCCTCCTTAATCAGCCTCTTACCGACACCGTCGGCCCCTCCTTTTGAAACACTAGCCTCCCTCGCCCTCTTAGTAATCTTCTCCACGGCAGACTCCAAATCCTTCTTCAACAGCGTCCCTCCCATGATAAGCCCCAGGTCCAGATCCCTCAGCGCCTCCTTGAACTCACCGTCCCGGTAGTGAAACCTCGCCACGCGGAGGCACGCCATGGAGTACGCGTCGCGCCAGACGGGCAGCACAGAGTGCCAGGGCCCGGAGTGAAGCTGCTCCCACGCCATTTCGCGCGACACCTCCGCCGCTCGCGGGTCGCCGGCTGCCTGCGCCGACGTGGAAGCGAAGGCGTATCCACCGTGGGCAGCGATGTCCCGGAGGAGGCCACCGGATTCCTTGTCCAAGGTCGGTGTCTCGAGGTGGTCTCCAGAATAGTCTGACATCGGCGTCGTAGAAACGGGGACGGCGGCGGCGACGGCGTCGGCGGCGGCTGAGGAGGTGATCGTCAGCGCAGAGAGAGAGAGAGAGGGAGAGAGAGGGGGGGGGGGGAGAGAGAGAGAGAGAGAGAGAGAGAGAGAGAGAGAGAGAGAGAGGAAGAAGATAGAGCTGAGGGTACAGATAATACCTGAAAGTCCTTGTTGATTAGCATGCCCACTGTGCAGAAAGCGGTGGCGAAGAAGCACATGACGAGCTGATACTCCAACACCAGCGAATACGTTATGACCTGCTTGGTCTTCTTGTAGCTCAGCTCCACCAGCGGCAGCACGAAGCCGTAAAGAGCCGAGGCTCCCGCCGTCATCACGAAACCCATAGCGTATTCACTGTTCGACTCCCCCGTCGGCCTGTCACTTGCCGTGTGCAGCGCCAGCACCGCTGCCCCCAGGGTCAGCAGGAAGACCGCGTTTATTGAGAACGGCGTGAACCTGAGTTATAAATATAGCCCAAATTTGATATATCGCGGGTAATCATACCTAAACGGTAAAGATTAGCAGCAGCTGAACCTCTGCTTGACGAGGAGGAACGCGAAGCCGNTTTCTTCCTGCTTTTCCCTGAGATATTTTCGAATTGCCAAGTCGGTCGGTCGGATTCGTGTGGCTCGATGTCACGATTTCCATTATATGAATAGGAAAAATATTGAAAATTATTATTTCTTAATAGACCGATATAATTTAAAATCAATTAAATCATTCAATTGAAAACCTTAAAAAAAAATACATATCTTTATTCTATTTACATTTCTTTCTTACACATGAGACGAAACATCGAAAAAACTCATTAAATCCCAATTCGAGTTGGGCGGATTAATGACTGGTCGTTGGACACTTGCTGGGTGGTGGCGGCAACCGCAAAGGACAAAAGAATGATTGTGATGTGAATGCATCATTATATTATATCTGTGATTGCGCAGTCCAGAGGCAATTCGCGTTGAAATGTCGAAATTATTCAGAGGTGCCTTCAAGCTTTGTACCAATGGCAATGCACGTATGGTACCTAATGGCAGGATCGGAAAAACCGAAACCCGATCCATATATACCAATAATATCATCGTATGCTTGGTGTGTGTGTTTTTTGTACTACTATGGCGTATAGGTAACATGAGAAGTTACCAGCTCGTCGTTGATCTTGCAGCTGTTCTATCTCGACCTCACTATCTCGCCTTTCATGGCAGAGGGAGAGATCGCCGAGGCTCCCACCGGTCTCCACCGTCACGGCCATTGCCCGGCTCCCTATGAAGAACCCCTCCCTAACCATGACTTTCCCGTACTTCACTTCCCCTCCTTGGGCGTCGTACATGTGCCCGAACAGCAAGGCTTCCTTCCCCACGCACCCACCTGCCTCGATCTTGACCATCTCGGGGTTGAGTGCCGCTCCCATGGAGTCCATTTAGGCTCAATGCTCGAGCTCGATGCGTGATCCCATGAGCTTCATCCATCCACAGGAGGAACCAGTGGGATCCGCCGGTGGCCTCCACGAAGTAGTCCCTGGCGAGAGTCCTGAAAGCCTGCCATATTGTGTCCATGAGGACCCCTCGGCTCCACATGAACACGCTCTCGCCTTCCTTCTTCTTCCCTACCAGGACCCATTTGGCAACAGCGCAGGCTAGTGCCACCAGGATCCCCGCAGAGACCCAAAAAAAGGGGAGCAGCCACTGCGGGCTTGTATTCGTGGCAGTCCTGTACCGTAAAACTGCCTTCAGCGGACCGTAGACTATCAGCCCTAGGAGGAAGTATGGGAAAATTGTTTGCAGCAATGGTTGGATGAGTAACGCCCACGTAGTCTGGCACCAGGTTCTCGCGAGGGTCACCCTCTCGCCATCCTTCCTCTCAAGCGCAGCAGCCATTGGATAGTCCGAGAGATCGACTTTAACATCAGACTGTTCCGAGAAAACCCTCCAGGCCTCGGGGAGAGGCTCACCATTCCGAAGATGCTGACATATCTCATAAACCAGTGAACGACCATGATCAATTGAGGCAATCTGCGAGCTCGGCGTGGCCCGGATCACATCCACCTCATGACACCGAAGGAATGGGTTAAATTCCAGACTTTCAGAGTCTCCTTTGGGGAGAGTTTGGTTGATGCCAATCTCCCCAATGTCTATATAAGGAAACTGCTGATCATCCCATGGCTTGGTGCAATCGAGGGCAACATCCCTAGCAGATTCATCCTCTGGGAATGGACGGACTTGGATTTGAAAGATGTAGTGAACCCCGCTTGGCGATTCCGCACGGATCTTGAAATCCTTCTCAAGGAACAGCAGGGGGCGATCGTCTGTCTCTTCCCTCGGGATAGCACCTGTTTCTGGCGGAAGGATTCCCATAGGTTCAGCCTTTCCTGTATCTTTCATCAATTGTCTCATCGTAGGGCCTCAGCTTGAAATTCACATACACCTCCTTCCCACCTTTAAACCGAACCAACCTGCAGAAGTTAGAGTAGCAGTGCAGCTTAGCATATGATTCGGCCCTTCGCAGTAAGTCCCACACTACATCACGGATGTGCGGCACCCGGTTTACATTCTCCTCCCTGGCAGCAAGCCCACACACAAGCCATGTCGCAGAATCTGAGAGTGTGCGAGCATAAAAGGCTTTGCCCGTCTTGAGGGTCAGATCAAGAAGCGGAGATCCACTTGCTTCTGAGAGTAATCTCACCGCTGCTCCACGAGCAACAATCCTAGCATCATCGTCAGTGCTCAAACTGTTGCTATGCCTAATTACCACAGGGTATCTCTTTCCCGGACTAAAAATACTGTGATCAGGCAAGCCCTTGATATCATCTTAGATCTTCAAGTATCCCTTCCTGCCAACACCGATCCAGTGGAAGTATCTAGACTTGACCTTGAGAATTGTGGTGGCAAGATTGGCAGACAAATTCCCAACGATCTTCTTATGCTTTGCATCCATCTCTTCAATCCTTTCATCCACAGCATGCATTGTGTTCTTGATCATGACAGGATTCTGAGACCCAATGTAGACCCCACCCTTTTGAAGGACTGAGTTCATTGGTGCGACTGAAAGCACCCCAAGAATCGCATCCTTTTCAATCACGGAACCAGGAAGGACAATGCTTTGGCTCCCGATGACTGAATTATCCTTCACAGAAATTTTGTTCCTGATGTATCCGGCACTGGAGTAGAATCCTGGGATCAACCTGCTGAAGTCGCCCAGGTGGATTCCATCACCAAGCAAGATCATCCGTGGCTCCATGACAGGGTTAATGGCTCTAATCAAACAGTGCTTGCCAACTTTTGCCCCAAGTAGGCGCAAGTATATGCAAAAGGCCTCAGTTCCAGAGAGGAGTTTGGTGAATCTGAGGTGGCACGCTACAGAGATCTGGTGGGAAAGCCAAATTTTGAGGTGGGACTGGCTTTGACTTTTTTGTCCACCAAGCAAACGGGTTAGGATGCTTGTGAACAGGATTAGGGCCAAGCCGTGAGCAAAGTAAGAGATGGCCAGAACGATGGCAAAGAAGACTGGGTCTGGAGGGAGACTGGTGAAGATGGTGGCGTAGGTTATGAGTGTGTAAGGAATCCAATGCAACGATGCTGACATGCATAGAAAAGTCAAGTGTTTAAGGGAGGGAGGCTGCTGCAAGAGCCAAAGGGTATAGGAAATAGACGGTAGCAGCAGAGAGTGAAATGAGGAACCCAATGGCATAGACGCCAATGAAGTGGTACATGGCCTCGTTTTGAGCATTTACTACTACGACACCCTGAGTCAAGACAAAAGATCATTATATCAGTCTCTACATTTTAGAGTCATGTCTGCGTCATAAGAAAAAGTGAATGTGTGGAAGAATAACTTACATTTTGAGGATTACTCGATCTGGTAGATCTAAGGACAAGCTGACCATCTTCAACTTTTTGAAGGGCCGGTATATTGGCATCCTTTCCTACAATGCTTCCCTTCTGAATCACAGTATATGGGTCCACCATAGCATTTGCGCCGATTCTAATTGGGTGGAATCACAACACACCATAGTTAACCCGGTGACCCTAAAGTCGAGCTCCCTCAGCAATCACAGCTCCATCTCCAATCGAGACAAGCAAAGAGTCGGTTATATCCACTGTGTCAAGCAAAACAGATGATCCAATTTTTGCTCCTAGCATCTCAAACCAATAGTTGAGGAAAACTGTTCCTCTGAGATGCAGGGCGAGAACTCTTGAAGACACCTCCTGGGCTTTGTAGAGTGCCCACCACTTGACAAAGTCGATGAACCAGATTGAGACTTCAGGAGTTAACGCATAATTTGGTTTCAAGAAAGAGTTCCCGAGGAATGCAAAAAGGAGCTAGCAGTAGTGGCATCATGTAAGAAACCCAGGGGAACCCATACGTTGATGCTTTAAGGATCGAGATTGAACTTGAAAAGCTAGAAACTGACAAGTAAGCAGGGAAGACAAGAATCATGGAAATATAAAGAAGAGCAAGAAGTTGGAAGCACCAGATACATAGTCGGGGGAACCTTGAGGCTTCAATCGCAGATTCGGAAAAGAAAATATCTGGTTTGAGAAGGTTTGCTGAATTGGTTGTTTGTTGGGGTTGAGATTTCATTAGGAGGTTCTCTGATAAGTTGCAAGTTCGGCGATACATGTGGCAGTGAAGATATCAACAGCTTCGACAGGGACACCAAGAAAATCTGAGAGTTTCTGGGCAGCCCGCACCAATACAATTGAATCAATGCCATATGAAGTGAGGCTTTCAGTAGGAGAAATATTCTTGACAGGAATTCCTGTCTGATCACTCACTAGCCCTTTGAGAAACTCCACAATCTCACTATTGCCTAATCTGGGGCTTGTGGGGGTAAAGAACTTTTAGTCAGCTCCTGCCGAGGAGTACTCCCTGCCCGACAGGTTCCTGTGGTGAAGGACCGCATCAACGATCTCTTCGGGACAATTGGGTCTGGGACTACATTCAGGGTCCCATCGATGAACTGCTTGAGGCATTCAAACCTCTTGATCTTCCCGGAAGTTGTTTTACTGATTGTTCGAGGTCTGACCAGCTTTACTGAAGCAATGGCCACCCCATGTTCCTCAGCCACACGGGCCTCAATCTGTTTAATAACATTTCTGTCAACAGGTTTCTCTTCTCTAACTTCTGCAATTATGACGAGGTTGTTCAGACATGTCAGGAAGAGAAATTCCTTTAGAGGAGAGAACATCATCGGGGACTCCGATAACAGCGCAGCAACCTGGGCGCAAGTGCTCTGATGTGCTCTCCAGTGTTTTTTCAACATCTGCAGAGTATATGTTCCTTCCTGCTACAATTATAAGGTCCTTGATTCTTCCAGTGATGAACAACTTCCCATGGATTATTCGACCCAAGTCTCCAGTTCTCGCGTACTTTCTTCCACTAATGTTTGGAAGCCCATTCCTGAAAGTTTCATGGCTGAGTTCATCTTGGCCCCAGTACCCAATTCCTGCACTAGGACTGAAAATCCAAATCTCTCCTTCTTTCCCTTCTCCTACCTCTACAAATTTATCAGGATGAACTATTCTGATATCCACATCCTCATCATCCGGAACAACATACCCGCAACAAACTCTTTCTTGCCAGTCCACCAGGATTGACTCCCCCTTGCCATATGCACAACTCACAAAGATGCCATTTTCAGCAAGGCCATAACCTGGAGCCACCACTTCCTCAGAAAGGCCGAATGGTTCAGTGAGTTCAATAAACCTTTTTAGTGTCTTCTGCCTAACAGGTTCGGCAGCAACCATGAAAAAAATCAAGGTTGA
The DNA here is from genome assembly GCA_900006705.1 of Sonneratia caseolaris. Lineage (NCBI taxonomy): Eukaryota > Viridiplantae > Streptophyta > Magnoliopsida > Myrtales > Lythraceae > Sonneratia > Sonneratia caseolaris. The sequence continues at coordinate 700,316 of CXYZ01003098.1, forward strand.
AAGGTCATAGTTCTGGGTCTTGACCTTGTCCATCTCAAGCCTTTGAATTACGAGCTCAAATGCAAAGTTGGGGCCTGCACTATGTGTGGCCCTATACTTGCTCAGCATCTGAAGCCACATAAGTGGGTTATTGATGAATGTCATGGGTGAGAATAAGATGGCTGAACCGCCACTGACAAGGGCTGTGAAGACACCTCCAATCAGCCCCATGTCATGGTATTGAGCAAGCCAACTCACTAGCACAGTTTTTGAAGTGCTCTGATACCTCCTCCGCGTCAGTTTCACATTATGAATGAGCCCTCCACGAGATATCATTACAACTTTAGCATCACCTGTTGAGCCTGAAGTGAACTGCAGAAAACATAGATCACTCGGCTGAGGTTCAGAGAGATCGAATGCATTGCGCTGAGCCACACCTTTCAAGTTCTTAACCCAAGAATCCGTGTGCAACCATGGGAGATCAGGCCAGCGAGCAGGATTTGTAACCTTTTTCACAGGAAAAGAGATCATGCTCATCAATGCACTTGCCCAAACTGCAGCATGGTAGCCCACGGTTGACAAGATAGCCACCGCATTGCAGACTTTCGCAATGTTTTCTATCTTCATCAGAGCCTGTCCACCCCTCTGCAATGGATCAGGAGGAAGAACCGGGACCAGTTTAACTTTGGCCTGTAAGCATCCGAAGAAGGCATCAACAAAGTCCAAGCCAGGGAGGTGGACAAGTAAAACCCGATCACCGCTGTTGATTGAAGGCTTTTAGCTAGTCATGAATTTATGGGCAATGCAAGCTGTGTTGGCTTCTAGTTCTCCATAAGCCCTTCAAGCCACCACTGCACCATCATCATTGATCCATGAATCAAGTGTCTCGTTCCTTGTGACTTTATGATTTCCCCAGTGCTTTAGATATCCATTGAGCGTAGAGAGATCAGGGAACTCAATTCCCAGAGATTCACCCAATGTTCTGGGATGCTTCTTGTCTCGATTCACTCTCAAGGGAAACAAACTCTGCAGAATAAGATGAAATACACTAAATAGGTTGTCAGGACTACAAAGTGAGAAACAAATAATCCCAGAACTAAATTGTAAAGATAAACATGTGATGCTTAATAATTTAGTTCCAAGAAAGGAAGAGAGCAAATATCTCAGGTGCATATACGAAAGAACCAACTTACCTTCACATAAGGAAATGGGGGTGTAGGATTGCTAGTTGCAAAGTGTTTGCAGATCAAAGCCATTGAATAAGATTAATTTCTCTCAGTGAGCTCAAACGTCATCAGACCTCCTACATAATATGTGTTCCTAAGGCCTTGGAGTTCGGATTCCAGTCTCTCGTAAAACCCATTCAAACTCTGAATAACAAAACCAATGTTGTATATATTATCAATAATATTGAGAATACCTTCGGGCCCAACATGAGGAAAGTACTTAAACTGCCTCTGTAGGATTACCTTCTCAACTATTCCTCCCATGGAATTAACTGTTTGGACGGCAAGATCAGTTATAGTGGGTCCTATAACGTCTACTGAATTTCCATAAGACCAGAAAAGGAAGATACCAGTGTCCTCGTGGAATCTCTGCATAGCAATAGGGTTCCCAATTGTTGCAGGGTCATCCATGTATTCACCAAAGTAGTTAAAAACCCACAGGAATTTTTTTGAACCCCTTGATCTTCAGGACAGTCATGTAGTAACCAATCACAACCACTTCGTTGAAAAGCTCCTTTTCGAGCTCATTGATATCCAATACCTCCCTCTCAGGTTCTGCAGTAACGAAAAATCTTTTCTATCAGTCAAATTCAAGCAAAATAAGGCAATCACATGACACAGACAAAACAAAATGACAAACCTCTAGAAATTGAGGTTGGCGATCGATAAGCTTTCACATTCTTGAAGGGAAATGAGCCTGAGATGATTATCTTATCAAACTCCATGCATTCTATTTCACCTCCATTGACATGCTTGGCATCAATATTAACAATTGAGGAATCACGCCTGACCGATAGTACTTCAGTGTTGGTAAGAACTTTTATCGGAAGTGAATTACAGCTCCTCCCCCAGAGACTTACTTGCATATCCACCTTTAAATCGTCAAACTCATGAATGTATGCGTAGGGCATGTCCTGTACAAACCATATCCGGAGGCAGTGTAACCATATTGCACTGATTTCGGGATTGATTTAAACCCATGGGCCTCAAGATATCTGGGGGTGAAGTCCCAAGCAAGTTCACTCACAGCATGCACACCAATACGATTTGAATCCTCGGCTTTATCCTATACAAAGCATGAAAGAATGATAAACTTTAAACGGCCAATTTTGCTGAAAGTTAAAATTATGCCACAAAATGGAAACAGAAAGCACAAAAGTAAACAGAAATGAGGCTACTAGGACTTGGAACCAGAACCTGTACTCAAGTAACCATGTAAATAGCCGGTGCTCCCAAAGTCATAAATATGTTGGGATTGCACTAATGAAGTTAAAATACATCTATTTTACCCCTCCAATTAGATGAAAATTTTACTTGTAGTTCTGAAGTCAGTGAAATCAAAGACACGTAATCGTCTGCAACTTCATTGTCCCAGTGAGCCCCCGTAGAGCTATCAGTAAGAGCAAGCTTGTGAGAGTCCATTTCTTCCAGTTCAGCTCCAACTTCCTTTGCCAAATGGAAAATCATTGGAGCACTGTTAGCAGCAAGAACTTGTCCTCCCAAATCATAGATCCTTCCCGTACGATGTGATTTCAAATAATTTAAATCAAGACTAGAAAATCAATTAGAAAGAAAAGGAAAAAAATAGATCAATAAGGAGGAAAAGTTATTATCTTCTTCTGTACCTTCAATTTCAACCGACTCACACATGCCTCCAACGGAAAGGTACTTCTCAAAGACCGTAATATTCGTGTACCCAAGCCTGGCCAGTGCATAGGCAGCTGATATCCCACTGGGTCCTGCTCCAACTATCCCTATCCTCGTGTTCAGTGGCAAGGATGGATGCAGCTTAGAGGACGGTCCATCTTTTTCACAATCTTTAGATCCCAATTGTAATTGCCTGCAGACAGGCAAGCTCGCAAAAGAAGTTTAAATAAGACGAGATGGTTCCTGTAACTGATTCAAGGTCCAAGGACAAACAGAGAAAGTGATAAACCAGTAAGATTACCCAAAATCTTATGTGCATTCTTCTCCAACTCAGAATGAACATTTACAATGAAGGAAACGAATTCGTTTGCAACAAAATAGTTACATTTAAAACAGAGCTCCCAACCATTTCGCAGAGGCTGACATGAGAGTAAGTTACCTCAGCATGTTTTTCACTGCTGAGAAAGTGGGATGTAAAAACCCCATACACAGAGCTGTCAAACTCGTAGATAAAAACAAAGCGTAACCAAAATGTAGATCTGCTCTACTAAATCTCTTTGTATTTATCTAAATCAATTGACAGCCAAAATAAGACTGTCAATAGAAAGGGAAAATATTTCCCTTGAATATGTAATCATTTCATTCTAGATCGAATATCTTATAAACACTTGAGCAGCCTACAGATGAACTGCCTCCCAGAAAAACAGTGTTCCTAGTACCATTGAAATGCGGGAGACAAGACACTGTTGAGGAGGAGAGCTAGAAGGCCCATACAGGATTTTAGTTTTTTTTTTATCAGCTAATACAGGAAAAAAAAAAAAGACAACTTGAGGAGGCAGCAGACGTAAAACAAGGCTATACATCTTAATCCCAAACTGACTTTACCAGGCAAAGAGTAATTTACTCTATCCCTATATACAACATTCGGTTCTACTGCTGTAATCTCAAGAACTGGAGAATCTGCTTATTTGGTTAAGGCAGATGAGAGGGACCGCATAATCGTCTAAGAGTAAGAAGACTTGAAAATCTACTCAAGGAACCGCCTACTAGATAGATGTCATTGCATGGGAGACAGAAATAACTGAGAGAAGACATCAGTAATACCTGTGAATTGATTTGGTGAGAGCTATATAACCAGTTACAACAGATACTATGAGAGAATGCTCAACAGCTGAAGACGATCAACCATTGAGACGGCAATGGAACGAGGTCTCTAAGATGCAACCGGCAGAGGACCTTCGAACATGCGTCGTCCCCGACCCGTGAAAGATGCAAAATAGCATTGTCACTGAGACGAAGAATCTATAAGCACTGCATCCCATTTATACATACCACCCAACTGCACTCGTTGCCCTTTCGTGCAGAAATGAAGGATCCACGTAAAATTAATAAACAGTACCTCGACACGATCCACAAGCTGTGCATGGTGACGTGGGTTGGTGGCTCTTCAAAACAGGAGAATCTTAGGAGCCTAAACTAAGCCCGATTGGGCGTCAAAAATTAACACCAAGTGGTGCGACAATGGAAAGTGAAGAGGAAGAGTGGACGGTGGCCGTTCTCCCACCGTGAGAGAGAGAGAGAGAGAGAGAGAGAGAAGGGCTGCTGAGCTCATCCTTTCTTCCCTCCATCGAGTTTAAGCTGGTGAGATGGATGCTTCCTGAGTCCAAACAGTAAACGACAAACACCAGATTTTCAGCCTAGTAATCAACTCTGTCGCTTCGGTTCATCCGAGGATCTCCTTTCAGGATTTTTAAGATATTCTCCACATCGAAAACATCCCCATACCATCGTATGCCCGTCTCGTTTCCAACAGGCCGTAGCAGAAAATTCCTACATTTCCCTCTCTCAACTAATTAAACTTCACCCCCATTTAAAAATTTTATGGCCATTCAACGAATCAACGGCTACACCGACGTTAATACACTGTCCACCTGTAACATAGACAACGGTAAAGACGAGAGGAAGCGAGGGGCAGGAGAAAGACAGGATCATCTTAGGAGACGGGGATCTTCTCTGTCCGAAGCGGCAAATAGAGGACAGCGGCGGATTAGGATCTCCCCCCGGTGGGACGAAACGAGACGGTGGGCTCTCTGGCCGAGACGACGCTGACCCATCATCGTCCTGTAGGGAATATCGCAGAGAGCTCGACAATGGAGACAACTCGGAGCTATAACTAATTTTCCACCAGCAGGAGCTATTTGCAGTCTCTGTAGATCTGCAACTGGGAAAACTTCCATATCTATAGGAATGCCTCGGCTGCTTGACCAACATAGAAAGATCATTTTTCCTCCCGAAGGCGATGCTGCATGTCCGAAGATCACATGTAACCAATTTTATTCAATTCTCAGAAAATGGAAATCGTACATTACAATTTTTTCTTGCCTCCAAGTCCAGGGCCGGCGACATACGAGAGAAGATACTGGTCCACATTGAGAACCAAAGCAATTTACTCGATATGTATGCAGATCACTAGGCATGCGTAGTAGTAAAAGGCATGAAAGAGTGGTACATTCCTTTGATCACCAGCCAGATGGGTGGTCTGGTCCGAAGCTAGAACTTGCTCACAGGGACCAACTCTCCGTGTTTAGTTCCGGAGTTGAGCATTGCCAGCAGCACAGCAGCATCACGAGCTCCTTCAACAAATGAGCAGCGAGGCTCAGCTTTGTGCTGAATCTCCTTCTGAAAAGCAAACGGGGAAATTAAAATGGCAAAATTAATAAAAGGTGTCTGCATTAGTCATCATGCTGCTGTCGTATACAGCTTCTTAGTTATTCCAATGAGAGCACCAATTGATTGTACAAAATGTTTAAATACCTTGAATGTCAGCATCGATACATCATTAAGGAAGGCTTTTAGTTCTTCAGTTACTCCACTGAAGGAATAGAAGGTGCTTTTGCTCTGACCATCAGCACCATAAAAGGAAACCTGTAATTGGAAACATAAACAGAACAGAAAATCCAATTTAAAGAGAAGGATTTCAATGCTTGTCCATATTCGTACTTATCATGATGAGATGAAGTTCTTGAAATACCACATAACCATGCCTTCCATCTTGGATCCCGCGATCAACCTGCACAGTTCCCTTCAAGCCTACAACCCGCCAGAATATCTAAGGATCATTTACCCTAGGATCAGTGTGCATACATAGGGATAGACAACTAGGGGAAAAAAAGATATACTGCTCTAAATCTGAGACATGCCTTGGGCGACCGAGAAGATATGATCATTACAAAAACTCCGGAACATTCATTTTCTAGTTGACTGCAGGAAAAGTTTGCTTCTCGTTACTTCCAATCTATGCTGACAGGTCAATTTCCTACAAAAAGGAAGGAAGCCCATGGACAAGAGACTTACAAGGAAGATGATATGACATCTGGTGGAGGTAAAGTCAAATCCACGTGAGAGGTCATAGCCGACACTGAAGTGATCTCACATCCCACAAGCTGCTCAACACGAGAAGGAAAACCACTTCAGTTCCTTCTATTACTCTTTAAAGATCATGCAAGGGCCTGATACATGCTTCAATGCATCAAATTACATATGCAGACTAGTGTATGATAATAGCATATTGATGGTGTACATTGATGTACAGATGATACTCTGCTTCTGCCAAGAGCAATACTTTGGTAGAGTAATAAGAACATGGGAGATCCTTTACCAAAGTGTCTAATAGCAACGATCTACACAAGACTTGCAATTTGAAGTAAACATAAAATTCAGATTCATCCATAGTGATTAAAATATTTGAAGTGAGAGCTTACCATCCTCAGCCCTGCAATGAAGTGCACTCCCATATCAAGAATGAACCCACCCTACCAAAAAAGAAGTTTATTAGAACAAAGCCACAGATAAGATTTAAAATAATATATTAGTGATGTCAGTAAGTCATGTAATCTCTATGGCAAGAGAATACTTCTGTCATGCTGGAAATCTTAGAAAAATACTAATATGCACATACGGTAAAATTGCGCCTCCATGAGCTTGAGAAGTATGGGTTGGAATTATTCATGGATCCTTCAACAATTACTTGGACAGACATCATGTCACCAATTTCAGCCACTAACCTTTTGCCCTGCCAAATCAACCATGAGAATGATGCAAGCAAGCCTCCACAAGAAATAGAATGGAAAGAAGATCACAGTTCACAGGCAAGACCAATGGAAATACACAAAGTGGTACCTCGACAAATGCAGGTTCAAAGCGATAGTTTTCTGCCAAAGCCCAGATTCGTTGACAGGGTGAGTTTGCTGAAATATGACCATAGCTTGCCAGGGCCATTTCTATCTCACTTATAGCTGCACAGGTAAATCTATATAGTAAGATTTCAGTGATGTGAAGAGGGCCCGTTCCTAAACTACATCCATGGCTATAAAAAGCAGGCTATCGATGATTGAGCAAGTGAAAGGGACAATTAAAAGAAGTGAAGAGGTTTGGCTTAAGAACTTACAAGCTGCTGCCGGTTTTTCTGCATATCCATCAAATCAGCCATCACCACATGTGACATGCCCGAAAAAAAAGTTGGAAGAACCTCAGATAAATAAATACAACTTTACATACATAAAAATGCAATTTATATAAATCCCATAACTGGATTTATATCTGTCGATCACGAGCTTGACTATGAAAAGTTAATTGGCAATACTGCATGAAGAAATATTAATGTAGATTTTTTATCTTCATTTAAAGAAAGCTAAATGTGGAAAAAGTGACCTAGCATGAAGAAAAAGTAACCTAACTTTTCCACATTTACAAACTCATCTATTCAGACTCTCCTCTACATGAATAAGAAGGCCAAGAAACCTAATTTCCTAAGATCCAACAAATTGTCGGTTTTGCATGTATCACCTTGAAGAACATGCTTTCCTGCTTTCAGCAGCCTTAGCGACATATCAACCTCCACGGATCAATAATACAAGAGCGAGTAAGTATCAACTGTAAAAATCAAAACATGCAACGGTTATCTATAAGACAGATAATCCACCTGAGTCTGTCCAGCCAAAACTACAGCAACAGCAGGAATGGATTCATCTTGTATAATATCTTCAAGACCCTCATTCCCCCACTTGCATTCCACTTCCGGAAAGTGCTTTCTGGCAATCTCAGCAGCACCTCTTGCTGATTCCTGGAGGAGAAAAGAGCTTCTTGTCCATAAATGTGAAACCACAGTGATGTACCCATGGCATAACAATGTACATCCAATTGATGCCGATTAAACATACGCCTCAGCAATCTCCAGCATTTTCCCATGAAAAAGAGCGCATTGGTGTTCCCGACGTCAAATGCATATTAGTCAGGTATGAGATACCAGAAACCAGCAAGACAATGCGGATTCTTTTTTTTTTTTTTTGGCGATTAGAGATTCCACTTCTCAGTGCAGGTAAAATACCGGTAAGCTACTATAGGAGCTGAACTTCTACGATATATGATTACCAGAAGCAGAATCGGCTATTCATGCTGATTGCAGTCTGGAGGAAAGACGGATAGGAAACAGGAGGTGAGAGAGTACCTCAGTGCGACTCCAAATGGCCTTGACGAGGACGAGATCAGAGATCTCAGAGAGCCTGGGGATGTATTGAGTTCGTACGAAGATACCAGCTCCGAGAATCGCGATCTGTGTCCTCTTCTCCGCCATGGCAGTTGCCCTCAAGCTCTTCTATTGTATAAACCTGCAGAGCTGAGTGAGCATTTGCTCGACAGAGATCCGTGCGCTCCTGAAAAATGTGTTGGGGGTGGGGGAGAAGAACATGCCACCTTGTAATTCTAACCCCTAAACTTTTTAAATTTGTGATTACACCGCGAGTTTTTTTTCTTTATTCAAAACAACCCTCAGTGGGGCCTCCCATACGACCGCAGCAGGAGTCATTTGCAAGCTAGCTCTCAGCCATGCAACCATGATGCTCGATCTCTCTCGAGCAGATTTTATTCCATCAACTTGCTGGATCAACGCTAGCAAATGTCATGATTTTGAGTTCTGTGCAGATAGTGCATTGTTATACGATGCCGCCAACCAGACCCGATCAGAAAACAACTCGGGTTGCGATCTTCTCTCTCTGTATGCCACTTGTCTGGAGGCACTGATACATTTCCATTTTGTCACAAACAGAGACAAACGTTTGACACTTTTATGAATTCTCGAGCCCCGAGCAAAGGCTCCCAAAACTGGTGCGCTGAAAATTCATCTGAAAGATTGATGACCTCCACTGCTTCATCCAAAAAAGACCAGCACATCCCATCAAATCTGCCACATACAAGTAGTGGGCAATCTCAGGCTCCATTCCAGGGGAAAAAAGAACTTGCCATTGTCCTCATTTATAGCCTTCCTTGTCAACCATAATCCCATGGCAGCAAGCATTAGTAAGGAAACAAATATGACTTTGTCAGGAAGAAACCTTTTTGACCTCCAACCTGCTTGAATGATTGTTGTGATAGCTTCAAGTAGATTTCCCCTGCATTGCAAACCCAACAATCATCATTGGTACATGGGTAATCGTTGTCTCTCGATATTCATCATGATAGATTAAACCAAGAGAACATTACCCTGAGAAATTTAGCCCCGGATGCATGCATGATTGCAGGAATTCCTTGATTGAAAACTGAGGTTCTGTCTATGTAGCCGACATGCCCACATTTCTACTTCAGTTTCAGGTTAATGCAGCAACTGATAACCAGTAGAACGAAGATCGATCTGGAGGCAGCCCATATGCTCTCAGAATGCCAATTTCTTCTTCTACAGGACAATCGATCTGAATTAGCCACTAGTCAATGCTATGAAAATAAGATACATCCATTTTCAACTTTGAACATTTGTAATGGGATATTAACATGATTAGAATGTAGAGGTCTCTAGTGGAGTAGAACCATGAGATTTCAAGAGGAGCTTACCTTGCTACTCAAATCAAGGTTCAGTGGATTTTTTTCATATTTCTACCAATGATCTTTACAAGAACAGATTCCATCTTTAAAATGGTGAAACCTGATCCTGTCTCTGACAATTATCTCTCGAGAATAAACCTTAGAAATGAACTTTGTCGCCTGATGGCAATCCCCACAAACCCTCAAGTTTTTTAAGATGCGGATCGCGGTTCCTGGTGGGGTATTCATTATTCCAAAAGCAATAGCCAGCTTCTCACTGTGCCTCGATAGAGCTGTCTCCTTATCTTCCTCATCATCTATATCAAGCAACACTTCACTGAATTCAGGAGCATATCCTGCAGCCTTCAGCTTCGCTCCCATTTCATCTAGGAACAAGTAAAGCTGCTTGGTCTGAGGGTGAGATCTATCACCCACAAGGAACTGATGGAACACACCATTCAGCTCAATCGAGCTACAACCTGGAGTTTTCTTCCCCACAATCAATTTGGCATTCTCTCTAAGAGCCTTGGCTTCATTCCATCTCCCAGAAGCAGAGTACACATTAGACAGCAGAACTTGACAGCCTATGTGGTTCAGGTCAAACTCTTTAATAACTTTCCCAACCCTATCTGCACGCTCAATATCTCTATGAATTCTACAAGCGCCGAGCAAGGCCCCCCACACTGCCATATCAGGAGTCATTGGCATGCTTGAGATTATCTCTTCAGCTTCATCCAAAAGCCCTGCACGTCCAAGTAAATCTACCAAACACCCATAATGCTCAATCTCGGGCTCAACTCCATATAAGCTTCGCATTGATTTGAAATATTGTCTTCCCTCCTCCACCATGTACCCATGGCTGCAAGCATTTAGCAATGCAACAAAGGTAACTTTGTTGGGAGAAATCTTTTCGACCTCCATCTGCTTGAATATTTCTATAGCCTCCTCGGATTTTCCATGCATCGCAAACCCACCTATCATGGCATTCCAAGGCCATACTTTTCCCTTCAGACCACATGCACCACGAAAAACCTTGGATGCAAATTCTAATTCCCCACACTTTGCATACATATCAATCAAACTAGCAAGGAGCCGTTCATTCATCTTAATCTTGCTCTTGTCAATGTAAACATGAATCCATCTTCCCTGGTCTAATGCCACCAGATTAGCACATGCTGAGAGAGCACTCACCAGTGTGAATTGATTAGGCCTGGCACCACTCTCCAGCATCTCATGGAAAAGATTCAGTGCCTCCACGAAACAGCCTGCCTGAGATATCACTGAAGTTACATCAAGGTAAAGAAAAAACCTCGACCATACAATACCAAGAAGAATTTTTTTAAAGCACGCTTCATATCAATAAGAGGAGTTGGAAATGAAAAATAGATGGTAATAGCAGTGACCCTTAAAGAAGTTCTAACAAGCCAACACAGTTTTTGGACTGGGAATTTCAAATCTCTGAAATCTCCTCTTCATATTCACTCAGTCCAGTACTTTTCATTTATAGTTTTTGTGTAATTTGGCCAATGTAACGCTAACTTACACTTAACGGGGGCCATTCTTGTTGTCAAGGTAACTTTCTAACAGCTTTTGTTAAGAAAGGAAAAACTTATGTCGATATTCCAATACAAGAGATGATGAATATTATTATTCTTCCATGTGCTCTGGCAGATATTTCTCTCACCTGCACATAACCAGAGATCACACTGCTCCACGAAACCACATCATGTTCGGGCATTTCTTCAAAGAACTCCTTAGCTTCATCCAATTTCCCCGAGCAAATATACCCACTAACCATTATATTCCATGAAAACATATCACGAATGAGACTCCAATCAAACACCCTCTTGGCCTCATCCACCATTCCCCAGTCTGCATACATCCCAATTAACGCGTTTGAAACAAACAGATTACTCTCCAATCCAGTTTTGATCCCATGGACACGAACCTGCTCCCCGTCACGAACTCCCAGGCCATTGCCGCATGCCCTGAAGAGGAACACGAACGTATACCTATTCGGCCTGAGACAAGAACCCCTCAACATGGATTTGAAAAGCAGCACGGAGTTGTGAGCAGAATGAGCCCTTAAAGAATGGGCCTTGATCATCGTGTTATACAGGAACAGATCGCAGTTCCGCTCGGGAATTCGATCGAACACTTGCTGTGCATAGCTCAAGGACCCAAAGCTCGACTCGCTAAGGACCTTCAGCAGTTTGCTTGCCGAGACGGGGCTGAAGATGAGCGCTGAGACCACCATCTGGGCGTGGACTTGTCTGATCTGGTCCGTCGATTTGCAGGAATCGAGGACGAGCAGAGGACCCCGGGGTATTAACGGCGTTCTGAGGGTGGAGAAACAGCGTTTCATTCTGCTCGACTTCACCCCCCGCAAGTGACCGACTGGCTCAACGGCGACGGAAGTTAGAACAGAGAGAAGAAGACTGGGGAGAAGGCGCGGGAACGATGCTGATTGGTCCTCTAGCTGTTGGTTCTTTTTTCCTTTTCCACTTTATTAATTCGACATAATATCTAAAAATCTAATTATTAGTGAAACTTCTATCCGAAAATTACATAATATAAATTTTGTTTATTTAAAAATTTTAAATTCAAAAAAAAATGAAGAAATTAGCATGAGAAACGACAACCGATGAAGAGAGCACAGGATGTTCATCAAAGCCCACTCGAATCGATATAGCAATTTAATCCCAGAGAAGAAACAGAAAAGCCCGGATCGATTTGTATCAAATTCTGTGGGCCTTGCTGCTATACCCGGCAAAAGATGGCCCGCCCGGATATACCATGAAAAAAAAAATCATACCTAAGCCAAGATTTTCATAACGACGAAGATGTTGGTCTATGTCTGCCCGAATTATGAAAAATCATGTTTAAAATAAAAATGAAAATTACAAGGAAAATTGAAATCTTGATTAATTATATTTTAATATTTTATTAAAATTAATATAATTTTTTAATTAATCAATCAATTATAACACTTAAAAGTTCCGCTTTGATGCCCATATATGGTTTTAAAAATACTTATTGTTTGATTCAAATAGTACCTGATAGCTTGAAGCTTGAAGCATTTGTGCTCGGGGCAAGACTTACGGGCCATTCTTTTTTTTTATATCGGTGGTGTCCGATACTGTAGTAACCAACTAATTCACTGGACAGTATATTGTTGTAAAACCCGCCAATTAAATCCTAAATACTAACTCTTAAAAGATTAAAACCCTGAACTTGATCTACTGCATATTATTAGCTTACTAGTAAACTATCACTCTCGACGATAGGTGCCCGTTTACTTGCTACTATCTTCTCTAGACCCTATCAAATGTCTAAGATTACATATTTAAATTTTGCAACAAAAAAAAGGTGGGGAGAAGATATGAGAGGCTTAGGTGGAAATTATGCAATCATCACATATTATTAAATATTTAATATGTATTATATAACGAATTAACGAAAGTTAAACTTATGCATTTTTTATTTTTAGTTTCTTTTAAAAAACATATATATATATAATTATTATACAAGTTCATTGTATAATACACATTGAATACGGCCTCGACCGCGGCGTAAACCTACCACCACATTATCGTTTAAGCTGGCCCATCTCCCAATCACCTCATCATCGTTTAAGCTTAGCCCATCTGATTGGGGGACAGAGATTTCGCAGCGATCCGATTCGTTAGCAGCTCGCATCCCCAGCTGAGAATCCAACGGTCACGATCGAAAAGATGCATGCGAAAAGAAGGTTTTTATCGGCTCCCTGAGTTGGCCTCAATTTCTCCCCCTTGCCGTGAATACGCCGAGCACAGTACCTCGAACTCCCACTGTCGATACGGTACGGCCGTGCCAGCACGTGTCGCTCGATGATTCGGGGCTGTCACACCTTCTGACAAGAAGTGGGCACGTCCTTAAAGGGCATTGAATTATCGGTTCAGTAATTGGATCGGCTATTGGTCCATCCTGCCACGCCCCGGGGGGTACTTGCCGCGCCCACGTGATGCTTCTGTTGCTCGGGCTCAACAATTGCCAATGACGGGTAATATCAGAGTCGGGTAAGGTCACGCTTGTCAAGTACGGATCTCCAAGTCCGACCATCATCGAAGAGAAAAGCACCACCCGAGAACAGCTACAACGTTGCTCCGAGAGGTTTAGTGGCGAAAAACCGTGGCCACTATTGAGCCCCCGAGCAGCAGAAGCGAAGGCCCATCCCGACCAGCTGTCGCTTGGCTCGGGTATTAATCAGGAGATGCGGCGATGATGTCGTCGACCTGCCGGTGCAGTCTTGGGAGACGTGCCGCAGTAAGTAAGTGCACCGAGCTCTCGGATAAGATGGGGGTATGGACGTAAGCTGTACAACTTCACCTATACAGACACACACACATATGTATCCATCACTCGATGTCGGACCTTCACCGATATAACGCCTCCATTAAAGTGGTCCGACGGTCCCCATCCATACTCGCACATGCATGCTGAACCTAAAGTTTAGATGAAGGAAAGTATTTCAGAAATGTGGCTATCTATTTATTGCGCACATGCACGCACGTAGTGATATACATAAACGAGTAATTGTGTACTTACATACGTATGGCCACGTATGGGCTGAGCAAGCGTGGGAGAGATGTCATTTACCGGACTTAAGCCGCCGCTGGTCCCGATGTGCATGATCTGTCAGCTCAGCTGCCTGCCTGCAGACGACTTTATTGTCATTTTGCAACATTATATATATATATATATACACACACATTTATATAAACTTATTCTTTATTTTTTTTAACCTAGTGGTCACATTTCTTAGGGTTGACTGGCACCCTTAGTGTTTGTTTAATTTTTTTAGCTTTTTTTAATTAAATATTATTACACAGTTGCACAACAGTAACATATTAATATAATCATTGATAATATAGGAGCAAGTCGGATTTGATTCGGGAGATTGTACTGCAGTGACGCACAATCGCAGTAACCTAGTAGACCGAGACGACGTCCGTACCGCCGGCGTTCTCCTCGAGTCTTTCGGAATTACTTAGTTAAATTGTCGTGCATCACCCGACATAAGTAAATGCTATATACGTGCGCTCGTAGAGTAAGGGGCTTCTGGTTTTCGAATTTCCTGCTGCAGCATGCGAAGTAACAGGCGGTGACATGAACTTTCGACCTGTTTTTGGACGCTGATACCTAAAGGTACATACGTTTCGGGACCCTAACTAGGCCAAGCTCGAGCTAAATCGACCCATATGTTCATTTTGATCCGTCGATGCACGAGTTTATATATCTATGTATAGATATATATATGTGTGTGCGCTATTATGTATAGAAGAAGGGTTCATATAAAAGCTTCCCTTAAAATTGAATTAAGTGAGTAGTGAGTTCTAATCAAGAATCCTATGCATTGTTCCGGGATGTCGGGGACTACGACATATGTTTCTGCATATGTACAGCACATGCTTGAAGGACCGAAGGACTGTAGCAATTTTCATCATTTCGTGGTCGTGGTCCAGTTATACATGGGTACATTGGAATGGAAGATGCCCTAACATGTGATTCGCGAGATAAAATTCTCACTCGCCCTTAGTGCCAAATCAAGACGTCCGTGGCTTGTTCGGTTGATTCACAAATGATGATCTTTATCTCACGACACTGAGAGGATGTGCACATTTTGTCAGCACATTATCAGCGACGAGGACGGTGACTGGGGACCCCCCTCCGGCCTGTCGTTTTAAGGCCGGAGAGAAACAAAAAAAATGTGGTACCGGGCAGATAACGACGGACAACTGACCATCGCCGTCTCCATCCATTGCCGAGGCCCACTGGAGAGGAAATTGAAGAACGCTGTCCGTATTATACCGGAGGAGGGAGACAAGACAGTTGAAGAAAGCGATTCTGCTTGACCTAGCTAGAAGCGTGTATAAGGAGGAAGGCCGGCAGATGACTCGGGCATGATTTTTTGAGCTCTGGTTGAGTTGGTGATTAAGCATAGAGTGGAATGGATGCAATGGCATCATCTTCGATTTGGGACCCATCAAGAAGTAATTCATAGAGATGAAAATGAGTCGGGTGGGGAGAGTTCTTCAATGAATTGTCGGGTCCTGACTTTTTCGGGCCAATTTTCCCGAATAAAAAAAAAACACACCAAAATCATTTAAGTTGGGGAAAATCCACATGCTACTGTTACGGGTTTTTTCGGCTCCAACATTAAATAAAAAATAATAATTAGAGTGTTATTATCTGGAATTAGTCAAAAAGTAGAATTAGAATTGATTGCGAGCAATTATGGAATGATCAAGCGGAATTTTTTTTTCTAAATTTTCACAGTTCAAAATTAACCATATGAATAGTAAGTATATAATTAGTGAGAGTAATAATGAAAGTGAATTTTAAGTGTATAATTATAATCAATTAATTGTAATTATGAGATTCGATTCGGCCTTGGGCTCGCTGATTTTTTTGGATCGGGTCCCGACGTTTCTGGGAGGTTTTTCTTGACCTAAAATACTACTCGAATTTTACATGGCACCCAAAAAAAAAACTGATATTTTTAGATCAATCTTGTCTCGATTTTTCGGTTTTAGGGTTTTTTTTCCGCCCCTGTAGTCATCCCTTCCCACATGATCGAAAATTGGAAAATCTCCAAATAAGATAAATATCGATTGGAGTGATGCTGAACACCGCTGGGCGACAGGCGTTTCTGGTCCTGACAATTGATCTGTATGTACATTAATTGAGTTTTGATAAGACAATGCAATCCGGCTGAAACTAGTCCGTGTTCCCCCTCGTGAGTCGTGAGTTTTAACTCGAGGAGAGGCTCCTGGCAAGATTATTATATTCGAGAGACGAAGAGGGGAAATCCATAAATTCGCAGAACCGTCGAGAATTGGGTCGAAGGTGTCCGATTCGAAGTACCGTTCGGCTTCGAGTTCTTACCCTGGTTAGAGCCCCCAAAATGGGTAGGTAAGAATGAAGTGATCGATGAGAAGATGTCTGATCGGTTCTGCGTTCCAATTTTAGGGCCAGAGTTAGCGAGGAAGAACCCTGGAAGACTTGCTTATATTATATATACATATATATGTTGAAGCCTTAACAAAATCGATCGATCGATCGATAGACCCTGCTGTATCAGCTAGGGGCTAGGGCGCAAAGCATGGAGCTGGAACAGCAACATGTTACATATACTTGTATACATACACAGATACATACAGATGTATTATTGAGGTTGCTAAGCTCTGCCTTTGTTCGTTCGTTGGTGTCATTCACTGGGACCTTATATACATATACGTGTGTGTGTATGTGTGTATCAGTGAGCTAGGCATGGCCTGTTTTCGAGCAAACCCTAGCTCCATCTTTATTTTCCACGCAATTGTCACTTCCGAGAGGGAACGTCTTGATTCTATGAACCTTTTTACGACAACTTCTCTCAGATTAAACGACTGGGTACGTAAAGCCACACTGACAGCTTGAAAATAAGTTTGATAAAATGCACAATAATTGAACCTCCGAATCCCCGTACAATTATAGAGGAAAATAAAACCTAAATCACGATTACCTATACACATATACACATGTGTATGTATATCTCTACCAATAAGATATGATAAATTGCTTTTGAGAGACGGTAAAAATACCAACTCAGACGACGGATGGGAGATCGATCTCTGATTGGAGAAGGCTGATCGGACAATCAATGATGCCCAAAATTGAAAAGTAAAAAGAAAAAAATAATTGTACTTCAATCATAGAGTTTGGTACAACATTATCACCAATAACTTAACCATCGAAATATTATACGTGTCATTCTTATTATAATATTTTTCATATATTTTTTTAATTTCTTTTACCATATTACAAATTCATTAATTTTCTATATAATAATAATAATAATAACAACAACAACACCAACATGTGCTTTTGCAAATGGCGGAAACTCAAGATAGAAACTCCAGCATGTGGGTTGTACTTCCAACGCGCATGCATGATCGCTGATCAATAATGCAACTCGCGTACGGAAAGGGGAAACTGAAAGGTATATTGGAGATGGTCTGAAATGTCTCAAAATAGTAAAGCACCAACATGTGTGTATGTCCTTCCAACGCACAACTGGCGATTAATATAATGCTTGATCGACGGATGGGTTGCTTGGGTTACCCACCGGTTGGGGCTTAAGACACTGGAGGAGGCAGCACGGTGGTCGTGATGGTCGTCAGAGGCTCCGAGGAGACCTACGAGAAGCTGAGACTGGACTTGATGCCTAAGTCAATGAGAGTGTAAGAAGAGGAGAGCAGTACGGGAGTTAGACAGAGTCTAAGAATCTATGTGCAGAGAGTCTTACCTGGACTCTAAGGGAGTACTTATAGGCAAGTCAGCATAGATTTAATGTGGTTTAGTATGATCTGACATGATTAAGTATGGACAGTTTAATCATACACAGAATGATATGATTTATCCTCCAAATATGATCTCTGGGAACAAGACATACCTGATAGCGTGGAGGGCGCAAGTCGGATGGCATTGGAGCCAAGGTTGACTTTCGGGGTCCCGGGGGAACTGACATTATGGCTGTCTTGACAGGATGACTTGTATCACATGTCGAATTATTAGTTGTTCAGAGAGAGGGTGAGTTTCCACAGGCTTTGGTGAGGCCATGTCAGTGGTTGCCAAGGGGTGAGGACCTCCGGAGGCCGACTCCCCCCCTGTGGCGGCAGCCTTACCGAGCCCCTCCACCATAGCCTGGTATCACCGCGGACACCTCCTTCCTTTGCACTACCCCACACCCACGATAGTCATTTTCAGGCAACTCCAGAATTACACTCACTGATTTTTGGCTCGCAACGACGGAGGTGAACCATGCTCACAGTGGCGGAGGCAAACAACACCACTTCATCGACGAATCCAAGCTACTCTAGCACACGAGAGAGAGAGAAGGTGGAGAACGTACACTCGAACTGTGGTGAAGCCACTGCCCAGTGCTGGTCTAGGTTTTTATAAGGTGGGGGTTCTTATAAGGCAGGGGCACTGCCACCTCCGGTGTCCAAGTTCCGACCAGTTCCAAGTCAACCTCAACCGGCGACCCACCGAAGCGACCCATCACGATCAATATACAGAATCAGATTCTCCCATTGCATCGAGCTACCAAAGCACACAGAAATCGACATCCCAGCATACTGATTGTTTAGTTTGACCCGTAAGCGGTACGAAGTAGACGGGTAGATCCATGAGATCAGCACCATATCTCTCATTTGATTGAGGCAATAAAATATCCGATCCGTTCCTGTTGACGATTTTGTTATTTGCCCCGTCTTTCAACAGGTAATTGATGATCGAAGCACATTGTTATCATGTCTGTTACTCATGTGAATTCACCAGAAGCTTCCTACTAGAATCGAACGAGACAAATTACCTGCAGATTATAATGACAACCGACAGCAAGGAGCAGAACGGGCAAGTTACTGTGTGGGAATAATTTATCGCCTAAGGTTAAGCGTGCAACTCCTGGTAAATGACAATGATGTCGAAGAGAAATGTACGCACACTGTTCGTTGGCTTGTCTCCCCCATCCGATCGAGTACAGAAAAGGAAGAGGTCTGCCCGAGACCAGCTACCGAGCTGGGGGTTCGTAAGGGCATGTCACAAGAGTAGATCATGGTCTCACTCGGGCGCTTCGGTTCTATCGCTCGAGCTAATGTTTGTACTGCATCAGCACCGCGTGCTTCGGTTTCATCGCTCGAGCTAATGGAAGACTAGATCGATCCTCCGTTTTTTTCTGGAAGAACTGATGCCATCAGCGTCGAGAGCTGCATTGGAAGAAAGAAAATCGTGAGATACAAGGGATTGAATACTGCAAGTTATCCGTTAGTGTAGGTTTTGAATTAAATAAGCATATTATATATACATATATGCACATGAACATAGATATACACGTGTATATAATAATAATAATAATAAATAAAAAAATGCACATTCCGATGTAAACACGTCGAATGCAATTGGATGAGCAACCACGTGCTCATTTAGTATAAATAAAAAAAAGTGCCTTAAAATAAATTAAAAGCCAAGATGTTGGCCACCCATTAATAAAAAAATAAAAATAGTAATAATAAAATAAAGATGCCCTAAATATTGGAGGGTTAGAATGATATAAATTAATTAAAATAATTTAATTTTTTAGATAAATATTAAAATTAATCTTATAAATTAAAAAAATTATAATTAGAGAAGTTACCACGAAAATATATTGATTATCCCTCGTTCCGATCAACTGCCTCCCTCCCTCTATATAAAGGAACGATTTTGCTTGGCCACTCCGCGATCCCGAGCGGCCTCCGCTGGTCTAATCCTTGGTTAAAACCTTCGGCTGCCACCACCGATCCTATATATAACAAAAGGAGATGTTGAATCCGACCCAAGTTCACCCACTGGCCGCTCACCCCCGCACCCTAGCCCCGGCCTTAGCCGTGACCAAGCAATTCATCCATGGGCGCGCCGTCCTGCCGTGCCGCCGCCAGCTGTCATGGACTGCCCCACGTAAGGCCGTGCGGCAGCTGGGGTTTGTCCCCGGGAGCATCAGATCATCGGCAGTGGCGAGCGTCACGGAGAAGTCGACGGCCACCGTCAAGGCGGTGGTTACCGTGACACCGCCGACCGGCGGGGCGTTCTACGAGATCGGGATAAACCGGGGGCTCGATGACATCACGGATCTGATGGGGAAAACACTCCTCCTCGAGCTTGTTAGCTCGGAGCTCGACCCCAGTAAGCAATTATACATATTTCAAAAGTGAAAAATACGAGCGCATGGCATGGTGTATATTAGTGTGCTTATGTTTCATCCATATATATATATATATATATATAATTGTTAATTTTTTTTCAGTCCAGATTTTCGAGCTAAATCTGGTTTGATGGAACCAGAGGAAAGTCACCGTGTAAGTGTTGGCGGACAAAGACCCTAGTTTGATGAAACCATGATTCCCCCTACACTCATATGAAATTACGGGGAAAGAAGAAAAAATTTCCTACTGTCGACTCTCTGTGGCTTGCAGCCTGTGATGTACATATGTATAAATTCTCTTAACTGGATTAGATTCAGATAGATGAATTCAGTAAAATATAAAATTCTCTCCATTATAAAATAAGGATAAGGGTGAGATTACCTTAATTTCAATTCACATGTCTGAATAATTATGCAAATTCGTATCAAAGTTATGAAAAATTAGGGAAAATGCATTTTCGTGGATAAGGGGATTTTCCACCCATAATATTTGATCTTTATTATTTGATAATATTATAGATTATAGATGCTGCAATACACCCATCTTTATTACATGTAATATGTGTATTTTTCTTATGATAAAAAACTAATAATCATGCGTTCCCATGTTCCCGTTCTTCTCTTGAAAAAAACACAAGACAAGACGACAAATTGGAAGTGTAAATTAACCATCTTGGTTGCTTTCCCTTGATTAACTTTTCACGTCTTGTGGTTCTTCCCAAAGGGACGGGGCAGGAAAAACCGACGATCAAGGGTTACGCTCACAAGGCCGGGCAGACCGACAAGGAGGCGAAGTACGAGTGCGAGTTCAAGGTCGGGGAGGCGTTCGGGGAGGTGGGAGCCATCTTCGTGGAGAACGAGCACCACAAGGAAATGCATCTGAAGGAGATAGCCCTCGACGGGCTCCCGCGCGGCCCCGTCACGCTCAGTTGCTCCTCCTGGGTCTGCTCCAAGTTCGACAACCCTCAGAAGAGGGTCTTCTTCACCAACAAGGTCGGTCATGCGTATCCTTTTCAAGTGGTCGGTCTACCGAAATTATCGAAGGAGATGCTAGAGATGTCAGAGATGTCATTAATTAATAAGAATCAAATGCCTAATCGATAGTGAAATTATGAATGACCGGGGGTGTCAGAGTCGACTGAGGCATCCTGTACCACGACACGGAATCGATAGGAAGTGGTACCACTTCCTGTCGTTCCAAGACTGGAAGAAAAGGCTGTCCCCAGTTAGCACCTCGTCAGCTTAATTAAATCATTGCACTCGCTAAGTAAAGCTCAACTCAATAGTGCGCCGTGGATGCGTGTGGTTAACGATTCGTGGAATGTTTGGGACGATTGACTGGTGCAGTCGTACTTGCCGTCGGAGACGCCGGACGGGCTGAAGAGGCTGAGGGAGGACGAGCTGAAGACGCTGAGAGGGAACGGGGAAGGGGAGAGGAAGACGCGCGAGAGGATCTACGACTACGACGTCTACAACGACGTCGGGGACCCCGACAGCAGCCAGGACAAGAAGCGGCCGGTCCTCGGCGGTAACAAAAAGCTGCCGTACCCTCGACGTTGCAGAACCGGGCGGCCTCGCTGTAAATCAGGTACGCCTGTAACACGTCCCCGAGGGATATTCCAATCCAACCATGCGACCCGCACTATTTAGTCTCGTAGGACCACAGTCTTCTCAGAGCGAGAGAAAGAGACCGACCATTACGGGCGGATTAGGCTCTGGTGATGAACATGTGGTGGATAATGTGAAGAGGCCCAATAGATTCGACCTCTGGAATCTCCGGTCACTCTCTTGATTCCAGACTTTCAATCTCTGCTGGCGGGGGGGACAAGATAGATATGTACGATGATACTGTAATTAGGCGACTTCATCGTGCTTTAGATGCACGACTAGTTGTCCCTCCTGCAGATCGGGTCTGGTGAGCTTAACTATCCCGGAATTATGGGGTCTAAAAATTGGCCTATTCAGGTATGTAGACACAAGTGATAGCAATTTTTCGCACGAAATAGGATTAGTCGTATTAAATTTATGTGACTCGATAAGATAATATTAATTACATTTAATTAAATATATTTTAAGAAATATATATATATAGAACATGTTTTATTTATTTAATTATGTGTATTATTAATTTAATTTATCATATTTAAAGTGTATTTAAATTTATTTATTATATTTTATTATGGTAATCTAAATATTATAATTATCTGGTAAGTATTTTAATCATATTATTATTATTATTGTATTAAACGTGTTAATTAACACATTTATTCATGTTAACGTATAGGTTACGGGTTAAAAAAAAATTATGAGGAGTATTTAGATACAACATTGTACGAATTGCTAGCCTTAACCGACCGATACTTCAATATGACGATAAAGAATGCGTTCGAAGTCAGTATGGTAATCGGCTAATGCCGAAGACGGCACACACACGAAAGCTACAGGAGCACAGATGTATAGTCGGACCAAAGTTGTTAGGTCTGATAGATATCGCAGGAAATGGATGCCGTCGTAACGTCCTAGGGCTGGCGTCATCTGTGGTGCAGACC
This sequence comes from Sonneratia caseolaris, assembly GCA_900006705.1. Classification (NCBI taxonomy): domain Eukaryota; kingdom Viridiplantae; phylum Streptophyta; class Magnoliopsida; order Myrtales; family Lythraceae; genus Sonneratia; species Sonneratia caseolaris. Next base: position 723,334 of record CXYZ01003098.1, read on the forward strand.
CGGAATCGGAATCGAGGAGCTCCACGATTTACGTGCCAAGGGACGAGGCGTTCTCCGAGATCAAGGGCCTGATGTTCTCGGCCAAGACGGTCTTCTCGGTCCTGCACGCGGTGGTGCCTTCCCTGGAGACGGCCTTGATCGATTCCGACCTCCCATTCCCTTACTTCGCCGCCATCAACCAGCTCTACAATGTGGGCATCACGATGCCGAAGCTGCCGACGAAGGGCTTCTCCGACCTCCTCCCGAGGCTAGTCAAGGCCATCGAGGAAGCGACCGGAGACGTCCTGCAATTCGAAACCCCCGAAGCCATGCTGCGTAAGAAAACCCGGATCCAGGAGCTAGAAAATTGAGCATGAAGGCGTCGAGATGATTTGAACTCTTTCACTTCTGATCATGCAGGAGACACTTTCTTCTGGTTCAGGGACGAGGAATTCGCTCGACAGACGCTCGCAGGCATCAATCCTTGCACCATTCAGCTGGTCACGGTAATCATAAATGGTTTACCTTGATATGAAAGTTGCATCTTTGTTCGACTTTCTAAAAGCTCGGATGAAAATATGCAGGAGTGGCCCATGAAGAGTAAGCTAGATCCCTCGGTCTACGGTCCACCGGAGTCGGCGATCACCACTGAGATCGTTGAACGGGAAATCGGAGTATTCATTACCGTGGACGAGGTACTGTATCAGCAGGCCCCATTGAGATGAACACACAATTATATTCCCCAACCATCAATTGTTAGTGCGGCTAACCCGGATTCGGGTATTCAGGCTATCAAGCAGAAGAAGCTGTTCGTCATCGATTACCACGATCTGCTGCTACCGTACGTGAGCAAAGTAAGGCAGCTCAAAGGCACGACGCTCTACGGATCTAGGACGCTCTTCTTGTTGACACCGGACGGCACCATGGCGCCCGTCGCCATAGAGCTGACCAGGCCGCCCATGGATGGGAAACCACGGTGGGAGCAAGTGTTCACACCCGCTCACCACGCCACCGGTTGCTGGCTCTGGCGGCTTGCCAAGGCTCATGTACTCGCTCACGACGCGGGGGTTCACCAGCTCGTTAGCCACTGGTACGGTTCCACTTTTGCGACAACATACCAAGACAGTGAAACCGAACCATATGACACCGGAAGAGCGTTGTTTTCAGGTTAAGGACTCATTGCTGCACAGAGCCGTACATAATAGCGATGAACCGGCAGCTCAGCGTGATGCACCCGATATACAGGCTGCTGCACCCGTACTTCCGGTACACGATGGAGATCAATGCCCTGGCCCGTGGATTCCTCATCAATGCGGATGGAGTCATCGAGAGCACCTTCTCCCCGGGCAAGTATTCCATTGAGCTCAGCTCCGTGGCCTACGGCCAGCTGTGGCAGTTCAACTTGCAAGCCTTGCCCAATGACTTGATTCACAGGTACATCCGAGTCTAACTATTGAATCAGTAATGAACAACCGAAAATGCGCCATTCACATTTTCATCACTACACGACGGGTTTATATATCTAGAGATACGGAAATTCAATGTCTGGCTGATCGACAGGGGATTGGCGGTGGAGGATCCTACGGCGCCGCACGGCCTGAAGCTGGCCATAGAGGACTATCCCTATGCCAATGACGGCCTTCTCATATGGGACGCCCTGAAGGAGTGGGTCACCGACTACGTCAACCACTACTACAACGACTCGAGACTGGTGGAGTCCGACGAGGAGCTGCAGTCATGGTGGGCAGAGGTTCGGAACGTTGGCCACGGCGACAAGAAGGACGCCGGCGGGTGGCCGGAGCTGAAGACCACCGCCGACCTGATCCAGATCATCACCACCATAGCGTGGGTGACGTCTGGCCACCATGCTGCGGTGAACTTCGGGCAGTACCCCTACGGCGGCTACTTCCCGAGCCGCCCGACAACCGCGAGGACCAAAATGCCGGTTGAGGACCCGACGGAACCTGTGATGAAGGAGTTCTTGGACAAGCCCGAGGCCTCCCTCTTGAAGTGCTTCCCATCGCAGCTTCAAGCCACCAAGGTGATGACAAATTTCTTTCTTCTTATTTTAGTAAAACACCAACCAGTTTTCCTAATTTAGCTAGAACCTAGATATCCATCTATCCGCGCGATTTACTTCTCATTAGGCGATGGCGATCCTGGACGTGCTGTCGAGCCACTCGCCGGACGAGGAATACCTGGGTGAGTACGCCGAGCCGGCATGGAAGGAGGACCCCATCGTAAATGCGGCCTTCGAGCGGTTCAATGGGAGGTTAAAGGAGATCGAGGGGATCGTAGACGCCAGGAACGAGGACACCGGCCTGAAGAACAGGAACGGAGCTGGGATCATGCCGTACCAGCTCCTGAAGCCATTCTCGGAGTCGGGGGTGACCGGGAAAGGAGTCCCGTACAGTATTTCCATCTAGATCAGGAAGATGGACAACATCCATCAATCAATCGACCCGACGCCTCTTCGCCGAGCTTATTCGCCTATCGTTTTTTTGTTTTGTTTTGGGGGAATAGGTTGGGAACGAGCAATGTCAATAATACAGCTGGGATATGGAATACCTTCTTCCGTCCGGCTGGAACATGGAGTATGCGACGAAGAAATAGGATGAACCACAAATTAAGCCATCACATTTCAGGGCTCATCATAATCCATGATGCGAGTGGCCCACGAGTTGCTCGGCTTGGCTGATGTTTCAAGGGATTTGCAGGAAGCCCTTGAACCAGGCCGCTGAGAGCTTGGGGAGCCTCTTGAGCCCGCCATGATAATCGACGTAGTTGATGCCGAACCGGACGGTGTAGCCAGAGTTCCACTCGAAGTTGTCCAGCAGCGACCAAGCGAAGTAGCCCTTCACGTCCACTCCGTGCCTTCATAAATTCAAGTGGGAAAAAAATGGTAACCTGAATTAGATCACGGGTCATATAGACCCGATGCGATGCACCGGACAATGCTCGATCACCTTGAGTTTCGCCCCCTTTATGCTCGATTCCCGAACCCGTCCCGATTCCACACGGTTACATGTAATCAGTAAGGAAGACAACACTCACTCGATTGCCCTTTGCAGATACGAAAGGTGACGAAAATAGAAATCAATCCTCGCATTGTCAGCCAACTGTTGCTCCAGTGGTAACGTGGAGTTATTGAACTCATCAACTCCTGAAATTGAATGGACGTATAAACGTATAGAGTGACAGTTTTCATATAATTAAACACAGTTCATCGAATTTTTTTTCCCCCATTTTATTAGACGAAAAAGATTACCGTTTTCAGTGATGTAAATTAGCGGGTTTTGGTACTTGGATTTTATGTAGAGCAGGAGATCTCGGATCCCTCTCGGGTAAACGTACAGCCAGTCTGAAGCTGCCTGCCAGTGCCAAACGAAGCGATGTTAATCCGTTGGAACAATAACCCGGTCATCGGCACTTAATGTACGATCGATCTGCAGCACCATCTAGCACACATGCGAAAGTTACCCTTCGACCGATGGGAATGCCGTTGCGAATGGCTGCAGAGAGCAATGGATTGAGTTCCGCATCAGAGCTAGGATCAGCAAAAATCCTACGAACAGACGGGTAAAATTGATCGTTTTAAGTGTACATCTACTGTGGCAAACTTACTGGTGAGGTTGACGCGAGCATCCGTTACATAGCTCGCCTTTGGAGTTTGAAACCGAGGGGCGTAGGCCGCGTAGTTGGCCGTGTAGTAGTTCAGCCCGATGAAATCAAACGACCCGTTCAGCGCGGAGGACTGTTCTTGCGAGAACTTAGGGAGCCGACCTCCAACGAGAGATCGCATGGTGTGTGGGTATTCACCGCTCGTGAGGGGGTCCATGAACCTGCACGTATGGCAACTCAATTAGACTAATGTCCCATATCGAGAATAAACCACCAACGAAGATTAGAGGGAGTTGATTTGACAGGCAAAAGTTTGAGGCAATTAAGGGGAAAGAAGGCAAGCGAGGAGGGATGGGGATTCTTTCTTGTAGCCCACTGTGGTTAGCTCAATTAATTAATCAAACAATCAGCCAGCCACTTAGAGTGATTTGGTCGGTTTGGTGGGTGGAACGGATATCTGAACATTTGGCACGGCTCAAACCATCCTGGCAGCCTCTTTTTGGACCAGCTTGAACCACCCACCAACCCGTGACCTGAACTAACCTATGGGTCGGGTATAAGTTGAGTTGCCAGCTGCCAGCACATAGAGGGGGTGGTCACCCATTGACAAGAGCCCCCATTTCGTTCAAAACCAACGCCCACTTTCAACCGGAATGGGTCTCGATTTTGGAGGAGGACTTGGGCCACTTTCGCAGGGCCGCCCACCATCCCACTTGGGGTGACCCGGCGACCACAGATTAGTATTTGAATGTGGGTCAATATCCATCGATGTGATGTTAGTGTAATTGAAATAAAGATTGCGTTGAATGAAGAAATTAATATTTAAAAGGTTAAAGAAGAAGATAAGGACTAGAGGGTCAAATTTAATTTACCATCCCAGCATGAAATCGAGGGCTCTGGTTGCAGCATTTCGATGGTGCTTGGCATCTGAGAATGGCACCATCCAATGTGACACCAATGTTATCCCTATCGTCCCCTTCTGTGATGCCTTTCCCCCCCCCCCCCCCCCACCAAAAGACAGAATTCTTAGAAAAATCTGGCATGAATCTTGCTTTTCATTCGATAACATCAGTCAACAGGACAGTCGATATCGTGGCTCGTATACGAGAGAGAGTTCGAAGAGTTGAACCTGATACTTGCGCTTGTACAGGTTCACGGCTGCAGCGTGCGCGAGGAGCTGGTGGTGGGCCACCAGGTACGGCTCGGTGCCGGAGTCGCCGCCGGTGCAGTTCAGCTGCTGCCACGGGGAGCACCTCCCCGGCGCGGAGAGCCCGATCCCGTAGCCTCCCACGGTGTAGCTCCAGGGCTCGTTCAGCGTGATCCAGTGCCTCACCCGGCCCCCGAACTCCCTGAAGCAGACCTCGGCGTAGTCCCGGTAGTCATCCCTGGAAACCGCAAGCGAGCGGGGACTCAGTTATTACCATCACCGGCAGCACTCGAACTCTACGGGCGTTCAGGCGACGGAGATGGAGTCGTCATACGGACTTACACGATCCGGGGGCTCAGGAAGCCACCGTACTCGTCCTCGAGGGCCTGAGGCAGATCCCAGTGGAAGATGGTCACAAAGGGCTCTACACCTGAATCCGTCGACACCAATTTTAGTTCAATTTAGTCTAATCCTGTTAATTAATGATGCTCTTAATACGTGGCACACCCAAGGATGAGATGGTAATTTTACTAGATACCACTGGATAGGAGCTCATTGACGAGGAGGTTGTAGTATTGGATTCCTTCCCCGTTCACCCCTCCACTTAGCTTTCCTCCTGACAACACAAATTTTTTTGCCAAATTGTAACACACAGTTAATGTTCTCCATATGCACATATACATACATACATACATATATATATATATATATATATATATATATAACAACCAAAATGACCTCTAGGTAGAAACCGTGCATTCTGTTATTCATTCAGACAGATTAACTGACGTGATATCGTATATACTTTATTTACGCGCTCGGAAAGCCGGTGGCCGTGCCTCCCAGGAGAGCATCCTTATAAGTCCGGCTACATCCTTCCGAGTTTATGCGTAGAAATTGAAAGATCTCGGGTTGAAGATGGTTATTACTTGGTAAAATCCTGGACCATGAGATTGAGAATCTGTAAGCATCCAAGCCCATGTCCTTCATGATCCTCACATCCTCCTGCACATACACACGCGCGAGATAGAGAGAGCGAGAGAGAGTTTCATCGATCAAAGATACCAAAGTAACCGGGTCGATGAGACACACGAACCTTATATCGGTGGTACGAATCAACCGCGACATCCCCGCTGCTCGAATCCCGTATTTTACCTGTGGACGATCGTTTGGAGCAGTAACGGTGAAATGCAGATTCGAAGATCATCGAATTCGGAGGATTAGCTAGGAAGAAGAATACGTACGCACCGGGGTACCGGTGGGTGAAAGTGTCCCAGATGCTCGGGCCTCGGCCGCCTTCCGTCGCCGCACCTTCGTACTGATAAACCAGGAGGAAAGGTTCTCGGAACATCGCCATAAATCACACGGAGAAATCGAGCCGTCGTCGGCTAAATTAATTTACCTGATAGGATGACGACGCGGTCCCGAAGATGAAACCGTCGGGGAAGCTGCTCCGGTTGAGCCTGGAAGTGCTGTAACGAGCCGGGATCGCGGTCGTCGCGCTTCCACGAGAGCAGAGGATACTGCAGATAGCAGCCAAGCTCGGGAGGAGGAAGCGGAGATGGCTAGCCATTGAAAGGCTTGTTTGTATGTTGAATGCACCATTGACAACTACCTGAAATTAACTCCTTCATGGGATTTATATGTAGGGGGGAGAAACCGGACGCTATATACATACATACATACACATATACACATACATAGAGTGCAAGAAGAACCGAACAACTGGTAAATAAATTAGGGCAAAATGGAGTCAATGGAAAAGACAACACACGACGTGGGTTTTGTTTTATTTTAAATTTAATTAACTAAAGCAGTTTGCCTCGGAACAGCAAACGGGGAATCAAGTGATTAATTTATGGGGGATCCAAACGGGGAATCCAGTGATTTTCGATCAGCAATTGAAAAAGAAGAGTGATTTTTTATTAATGAAAAATCTAATTATAAGAAAATGGTTTGATGTAATAGGATTATTATTGATTTAATAATTAAAATATTATAAATTCGATTATCAATCGTACACACTTATTTCGTCTCTAATTTCGTTATTTCATTCTAAATTTATAAACCTATAATGTAATAGAAAAAAAATCAAATTCTAAATATTCAAATTTCAAGATACTTACAGAATCAAATTATTTTTGTTTGTAATTTTAATTTAATTTTCTTCCTGGTGGGTGGAATCGGATGCCATCGACAATTTCCTCGATTGTAATGCCATGGATGTGGTGGGCAGTAGGTGCCCACTGGCTCTAGCGGAAATAGAAGAGTTCACAACGGAAAAACTAATTTCTTTCGAAAACTCGCGTATGTGTCGTGGTGATGGACGGAAAGTTGGGAATTAAAGTGGAATTAGGCATAAGATCGGGTCGGGGAAAACAAATGGAAACGGGGCAGGAAATGGAAGACATGAGCCATCTGTACAGTGGACTTGGCGTGTGGCATGGTCCACCTACCAACCCCGCCATCCCCAAAGGAAAGATACTCTTTTAACATTTTTCCTAAAAATGTCCTCAGAATTTCCCGTCTCTCAGATAAAACGGAAAACGGAAAAATGAGGGAGTTTTCTACAGGACCAAGCAGTTTTCCAAGAACATGGGCTTTCAAGGGCGGCCTATCCAACTCCAACTCCAGCTTCAGCGCACTGAAGACACTCGACTTGTGGCCCAGCACGCTGCCTCCATCTGCCCAGCAAGTTGTCCGGACATCCCATGTTATTCAAACCATCCTGATTAACCAACATATAAAACTCTCACGATGATGCATTTCTCTTATTCTCAAGAGTCAAATTAGGAATCTTTTGATTAAGAGAATTAAGGGTCGAAACCATCCCGATAAAGCCGATGCTGTCGGCTCCTGTAATCAAGAACCGGACAGCCAACATGGGGAACACACAATATTCTCTGAAAAACAGAAAATTTTTGGGGGAAATAAGGGTGAAATTGCAGAAAACTATCAACAAAGTGTGATCATCAGTTATCTTCTAGTCCACACACACACATGAGATACATCAATTGGAGCAGATGAGTTCATCGGTATGTATGCGAACTCGGAAAGAACAGAACTTAGAGCATCAGAAGGCGTCCTGCACCAAGAAACCGAGGTGTTCACCGTCTTTAGCTTACGCAAGCTTAACATGCCACCAATTTCCCCAATAACTAACATTACCGGTTCACGAATCCACTCAAACATCTCGAGCGGGCTTCAGTTCTCCAGCTTCTGCTGGCAATGAAATGAAAGATAATCTTATTGCGAATGAACTGCCGTGACTTCGGCTGGCGGGAGAGGACTCTTCCACGGGGGCTTATATGCTCTCTATGATGATGATACAGCATAGTGATTCCATCACGATTCCATTGAGGAATCCTGAAAAGTACATCTGAAATGTCTCAATGACGAATTGAGGACCCCAAACCGAAGGCATCATATCATGAACAATCCTTATGGTATAAATCATCATCTGCAGCAGCCTAGAATCGATTTTTGAACGTCTTCCCAAGCCTAACGCAACTTATCTGAACATTTGACAAGACATAACAGGAAGTAGAACAAACTCTTGGATGGAGAAGAATGTCAACTTATCCTTTAGAATCGCATGTAAATTGCAGAGCTAACTCATCATATAAAACCAACATAAAAGAAGAAGACAGCAGCAGATGAACAAGCCAAGCATTTAGAATACTGCAAAACTGGTGAATATATTCAATACCATTGTAGTGAAACCAATACATATAGTTCAGAACTTGATATGCATCTCAAAAAGGTATCAACAAATTGAATGGAGAATACCAAACCAAGCACCTGGGCTACTTTATCTCAGTCCTGATTTACCAGCCAAGGAGGCTTATATGCATTTGACACCCACCTCAGCAGCCCTCTGGGGCTTGCTTTTCCGCCTGCTCCCATTATGACGAAATCCATTAGGCTTGGTTGAGCGAGTCTCAACTTCAATTTCCTCTTTGACTGAGCTAGCTTTATCCCTCATCTGTGTGGTTCTCTTCCTCTTATTTCCATTCTCTGCTGCCACAGGACTTTTTGGCTCTTTTGTGGTGATTCCACTCTTCGCATCCTCACCATCTTCCTCTTCTTCTACCTTCTCAATCTCTTCCTCATCAAACGCCTCCTTCAGTGGCTTCTGAGGTCTCCCCCGTCTCTTCTGAACAGGAATATTTCCCTCCTCTTGAAATTTGTCGTCATGATTGCTAGCAGATATCTTCTTGGCCTTTCCTCGACCTCTACCCATGGTTGCAGGACTTCACCAAGTAGTAAGACTTACATGAACATACTCCTTGTCTGCCATGCAAAAGGATTATGAGCATCAGACTTTTTCACGTTATACATTGCAAGATCGGCTCTTTTCCACATTCCATGACATGAACTGTCACATGTGCACCAGTGCAGACACTCAAGCAGAAGGATGGCACAATATTATTAACCATGACAAAACACTAAAACATCATCTTCTTAAGCTGGGATTCTCAAGTTGTGTGGGCTTCAGGCCAATATTACCAGAGCTGAGTTGATGTCTAATATGGAAAGGCAGAGAGCAATTCGAAATTTCAGGTTTTGGAAAAGAAAAGATCATACTATACCAGCATGATTCAACATCCAATGACTATCAATCTTTAAGCAGCATATATATGCCTTTTAAGCACAGCCAGGCCAAGAAGCGCAAAAGGAATCCAATCAACCAGCAAAAGAACAGTTTTTTGAGCTTGTCATCAGAAGAACAAAAGTCAAAAGAAAACACTCCCACCTGCATCAGCCAGATCAACCACGAGTAACGAGGATCAGAATAACACAAGTGGAACTTCGAGAATCAGGGGAAGAGTCAAAATGAAAACCACGAAAGGATTGTTCGACCACATATGAATATAAATAGTCAACCGTCATGTAAAATCCCAAGGTGAGGGGGAAAACCCAAAAACTAGATCCACTGAAGAGGATGAATTCAGATTCATCCCAAGTACACACTACAAATCTTTGATCGTCACCGAGCAGGAACGAGCTTTCTAATCATCTCACGAGATTCCACAGCAAAAGAACAGCATCACATGGGCATATTTAAAAAAAAAAAGAAAAGGAAAACCCATTACTCGGAGAGCTCTGGAGCAAGCAATGAAGAAAATAAGAGCCAAGTCCCAGATAGATATTGCTCTCCGTAAGGATTCTTTTTTGACCGGATACGGAGGGACAAAATATGAACTTTAAATCGACCGACCAAGGCGTTGTACCTAATGTGAAGTATGAGACGGCCGGATCAAGTTTCTGGGACTTCGAGAGGTAAGGAATTGACAGGTCTTGTATTGGTGCAACCAGTTGTTGCTTGGCCAGGATGCAACACCGAGAGAGAGAGAGAGAGAGAGAGAGATGGGAAGAAGCGTCTGTCGATGGGCTGTTTGTATTGTCATTCTCTTGGAAGGGGTGAGGAAGGTTCTGTAAATTGTAAATCTAAGCTCGCCGTAGGTTCACATGGGCAAATTGGTCAAACAGCCATCCAACAGAAAAGAAAAAACACAAACAACAAAAAAGCAACATATGAAGGGAAGGGAAGAAAAAAAAAAGGCATGAGGGAGGGTGCTTCAACACCTCCATTTCTTTATTTTTTATTTATATTACCCAGTACTCTTAAATTCATTAAAGTGTATTCCGAAATTAATCTGCGATCGGATTGAAATTCCTGAAAAAATTCTCGTCGACCTTTTTAATTTATAATTTGATCATTAGATCACCCACTAGTCCAATCCCAAATTGATGCTGGAACACCACTTTGGACTTTTTAGGGTTTCTCAGAAGATGAATCTCAACTCAACCATGAGTCAGGTCTTCTCATATAAATTATTTATTCCCTCTCTTCTTCCCGTATATGGGTCTCTGTCTTATAACACAACTGAATTACAACCAAGAGGCCGCACTTTGGCTCTCCTAACTTCCCATGTCCCTTCTCTCCTCCCCAATTCCATTAGATCAATAGAGAGAGAGTGATGGCGGTCGCTTTGGTAAATAAAGCCGGGCCTGTCCTGCTCGAAAAGATAAAGAGACCCCAGTTGTATCTGCTTCAGATCGAAGCGGTGGGCCGGAATTGGTGCAAGTCGTCGGGAGTCAAAAAGAAAACATGGGCCTCAGACTGAAACCAACTCGAAGAGATCCCACCGATATAAATGAGATCAGGTTCTCATCGCTATGGATCGCATACGTCGAGATTCACCGAGGCACACCGATTGCACTGGACCCATGACAGGCATAGCCGGGGAGCTTGCTCAAGAGCTTGAGACAATAAAGCATAACAAGCAACCCCAATTCCATTTGAATACCCAACTGTCATGAGGGCAGTGGAACATTTTTGGAATAGCAAATGGCTGGATTGAGTACAGGAAACCACGTTCAGGTCTTGATTCTATACACATAAAAAACAACTCAGTGAAAGACCCAATTACCAGTCCCATGACTCAGGTCGATCTTCTCACTCCTTTCCTTCCATACTGACCACATCCTGTCCAGGTATCGGGGTAGAAATCACCGGCAGAGCAACAATCAAACAAAAATCTGCTGCCTCAATACAGCACCAATCATTACTCTTTGTTGCGGGAAGAACGGTCTTTCCTCTGCCCTCCAAGGATACGGGAGATCTGCAGACCTCTGCTGAAGGCCTGGTTGAAGAGCATACGCGTCTGGAACTCAGAGACGAATGGGAACCAAGCGAGGAACGCGACGGGTGTGAACAGGAGAAGCCCCATCACAATCTCATAGCCTCGGGCAAGTGTGCGGACAGATCCCCAGAATCCCATCCTCTTAACAAAAGGCTTGCAGGCCTGTGCGATCTGGGGAGGATGGAGAATCACAGGCATGCATATAAGTTCTCGAATCATCATATCCATGGAAGCAAGTAACATTAGAATAATGCAAGAAGAAATCCAAGCAGGTCTAGTATATCAGTTGACTTTTAATTGATTCTGAATGATATTTTGCTTTTCCTTGTGGCCTCTTTAAAAGAAAATGGGAAAGAACAAAAAGTGCTGAACTTCATAAAAGAAAACAGATAAATTTCAAAAGAGCCATTGAGGGCAATTCCAGGCTTCTGGTTCTACACAAATATAATGTGAAAAACATAAAATGTAAGAATCAAGATAATGGTGAAATATGTCTTACCAAGAGCAATCCCCAACCGGTTGGCATAAAAGCCAGAATGCAAACAATGATATCCCGCATGGTCATGTGAGGGAGTGCAATCAACGTGACCAGAATTGATATGAAGGTTAGGAATATCAATCCCTTTATCAGCCGAAACACGAGTTGGAAATTTGCACTGAATTTTCTTCGTCCAACAGAGATAGTCTGGAAGGAAGGACAAGGAAAAATAAGCATTATTGGAGCCATATGAGCAGATTAAGTATAAGCACACTGAGGACAGATAGATATAATAGACGCTTCATGCAGTCTTCTCTATACAGACTGTAAAAGTGGAAAAGGGGCAGCAGTTGATGAGCTGTTAAAACTTCAGGAACAGTATAACCTAAGAAAATCCAAGAAATCAAGAGGCCCACCTTCATGACAAACAATACGAGGAAAATCACGAGCCATGACATACCATATACCTACAAGAGTTGTTGAAGACAGATTAGACATTCCCACGAAGTAGAATGTCAGAAAGAGTGGGGAGAGAGAGAGAGAGAGAACAGCAGAAGGAACTAGTTACCAGAACACTTCTGGTTTTCCTTGTAATGTGCAAATGATAAACGAGCCCATACTGATAGATAAAGAATCGTAGAGCCAACAATATCTCAGCAATGATACCACGTTTCCCGGAATAATCTAGATGTTCCTGCTCCTCTTCCCACCATGACTCCCAACTCTTCTCAGGAGGTACACCAATTCCACCGCGATTACTTATCCACTTGTTCCAATCAGTCCAATCATCAACAATCTTCTGCCACTCAAATCCCGATGGATTAAACAGGAATGGAGCAAAAAGCCAAGTTCCCACCATGAACCACATAGAAATTGTGATCAAGATATAAGCAACAGCACCTCTGTAAGATTGGCCAAAGATTTGATAAACCAGAAGCAAGATCATCAACTCAAAACCCTGAACAAAATGGCTTCGAGAGTAAAGCCTGTAGTTGTCAGCAAACTTGGCATGGAACACCACAAAACCTCGGCCTGTGGGCCTATACTTTGCACCTCCATGAAGTAAAGTCCTTCCATAATAATGGGTCTTTGTTCCAAGAGAGAATGTGAAGAACACTGGAGCTAGTTGAAGTTGCATCAATATGAAGTCACTCAACGCAGTTCTGAACCCCCTCTCTAGACCAATTTCCATCAGCATAGGCAATGCCATCAAGAACCCAATCTGGACAAATGACTGAGAAGCAAGAGCCACTTGTAGAGGCTTATTGTCCCTAATTGCAGGCTGCGTACTCAAACCTTCCTCAAGCCCACTGAGAACAAGATAGAGACGGCCATAGAGAAATACATACACAGTAAGCACCGTGATCTGCAAATCAAAAAGATAAGGTAAGTATCAGAGGCCATAGATGCCTGCAGAAGTAAAAGAGTTAATGTAAAGTAGGGACATGAAGGCATACTAGAGTACTGAAGTAGAAACCAATTGTAGTGAAGTAACATGAGAGCATTCTGAAGAAGTCAAAACGATGCCCAAGCCGATAAATATCTCTACTTAAAGTCTGTTCTCCATTCCCGTTAGCTATTTTTGCCTCAAACATGGAGATTTGGTTCAGACCCACATCTCTTCCCTTTCCAACCTGTATATACTCGTGGTGAGTCACATTGCCTTCACGAAGTGTGGAATTGAAACCTGCAACATCAACCAATTAACATGGATACTATAAATTAAATGTTGTACATGCAATTTTCTTTGGTTCTGGGAAACCAAAGAGGATATTTATATTTAAGATTTGAAGAAGAAAACAAGAATCAAACTGATAACCAAAAAGAATGAGTGCAGTTACAAGAAGCTATCTGGGAAAGCTAGCACAAGGCAAGCAACGCAATTCAGAAAGTAAAAATAATAATCGCAGATCTCTATACCAGCAAAAATATCCTCGCTCAAATTGATGACCTTGGATGCCTTGCTGACACCACCTCTTGTAAGGTGAAAGAGCCTGTCGAACACATCTGGATGACCGTAGTGAAATCGAACCCTGTTTCAGCAAATAAGTGGATTATAAATTCATGAAAAATCCAATAATGATTAGAAAAATTTATCAACAAAACAGCTCCTGGCTAACTGGGAGAATCTAATTTTAATCCTTATATCTACATATCTTGCACATGCACGCGCATATCACATCACTGAAATGACATTTTCATTCGGATCTATTTATCCCTCAATCCTAAGTTTATAAAAAAAAAAAAAGAAAGAAATTGAATTCAATGACTAGGTTATACAAACTTGATAATCATCAAGGAAGTGCCATCTTCTTCTAAGGAACAAAATTCACAAGGGGGTCCTTGAATTTGAAGCAGCAACTGACATTTTAAGCAGTAATACTTACTTCAAAGGGTTTGCCAACAATCTCTGCCCAATAGTCACAAAACTGTTCTCCTGATTTGACATAAACCAAGCAAGAGAAGAAACACTGCATAGAACATAGAAATGTTCATATAGAGAAGCAAAATACACTGCATGCAATAGAGCTCAACTTTGGATCATGACCACAAGAAAGCACCAACCTTCCTGTGAAAATATGCTCCCGAAGTCCAAGTATTGACGGATTTCGCACACCATCATGCTTTTTAAGAAATTCCTGCAGTAAGTTTCTCATTTTGAGGGATTCCTCCATGTAATTATCCTGTAGCAAACAAATACAGAGTGAGTGAAAAAATTATGGGAGAAGACAATGAGTAAGAGATTTCAACAAAGTAATCATGTTTGGACAAACTATCCTAATACCTGGTTCATATCTATTGCCTGTAATCCTTCTCCACGTGTGAAAATTATTGCATGGTTTTGATTTTCTGGTTTCCCCTCACCCAAGATAGCAGGTCCAGGAAGTTTTATCCGATAGATAACCTGCCAAGACATCAATTTTAAGATTTTGTAGATGCATAATATAAATTTAAGGCTTAAACCCAATGGAAAATAAATACAAGAGACACTGCTAAAAACTTAAAACTATTCCAGCAAAAACTAAGAACAAAATTAACCTGGTCCAAGTTCTGCACTGGTTCAGAAGAGTCAACAGACTTTGGCACAGCCTTTACAAGAGTGGAGTAGTACACTTTCAGATTAACCTTTTTAGATCTGTCTTTGGTAGGTTCTTCAACTTCATCGACATATGCCACACGAAGAGAAGGGTAACTGCAAAGAGTAGACATGTCCATAATGAGAGTTTAAGAAGATCAACATCAACAGGCATGCAAAAGCATAGAACAGGAAAAACCATTAGCACTAACGTTGTCATGAGCCTAAGAATATCCTGTGCACGAGCATCACCAGATCTTTTGTGTATACCATATAGTTGACATGACACCACATAAGTGAATTTCATATCAGCTACTGCCTGACACTGTGCCCAAAGTAACCTGTCACCCTTTGAGTGATCCTCGGCATTGGATTCTACAGCTTTGTACCCTCCCATTAAGTCTGAGAAATTGCCATAGTCCAAGTTTAGCAAAATCAGCAGATCCAAGGAAATACAGCACAATATCAAACAGCAAAACGACACTAGTATAACTATGCCAACAGTAAGCACCTGCACCCTCGGCCATATCAAGAAAAGCCTGAAGCT
Source organism: Sonneratia caseolaris (assembly GCA_900006705.1). Classification (NCBI taxonomy): domain Eukaryota; kingdom Viridiplantae; phylum Streptophyta; class Magnoliopsida; order Myrtales; family Lythraceae; genus Sonneratia; species Sonneratia caseolaris. Next base: position 738,832 of record CXYZ01003098.1, read on the forward strand.
CCAAAGCTTTCCGGTAGTACATAATGCCTCTTACTGTCATTTTTAGGAAAGCTCAATCAATAAAACAATTGTCAGAACAAATTGACAGAAGATACCCCTGAAATTCATGAATTGAGTGTGGTTGTGTGTCAGGGATTTGGGAAGGCAGGAAGAGAGAGAACCAGTCTTAGTTAATGTTTGGCCTCTGTATGATGCCCAAAGACGAAGTTGTTCCTCCAGCTCATCAGATTCCTTGAGATCTTCTTCACTACATTTCATCCTCTCAAGGAAGTTGGTCCATTCATCTATAAATAATAACAAACACAGCATCAGAAATAAATATTCCTTTCAACTAAGTAGAATATAGAGAGACAGCTTGCTTTTATTCCAACAAAAGTTATGAATAGATAAAGAACCTGGGAAAATCTTTTGCAAGTAAAAGAGGATAGAGACGCCATCTTCATTTGGTGTTTCTAGATCTTTCAATGAGAAAAGAACCTCCTCAGTGTAGTAAGGAGTTAGAACCCTGGAACAGAGTTTACCCAATTAAAGGAATGAACAGGAAAAATTCTTAGTTCATGCATCAAATTCTAACTTAAGAATCCAAAATGAAAACATTTTAGATACAAGTGGCTTCTGTTATCAAATCTAATGGATAACAGAAGACCAGCACACATATGAAGCATTTCATAGATAAAGCAGACAAGCACCAGTGCTGACAGTTATACTGATAAGACAATGCAATTAAAAACAAAAGCCTTACGAAAACGAAAGCATATTGCGAACTTTAGGTGCTGTTGGCATTTCCATAAACAATGAATTTGAGAAGAAAGAAATGCGCCTTCTGGCCTCTAAGTTGGATGGCACATCCATCGCAGATTCTTTGGTAGTAAGCAACAGATCAAGCCGTTTTATCTACAAGAAGGAAAAGAGAAATCTTCAGTCTTGTCTTTTATAAGGCAATGCACATTTCTTTATGCTGACAGGGCAAACCTTCTCTTCCCAAGCATCGGCCACAGGATCAATAGGAAATCTGATAGCCCCAGCAGATGCAAATAATTGATATTGCTGTTCAATTGGGACCATCCCCTCGTTCCCCCCCTGGATTGAGTCTAGTAAACTGCACAGAACGCAAAACCATAAGCATGTGCATTTTGGAAGCAAAAAGAGAACCTTGCAGAAAATATTTAGGTCCAGACCTGGATATTTGGTCCTCCATAATGTCCTGAGTAACAACTTCGAGCATGTCTTGGAAAAGAATGACAACTTGATCTCTGTCTTCAGCCTTGTTAGCCAACTGCATATTTTACCTTGAAATGTAAGGCTTATTTTGATGACTGACATGGTAAATATACAAATGAAACTTCATCAACAGCAGATCCAGACTCTGGGCTGCAGATTTGGCAACAGTAAGGATAAATTCGGTAACTGCAGGAACCATTGATCACAAGCTTAGGGCATGGTTTGGGACAAGCAGCAAGAAAGGCATAGAGAACCCAATTAAGATGGCATCACTCTTCATTTTTTGGTCTGTCTGGAAGGAAAGGAATAGATAGGCATTGGATGGTCTAGAATCACAAGATCTTAGATTTATCAAAGATATGTATGGAGTGTACATTTTTGGTAGACTCCAGTATACGTTTGTATAGTTTCAACCTTCTTTTGTGTAGGTATTATGGCACCTTGTTGGTGAAAGAACAATGAAATTTTTATTTAATGCTCAAAAACATATACATATATACATATAAAGGTGATTATTACCAAGTATTTGATGAGCTTAACGAACTGGTCATAGAGGCTGGGAAGAGCACTCATCTTGAACCCAGCCAACAGATCATCTTCTCCTATGTGTTTGTCCACTTCAGAAAAGATATATTTGATGACTCTGAATGAATGGAAAAGCAACATAATATTAGGCAACAGTAATAAGTAGTTGAAACCAGTTTTAGAAGGCACCAACTCTTACCGTTGTTCCCATTCTCCTTGGACCAAGAACATAATGATGCTTCTAAATTGCGCATAGCATTCACGAACAGCACAAGACATATAATAGTCAGCTTCAATCCTCTTTCTCAGCTCATGATCCTTATTATTGCTGTCCTTTGCCATGTCCAGTGCGATAGGAATCTATCAACAAGCATATAAACAATGTAGAACAAGCAATCAACAGTATAACAAAAGGAATGTTCATGTTGAAAGAATGTTTTTATTTTTTACTTTTTTTAGTATTCAACAAAAAAACTTCATTAATTGTGCATCAAGGACATGCCTAAAAGTATGTAGTAGGTTTCAAGCTATACAAAAGCATGAGCCAAATCATAAATCACTCGTGAATACATACCAATGCGAACCCCATGTACACATGACTACCAAAAATGGACGACCCACATCCACCTCCACACAAATTTGAATTATTTCATATTGAACTAAGGTTTACCAGGGCATACCTTGCTAGCGAGCAAAAATGGAGGCCACTGGATATGTTCAAGGTCACGGTCAGCCCAGTATGGAACAAGCAGCAGATTCATTTCCCTGAAATGATAGAGTTTAAGCATAAAATATGAAGCAAGCGAGAAATAATCTCAACTTGTGACTTCAATTATAAGTAAACAGAAAGCATGACAATCATCACCTATCATTGATAAGGTCTTCATCTCTAAAACTAGTGATTATTTTGTTCCACAACTGAGCAAATCTTGCTGTCTCTTTCCCTCGGTTAGGTGGGATCTGCTCCCATAGACAACCAAGTAATATGATAAGGAATGCTTAACTTTTATAACAGATAAAGAAAGATTCTACGTATAAAAAAGGGCACTGTTACTACAAAAGTATGCAACTTTTTAAATAACAATGAAAGATTTCACAAGTAAACAATAAAATGACCCACCTGGTTAAAGTTTCGAGATAGAGTAGCCCTCAGTCCCTTCTTCTTTGGTTCGATCTTTTCTTCTGGAACCAAACAAGTATTAAAAGCAGCAGGCAATGACTCGAACCGAGATCTCAGCATTCCCAAGGTTCGAATCTGCAAAGTCGATGTAAGAATGGAATCAGGGAAAAAAGAAAGAAAGAAAGAAACAGAATTTCATATAACCTACAATAATTGTACATGAATGAACAGGCATGACCTAGACATCCATGCATATCAGTGTAGAAACCAAAAACAGAACAAACACAGCCACATAAGCACCATTTTCTATTTTTTTTAAAAGAACATTGAACAGTATACCGCATATCAAAGTGCATAATTTTTCTTAGTTTTTCTATTGCACGAATACAAATCAAAAGTTCAACAATTCAAAACATGTTATCCAATTTTGCATACAATGTCTGTCTCCTAAAAGAAAAGAAAAAAAGTGCTAATGCGTAAACAATATTGAACAAGTTCAACTGAGTTGGATAAGTTTTCTGAAATTTCATTCTAAGCAGACCTACATATGTCAAGAACAATGAAACCAAATATTCAAAATTCCTGGTCCCAGAAAGATGAAAATTTTCTTTATGTGCTTCTCCATATCAAACAAATATAGAGATGGACAGGGAATTGCCTTACAGGAATATGAAATTTTGAAATAACAAGTACATATCCAGCATAGAAAATCCGGAAACACTAAACAAGTATCCACACAATTCAACCAACCTCTCCAAGCCGACGAAATGCTCCATAAATCCCTCCAAACAAAGTAGAGAATATGGCATACCATATTTGGGCATCCATAAAGTAAACCTATGAAAGCAAATGTGTCAAGACATAAACAAGATAAAACCTTAAACGTATTAAACTAGCAAAGCAAACAAAAGGACTAACACATACAAGAATAATAGGAGCCCAAAGAGCGATCACAACACCAATGTTGTTCTTTGCTGCCATGGATTATGAAACCTTGTCAACTTATAGTGTATTCCAGCCACACAAGGAATATGATCAAAATCATTACCTCGTGGAAAGAACTCATGCCACTTGAAATTGGTTATGCGGACACTCATGATAGCTTTTGTTGGCCCCACAAGAGGTTTTATCTGCAACAAATTCACCGGAGAGAGTATAAGTAGATTGGCAATACTAAAATCAAGCCATCAAAAGAATAGAGCTCATCCCCCAAGGTAAACAATGAGAAAGAGATTAAGGAATAAAGGGAATGCAACACCCTCATGTACATGCATAAAATATCCCTTTGATCAACTTAAATTCGCATAAACAATATCTTTGGGAAATGATATCTGCTTATGCAAACTGAATTAAACACATCCTTTTCATTTTCTTAGATTTCATAGTCCTCAATTCCTCATGCAATATTTGCTTTGGATTATAATAACAGAAAATCACAAGATTGAAGAACTATATACTACATACCTCAATGTAATAACTAAAAGCCAATTTTGTTACTATAAGAAGAACCCAGAACAGCGTGTACCTAATAAATAAAGCCATAAGGTGAATATTTGAATCAAGAAAAAACCAAACTATATCATAGCGCTATTAATTACAGTTCAGGATAAAGGTTCCACTTTGAGGCATCTTACTTGAACAGAGAGAACATACTTTCATGCATTCCCCTTCCAACATAGAGTCGAGGCTGCATCATTAATATAAAAATATTAGCAATTGATCTAGTACAATGTCTAAGCCAATAAAACAACACGGACAGGGGATAATCAAGCAAACATATGCATACCTGTGACCACCACATCATGAGCATCACAATACGATAGTCTGATCTCTCAAGGAATCGACGGATGGAGGGGAATAAGAATAGAATAGCAGCTAACATATTTGGTGATAAGTACATAACCACAGCCAAAATAAACAAGGGAGGTGAACTTGAACCATTGCCAAACCAGCCTTTAATAGTCCCTGCAAATCCACCAGGATTCTCTGACGAATATGCGTAAGTCACAGGCAGAATTATCACCCAGGCAGCTGCTGAAACCACTTTTAAAATGTATCTTAACTTCACAAAATTAGACATGCTCTGGCGTGCTTTCCAGCTAAGGATTACATCAAGGACAGCTGCACATACAAAAGATGAATGATTAAATGATTACTACTGTATTCTACTAACGAGGAGGTCAACTGTGAAAGATTTCATTCATGGGCCACAAAATGGCAGAAAGCTCCTGACAAATTGATCGCTAATATTTGCTTCAAGATCTTTGACCATTACACTCGAAGTACAATCTCAATTGATGGTAACTATAGACTTCAATAATAAACGTAAAACAAATGCTTCAACTGCATATTTGGCTAGCTCTTTAAAAATGTAATTGAGGACAGAATATTCCAACTTATAGTTATCTCCTCTGGAAATCTGCTGTCACTATAGTGAAAATAGCCAGCAGCAATAAACTACACCAACATATATGGCACAATCACCACTTGACTTCAACTATTTTACCAAGAAATCTTGCAACAGCCAAAGCATCCTGTGCCAGCTGCAGAACTCTAAAGCACTTCAAACACAAGTTGTAATCTTTCTATCATCAACAGCACCATGTTGTTATCAGTTGAAAGAAAAAAGAAGCTAGTTACAAGTTGTGTGAAAGCACTAATTGTTCTGAAACAATCTGTTGAGAGTTATATATATAATATTTATAATACGGGGCCTTAACTAGAAACTATATAAGTATGGAGTTATTTTATACTATTAGAAACTATGTATATATATCATCAATAGACGAGTGAGAGGGACTAGGGTTTTTCTGCAATAGTTGTTCTGTCTCACAATCCAATTATCAGATTTGCTGAAACACATCAAGGAGGAAAAAACACTTCTAGAAACCTACTAATATAAGAACAATTAACTCCCAAATCAAATATATCCGATACCTTGGCCAAGCTTCAAAATTGAAGCAGTTATAAATACAGATAAGACTTTCTTGAATGTATCGGATGTGAAGATAGCAGTTGGATCGCCTGAGCCATTCCAAGCAACAATTATCATTGCCTAGAAAACATTACACAACCACATTTAAGATAGATCTAAAACCAAGACATGATAAAATATAAAGGGAATCAAACTCTTAAAATAAAAAAGGTTAACATTCTGATTAAGCACAAAGAGTGGCCACTTTTCATATTTATTAATAACTTTTTCGCATAACTCGATCAAGCACCAATTATGCACAGTTTATGGAGTTTCGTAGGGCATTCATTTTTCGTCAAGTCATCTTCAATGGAATTATGTTACATCAATGCCACATCAGCAAAATTGATGCGCAACATATAACAACTTGATGGACAAACAGAGCTTGATATACTGTGCAAAGTCAGTGCCTAAAAGGGATATGTAAAAAATTCACACTAAATTTGAAAAGTGGACAAAGTTCATGCTGCAATGTTTTATTAAAATAATGTAACGAAAATATTCAGGTAAAAAAAATGTAAGGAAAAAAGTAGAACCTGTAAACATAAAATGAAAAAGCTCCACATCCTGTCAAAACTCCGGAAGATATGCCAAAATGAGCGTATCTCAACAAAATTGACCTTCCCAACCCATCGATTCTGGGGTGGTTTACCATCCTGGATAAGATAAAAATAATATCACATGTCATCTTCCTTCAGGCATAGATCAAATAGATCATCTCAGCCAGTTATATGGCTAGAAGCAAAAACATTTCCAGTTTCAGGTAGCAGCATGACGTAGCACTCTGTGTACTTAGCAAGCAGGCAGAGCTATTATCATGACCGCCAGGATATGCTCTGGCCTTGCAGGGAATAGAGAGTAAGGGAGCAAATTCAATTAATCTTATACTGTCAAACCCACAATTCATACATAACAGACAGCAGATAATATGAACAAAACATAACAGGACACATTAGAAGACATGGGATTAATATAAAAATGATAGCTCAAGCCCCCTGAATTAATAACAGAGTTTATTTAAGAAAAACAAACAAAGAACAGAGACATGCCCCATCTTTCTCCCATTGTCGCCCAGCAGGAAGATGGAAAAATTCAGCATCTGCACGCATAGGCCATCCTAGGCGGAAGCAGTCAACCGACCTGTGAAACATGAAACGAAGCTGATCATGCCAACTCTGAAACAAAGAAAATAAAAGACGAACCATGTGGAACTTAAGAGTACCAAAAATATTCATTTAAATCATCATAGTTCCTCCACTGAGAATGCTTTGACCTTCCTCGTTGGCTACTTTCTGCTTCCTGATTATCATTGCAAGCATGACAATAGTGTCAAGGTAACAAACAAACTCATTGTACCTCACTTCTCATCTCCACAGATATCATATCAGACCTTTGCTATCACTTTATAGATAGGAGTAACCACTTTTGTTAAGAAAGCCTCCTCTTCACCTCCATAGGCTGGTTTTACATTCTCCCCAGTCATGGTACTGACATTCCCAGCTAGCATCCCATACAATTCAAAAGCCATCTGAAAGAAGCAAAGCAAAACCATATAAAGCTTAATGTCGATGAAGGAAACCTGGTTTCCCATATCAAAATGAAGAGTACTTCTCAGTAGGCTGAGTGTTCCAAAGCTGTCTTCATAAATATGACACTATGTGTAAGAAGAATATATCGAATATTGATGCATCCCCTACCATAAACATCTTTATAAGAGAATGAAAAAAGACTAATGTAGAAGCATGCTGCATCTATACGCAAAATATCATTGCAGAGAACTCTTATAGCCAAGGAAGAAGAAACCACTCTCCCCTTTACTGGACAGGTATTATCTTGCTTGATTTACCTAACGATATGTATTTAAGACATTTTTTCCAGGCATATTCTGCTAAATTTCATTTTTCTCTAGTTACTTTGTAAAGGTAATAGTTAGTGAACATTTACAAGCTAGTATGAGCATGACAGAATTCAGCCAAAAAAATAGTAATAAAATAACAGCCCCACAATCTATTAGCCAAAGGGTACTTGAAAAGACACAAAAAAAGAGTAGTGATGTCATATTTTACAGTTCTGGCAAAATTATAAACAGGATGCTTGTAAATGCCAGGTTAAATCATGAAAAATTCTGCTACAAGAGGTTCCTTCAACATCCTTAGTAACCAACTTTAGCCAGATTCTGGAAAGATCATGACTTTTTTAATTCAGGCAATAAACTAAAAGATGGACACTAGTAGTTTTAGCTCTCGCAGAAATGCAAGCTATTACAGAAATTCTTTATTATATTGATCAAAACAATTAATTTTACCGGCTGAATGGATGACAACTATTCATCTAAATATAGATGCACAATGTAAAACACCAAAATATTGATGAGATTTTACACGTTCACTTGAGATAGAGCATGTCAATATACATGATGATAGATGTAACAAAGGCACTCTGGCATGAATCTTAAGTTAGCTGCTTCCCCCCAAATAAGAAGGTACAGAGCCATGTATAGAAGTTTCCGTTGCTGCACTTCCTGCTGGATGGTCGGTAACCTAGATATACCAGGAACAGAAAGTATCAGACAACTAAGATTAAGGCTGCAATGTCCAGAATAGAAAGAGCAATATAAAGAACTTGGTCTAGAATATGGATCTGATTACAGTTGCATCAAAAGCATTTTTCCACCAAAAATTGTATTAACTTGTTTTCTTGCATTGACAGTCACAGTGTCACATGCTAGTTCGATTCTCTTTTGGCCAGCTTTCACAGCACTATTATTCATATGGAGTAATGAAAATGGCATGCACATCAAATAAGTAACGGACATCTTAATTGCATATCTAACACAGCCAGCCTGCTAGATGCATCATATGACCATTCTTTCAAAACAGCAGAAGAAAGTTACCAGAGACTGCTTCTCCTATCCAAGAACCTGCACCATTTTTTGTAATTCTTGAATAACTTCTTCATCACTTCAGTCAAAGCTCGCTCATCCAACTATCCAACAAAAATGTGAATCAACACTGAGCTAAATCCAAATACTTCTTTCTGACGAAAATAAAATGACAAATGAAGCCTAAAAGAACCTCAAAAGAGAAGTGGTCCAGAATGCCAAAATAAAGGAAGAAGAAAAGAGGTCGAGTTAAATATTTGAACAAAGAATGTACAGCGGCATCTCTTGCTATAAAAGGATAGTTGGCATCATTCATAGACATAAAACAGCTAATGTCAAGAACCAAGTTCCACAGTACAAAGTCCTTGCCACAGCTAGAAACAAGGAAATGCATGAAAGCTCATCTTATGATGAAAGGGAAGAAGATCCATAATGCACAGATCTCAAGCATTTAATTTGTTCATAATATGATACACAGGTATATCATAAATTAAATAACAGAGCATATTTTATGAAGCCTTAATGAATAAAGTTATGATGGATATATTTCAGAAAGAAATATTTTTAAAAGAACAAACCTTTGGCTGTTGATCAGGTTTTGGAAATTGCCTTATATGCACATTTGCCAACAATAAGATCAAATGTTCTCTTTGATTTGCCACGTTGTCTCTCTGTAATATAATGAGCACAAATAGGTCAAGTACATTGAATTTCTAAACTGAACTACCATAGACAAGAAAATCCATCAGAGTGAATCATGAGATAGATTGGTTCACATAACCTGAAAGCCAAACATTGCCTGAAGCCAATCTAGGATGTCTTCATCCTTTTTCTTTTTGTGATCCTTTGGCCAAGGAAGTCCTCTAGTGTTGCGAAGAGCAAAAACAGTAGCTTGTATCTGCAAAATCAATTTTCAACAAAGGAGTTTTAATATATCAAATGGTCAGGTGAAACTACCATGAAATTGAAGTCCAGAGGTAGAGAAAAACCTCAGGATATTTCATGATCGCCTGATTTGCACTATCTGGATCAAGAGGAAGTATATTGTAAGGAACATAAATCTGTGTTTTTTCAGCAACCTTGTTTTGAGCCTCCAAAATCTATGCAGAACCAAATAAACAGACAACATCATTCACAATTGCCGAACACAAATATAAAGAGTAATACGTATAAGAACAGAAATAGAATATACTAAGTTGAAGCAATAATGGGCAGTCAACTACGTTCATATCATCAGAAACATCTTAACAAAATAAGGAAAGAATGCCTCCAGATTTTTACCTCCCGATCAACTTCAATGGATTGTGTCATATTCACAGCTTTCAATACCTCAAAAAGAACATTAGCGGTTTGATATGCTTTTGTTAGCATTGCACTGTAAAAGAAACAAATATCAATCACACAACATGGAGCTTGTAGCATTTTTCCAGCTCGTTTTCATAAACAACAGTCTAATATATAGAACTGACCGGTCAGCTTTATCTGCTGCATTCTGCAAAGCTTGAATGTACTTCTTGTAGTAATGCTGGTAGAAAGTCTGCATCTCACGTGCATCACTTTTTTTTACCCTTCCCTTCATAGTTGGATCATTTTCCTGCAAAAATTACAAACATGAAAACTTGAACAGAAGGCAACAATGAAAACCCAGTGACCTAGACATTCCCTCCATAAGTTGTTACATTACATGCAAGTCCACCAAACTAGCTGTAATTTACTAGTATAACCATGCCTCCAAATTAATACTTATATCACCTGGAAGGCACATTACATGCCCTCATCTAAACAGTGCAGGAACAGCCGGACATATTTTACATATATACATATATATGTTTTTTTTCTGAACCATAAATACTAACAATGCAAACCAAAATTTTCAATCACAAAAAATCATTAATTGCTTACCCTCTCCAGACGTTGAAGGAGAGCAGTCTTAAATTGACGAACACCACGCCCACTAGATGTGGGATCCAACCTGTGAGCTTTCTCAAATGCATAAAATCGGCCTACATAATGGCAGCAATAAATAATCAAAACATTACCATAAGAATGAAGGCAGCTTAACATCAATCATCCAAGAAACAACCAATAAAAACAATGGGAGGCAACATTAGAAGTCAGATACATTAATCACTGTGTGAGACAAAACCAGCAGAAGAAAGATATGTCAACCACCTCCAAAGAGAATAATGCATTAAAGAAGCTTAGCTTAGAAAGCAATGACTCAGTTAAACTTTGCCAGATGGGGACATGCAAAATGACCAATAGCTGATTTTTTTTTAATCTTTCTGTTGCCACGCTACATCTACTAACAGGCTTAACTTGTTCCAGAGACAGTATTTTTAGCAAACACAACCTGCCTTGCCCATTCCACTGTAATACTTGTACCGTGAGTTAGCCCCGTCAATGAGAGACACAAGATGAACAATTCACAAGGAAACGACATCATGCAGTTGGAAGACTTTTCATTGTCAAACATCTCTAATTCTATCTTTGCATTTGAATAAGAATAGGAATTGATTGGGACAATCCCATTTGCTGTTCTCTCCAATGTGCAACTATATTTAACTACTGCATTGGTGAAATATTGTGTATATAATGAACAAAGCGGTTTATCCAGACAGTATAAGCATCCCCTGTGGCGTAGCTTCCTACAATCAATCGAGAAGTAGCAACATTTGAGACCGTTTCAGGGACAATAAATGATCTATGTTAACCCACAGCTTCAGAACAAGGGTAATACGAATAAATAGCAAACTGGAGCCTTGTTCACTTCCTGACTCCCAGAAAATCTTTATCAATCCGTATAAAGGTAGAACAAAATCTAATGATCCTACTTCCAGCATGCTACAGCAAAAAAAAAAACCCAAATCACAGGAAGAAAATACGAAGAATAGATCTTGCAAGAGCAAACAGCATCAACTCTGATCGATGAAGCAATGGCGCATGCAAACTGGGAAAGTAAGGCAGAAATGGTGAGGAAAACACATATATCATAACAGAGCAAGAGCGAAGTTCCAGACGTCCAGAGAAATGATGCGAAAAGCCCCCATATCCACACTGCAGAGCAAATGCAGCTCGGAAAAGCCATGCAAGAAACTGAGCTAAGCAGGGACTCACAGAGGTAAGCCACCCTAGGGTTGCTGCTCTCAACTTCATTGGCGACACGGAGGATCGGAGCGATCTCGACGAGGGAAGATGGCACAACCTCGCTGTCGAAAGCCGACTCGCCGAGGTTCCCAGCGGTCTGGGTCCGCCCTAGCCGCCTCTGCGGCTGCTGCGGCTGATCTGGGCCTCCTCGTGAGGTGGACATAATGCTCTACCTCCTTTCGGGGAGCTTCTGAAGCTCCCCTTAACCTCTAAAATGGAGCTCAAACCCTAGAGCCCAGCTGAACCAGCAGAGGAAGAAGAAAGAATGGGGAGCAGCAGAGCGGTCACCAACGAGCATGAGCTTCGGAGCAGAGGCAACGTGAACTGAACGGATCAAAAGGAAGCAGATGAAAGGGGATCTCTCTGGGCAGGAAGGATGAGCTTTTCACAAGCAGCTTAGAAGAGAAGCAGTGAAGTGAAGGTGAGAGAGAGAGAGAGAGAGAGAGAGAGAGCGAGAGTAGAGAGGCTACTGGAGACTAAGTGCGTCTGCTAATGGTAGGAGGATGATGTGACTGGTACCAGAATTCTTCTCACTAAATGAAGGGGCTCAGCATTCGGCTGAAATTACTGCGAAGGCCACTAAGCGTTACTCGCATCTCTAATGAATTTACCAAACAGACCCCCTGGCAGTCGATACAGTGACTTTCTTTCCTATCCTTAGATCTAAACCGTTACTTTTTTATTGTAAAACCACGAACAAAATAGCAACTCTTACAGTACTGTAAGATTATAGAAAAAAATTTAATCGCAGTGTAATTTAGATGAATTATTAATTTACAGGTCAAGTTGACACTTTGTTCAGTCTCATGGGCACTTGACCTGTCTCACGAGGTATCCAGCTTAAAAAAAGAGAACAAGATTTTATTGGGGAAAAAAATAATTAACAAATAATCAAATCAAAATCGCCGAAGGGAAGTGGGGCCGTACGGGCCACGAGGGCTGGATGCGTCAATCCGGGAAAAGTACATGGGCAAAGTAGGAGAGCGATTCAAAATTCAAAAAAAAAAGCCAGATTCCCAGAGATCGAGATGTGGGGGCCATGCAGGCACATGAAGCGGGGTAACTTTCGAGGGTAAAACGGTCTTTGTGGCCCGGACGGTAGCAAGCGTCCGTTTCTGGCTTTGTCGTCATCTCTCTTTTGCCCTGTCTCTCTCTTTTGCTTTAATATAAATTCGCGTCCTGACGGAGACAGTCGTCCCCCACGACGGGCCCAAAAGGGGCATCGGGACCCCGGCGACGTGGCAACATCTGATTGGTCGATTCGCTCTGGGCGGCTCTTCGGATTCTTCCCCGGTAACGTGCAATTTCCACAAAGGCAAACAGCAATCTTTGGTTGGAAAGGGGGTCATCATCGACTTGCAAGTTGATGGGGTAGAAATTCTCACCTATCAACTCTACCTTGCCTCCCTCCGAGTCCACCGAGGAAACACGCCTAACCAGCAGAACTTGAATTGGAGTGCCGATCTGATTCGATCTCATTTTTATTTTGTCGGTAAATAAGCCAATGTTGCCCTTGTCGAAATCCCCAATTTAACGGTCGGCCGAACAACGGCAGCCAAAGGCCCATAAAGCAAACCCCACCTCCAATCGGATATGGAAGTCGATCTGATCATCGAGCCCTGATGGAGGGCAACTGGTCACGGATAGGAGGACACGTGTCCTTGGCAAAGGCTATGTTGGTGGTGGTTGTTAAACGGGGCGGGTTGGACCGGAACCAGACCATCCAAACCCGGAACCGGCCTGGACCACCCCTAACTCGGCTCGCAACCGCTCTTATTAGGTTAAGGGACAATTACGAGCCGGGTCAACAATATAAACATGTTAAACTGTAACCAGCCCGAACCGTTAACCTACTAAACCAACTTAGAACCATTGAGAAACTAGCCCATAACGGTTAAGAAATCGGTTCAAACCGTGAACTATAGCCCTCCACCCACCAAGCGTCGCAATCTCTTACATTTTATTGAAAAATCAACGGGCACAAATAAGTGAAGCATTCGATCAAAGTACTATTGTTCACATCACATCAAAAATACTATTCTTCTATTTAATCAAAACATGAACAGACACTGTTCACCCTCAAAATATTGCTTATCAAGCATTATTCACTAATCAAAATATTATTCACCTGAAAATAAATATATATTTTTAATTTTAATATATGGACGGTTCACGGGTCAAATTGGCCCGTTTATAAATAATTTCAGGCCGGTTCATATTCATATGAACCATGACCCGTAATTGGACCAGCCCGTTAAGTAAATGGGTCAAACTGTAACCGAATCTAATGGTTCCAAGCTCGTTTTGAACCGGTCCAAACCGCACTTTTAACAACACTAGTGGTGTTCCGTGCATTATGATAATAAGTTTGCCGTTGGCGGCCAGGCAGTGACATTAGGATGAGAGATTGTCGAGATCTCATTCGACCGTCCATTCATATAAGTTTCTCTCCATACGATCTTCTATTCGAGCTGAATATTGTCATTTTCATCGTGATGGAGACGACAGCCGTGAGATCAGGTCGCTCGTGTCCTTGGCTAGAATGGCCCGACACGTTTGGTCCGGGCTTTACCCATCCAAGATAGCGAAGGGTTGAGCCGAGTAGCGATCAGTGGGGCTACCAACCAAGCTCTGGGACGCGGGCGAGGGTGGGTACTTCGTGCCACGGCCCGTCCAACGACCCTGAACTCTCGCGTTCCATCGGGTCAGTCTATTTCTCTCTAGTCGAGGTTGGGATAGGAGCACGGAGGGGGAAATAAGAGACTATTGAATGCGGTGACAAGCGTACACTTTCTCTCTCCGGCTGGGATAGGAACACGTGGCACGTTGAACCCGCGAGGAGGAGGGCCTTGGTCGTTCTTCCCGCAGCCCTTTCCGTCTCGAGTGGGAATGCTCATTATGATTGTGATGAGTCATAATCGACCATGAGAGCTGCCATGTCACAGCAATGTATACTCTTCATCATGTCTAATCGATTATTCATCGATTGTTTTAGGACATAGTTATTCTAGATAAAGTTGTTAAAATAATTATTCGGATTGGCTGTAATTCACAGTTCATAATAGCATGAGCGAGTCCGAAATCATGCCTAAACGGGCTGGATCAACCAGTGAGGAATGCATTTTCTACTTTTTATTGAAAATTTTAAATTTTATAAAATTAATTAATTTTTAAATTAAGAGTAAGAGGCATACAAATTCGGATTTGATAATAAAAACTCTAATATTCTTTTATTAATTATCCGCCACTTGTTACAAAAACTTGTAAAACAACTCGTTAATTAATTGTCAATATTATTAATACTTCGACGTCGACATTATTTTTGCAAGATCAACACGACTACAATGAAGATTGTAGGAGATACTTGAGAATGAATTATATATTATAGAGATTTTGAGGGGATTGAAATTGTAAAAGTGATGAAATATTTATAAATTTTGAGAGTTGTTAGTGAAAATAGTGATTTGATTGGATTGTTACTATTAGCTATTGATTTTGCCGTTGATTGCAACGGTCAAATGTTCAGTCCGTTGATTTTGTAGTGAATTTTGAAGGAGATTGCGACAATTGGTGGGCGGAGGGCAGTGGTTCACATTTTGATTCAATGTAATCCGATTTCGTAATGGTTTTGGACCGATTCAATAGAGTAACGGTTCGTATCGGTTACAATTCAATGAGCTTATATTTCTTACTCGTTTCGTAATCACCATTTATCCCAATAAGAGCAGCTATGATATGGTTAGGGAGCAATCTGGCTGATTATGAGTTTAGATGGTCTAATTCTGCGTTTAACATATCTAATTCTAGATATCTTAAGAATAACTTTGACTTCTGTCTCTTTAGCTCTCTGCTCTCCCTTTCAACTATCAGAATTTAACATAAAACGTGTCACATAGCATGAAGTACCCTCTACTTGGATTAAGTTTTGGATTTTGGATCATATGAATGAAAAAAAAATCCTCAATAAAGAATGGCAAAATTCAAGTCGGATTCAGATTATCAGAGTTGAACATGAACATGTAGATGTTAGGTACTATTATGCCGAGGAAAAAAATGGGAGAAGTTCCAAAGATTGACCCCTCGCATCTAGAGGGAGAGGAGGCCACTATCGTTGCTTGGAATAGGACCAGTTGGAGTGGGGTGGGTTACGCCCATATGGGCTATCTGTAAATAGTGTTGTTAAAAGTACGGTTATGCCGATTCAAAACAGGCATAAAATCGTTTGATCATGTTACGGTTTAATACATTTGCTTAATAAGTCAATTTTGTTGTGGGTTATGATTGAGAGAAATATGAATTGACACGGAATCGTTTATAAATAAACCAACTTGGCTCATAAATAGTTAATATTTTTAATTAAAAAAATGTTAAATTGACATAATAAAATCTGAGATTGATTTGTAGGATTTTTGACGGTTTAGTCGATTGCTGTTATGGGTTAGTTCAGCATGATAATGATCCGTACTAATCACGGTTCAATGAATTTATATTTTTAAACCGATCTATAACCGTCCCCAACTCAATAAAAACAGTTATGGGGCTGGGTCAAGAGCAATTTGGGTCGGTTCTTGAGTTGTACTACCCGGTTACAGGCTAGCCTGACTAGTTTAATATCTCTACCGACAAGTTGAGAAGCCTATCACATGGGTCGACCCGACCATGTGGAAAGCTCCCTAAGTCCCCAACTCCCATCGTCCTACTTTCCTCCACAGTGATTGATCGTAGAGGTCGAACGACTGGTCCCCGGGACTGGATGACAGATAATGGCCCATAATGTCAGACTGGTCGTGGAATAATAACCTGTTACGAGAAAGTATGCCAAGATCGATATTGGACGTGACATGTCAGCTGTCGATCAAATATCAAGTAAAATTCAAGGTTAATGATGTCAGCGCCCATGGCGGACGCGGTCGTTGATTCGGCCGAGGAAGCCGCCAGAATAATACAACGGAAAGTTTGCAGGCCGCCGGCCGAAACTTGCATCGGCCGGCCACATCTTCAGGCTTGCATTCCTTCCTCTCCCTGACATCGACGCGTCCAACCAACCAACGGAGGCTAACAGAGTCCTTTTCGTCGGATCAGCTTCCCTCAGTCACTCTCTCAGCCGTCCCTCGCTCTCCTCCCTCCCCGGCCATTGGCACGCCTCTCCCTCATTGTCGCCCTCTCTCATCCCTTCTCTTTTGTCTCTACCTCTGTCTCCCCTCCTCAATACAAACTCACCCCCCCATCTTCTGAATGGACTTCTGGCGACCAGCTTCTCCAACACTCCCTCTCGGCCCAGCCTTTGGTGCCGTCCATTTTGATCGATTCTGCTTCGTGGGTCACTCCATCTATCGCCAAATCGGGTCGAAGGATCTCAAACCAGCTGTCGGGAGGAGATCAGAGGCATTCTCTGTAACTTCTTTGCTGCTACTCTTTGAGATTGTTGCACTGTTGATGGAAAAGAGAGGGCTGTGCCTCTGCATGTTGGTGGATTGTTCGATGTGCTCCTGAAGATTCACTGTTGAGTGACAATTCACAATTGTTAGCGAGTGGGTTACTGTTTCCTGTTTCGGGTATGGAAATCGACTGGGTGGGTGTCAGATTATGGAAATGAACGCGTTCATCATCTGAAGCTGCGAGTCTCTATTAGATGCTGTTCTTTCAGACATCTCACATATTATGCTTTTATCTTTAAATTGTCAGTTTATCGTTTGCAGATGCAAGTGGGCATGAGTCTATTAAAGAAAGAAAAACCTATTGATTTTATGCTTTCAGGCAATATTCTTCAAGTTTTAGATTTTTCTGCAGAAGCCGGGATTCTTGAGGAATTTAGGGGGTGTGAGTATTTAACTTTATTTCTAATTTGTCATCGGTGAACCTCTTTTTTTTTTTTGGGTGGGGAGTGGGTTAGGGGGGCTCATAAACCGAATGACTTAAATGTAATCATGCTGTAAATTTTCCAGCACTGTCAGAAAGCCACTTCATAATCTTCTCGGAAATGGCATCATCCTTGGAAGAACTCCTTGCGGAGGAAGGGTTCACAGGCAGGAAGTCCACCACCAGGTCTAGAACATCCTTCAGATCAGATAACATAACTAATCGACATAATTCAGATTCTTCATCTAGTAATAGAGTGAAGACCCAGAGAACAAGGTCTGATACATCTAGATACAGTTTTGGTGGCAGATTGGAAGGAAGTGATAGTATTGGGGACAGGCAACCACATAACAATCCAATCTTGAGGGAGAGAATACATGGGAAGAGGGCTGAAGTACTCAAAGCAAAACATTCTGTTGAGAGGGCACAAGATAGAAGACTGGAGTTTAATTCCAATGCCCATTCTTGTCATGAGATAGTTGAGGTTGGTGTACAGAAAGGTAAGTGGAGAAAGGATATATGCTTAAATGAAGTTAATGTCCCACTAGGGTCGGACGAGTACCCAAGTCTGATTGATGGAAGGAAGGGGACTATGGGAAAAGACATGAAGTCAGATGGGAAGGAGCATGTCAGTTCAAAGAAGCATCTGTTTGAAGGTTCATCTTCTCCTGATAATGGTGGGACTAGCATGAGACAACTGGGGACTGTTGATGAGCAAACCAGAAGAGGCTCGTGGAACAGCAAAAGTTTTCAATCTAGTCACACTGAAAAGTATGCGCCCAGCATATTTTCTGATTCTCTTCTTGCTCTCAATGAGGTTGCTATCAGAGCCACAATTTCCATCCTCAATGGTTACATCATACCATTCCTCAAAGATGAGCATTTCTGGGTAAGGCTCCGTGACAAATGTTTTTCATCTCTCAACTTTATGGCATCAAAAGTGTACCAAGATACAGAGAGCAAAATCATCTCTTGGTGGAGTGCTGTATCTAATTCAAAGGCTTGAGTTTGGAATGATTAAAGAGAGAATGCATGTAGCTGGACTCTTGCTCTGCTGTATTGAGGCAGATGGAGGTTGCAGAGATCGGATTGCCAAACATATTAACATAAAATGTCTCCTTGAATTACTTCACATCAAGCAGATAAAGGCAAGAACAAATGCAGTGACCTTGCTCATGGAACTAGTTTGCCTGAACAGGTACGAATATTTCTGTGGTCAAATCGTGTAGAAATCTTTTTTTTTTTTTTTCGGTTTTCTCTTTTCAGAGTTCTAAGGAAGAGCTGCTCTTGACAATTTTTCTTGAAATGTATGGAACATAATTATGCATACGATTTCTGTTTTTAGAAGCTACATGCCTCTTGTACTGATTTCTAGCAGTGATGCTTTGAAACCAAACAGTGTAGCATGTATTGAAGTGACTAATGATGTTTCTTCATTAGCAAGACTTAAAATGACAGTTATTTTTTTATTGCTATTTATATCTGTTTGTTTTGAACTGCAGGAGGAAAGACGTTACCTGTGTTTTTAGTGGCTTGACAAATGAAGAGGTGGTGAATGTCATGCATGTTCTTCTTTTATATCTCCGAAATTCTCAATGCGAAGAAGGACCATTGGTTGCTGTTCTCTTGCTTCATTTAGATCTGCTTGTACATTTTCTTATTTTAATTATAAATATTTTAAAGTTGTGTTAACTCTTAAGATTTCATTTACGTTTGAAGTTTTGGCTTTTCTATTCCTTTTTTGTTATTAAACTATCATATAAATTTGACAAGAAAAATAGGATTTATAGAGTTAGAAGTCATCCTGACCATTTTCTCTAGAAGGACAACCTTGTTAAATACCGGCATGGTTTATTATTTATTATATTTATTATCTAATAAGGATATTATAGATTTTTAAGCATATTGAAGGTTAGCCATGGTGTTTTTTTTTTTAATTTGTTAGAGCTGCCTTTTCAGCCTCTTTTTTTCCTTTTTCATGTTTCTAACACGATATTAGCCATGTTCTGGTTCCAGCCTTTACCTGACTAGCTAGTCTCTTCTAAATTACAAAAAAGGGCAGCAATGCATTTTCAGTTGCAGCATTCTAAAAGTTGGATAATATGCTTAACTAAATTCAACTTGAGATACAAGTATAATCAGCCAGTTGACTTCTGGAATATATCTCGTGACAGACTACTTTTTGCAGGTTGGACCTCAGAATGACATCATATATAGAGAAGAGGCTGTTGATGCAATTGCACTGGCCTTAAATTTGAGTCTAATCGACGCGAATGTAAAAACAAGTTGATGCAAAGCACTCTCAATTTTAGGATGCCGCTTCTCACTTTCTGGTGAGTTGATTGAGAGTTGGATTCTAAAGCAAGGAGCCACACTTATTGTCGGCTGCGAAGCAGATTTCAAGTGTAACGAAGAGCATGGTCTTCCCCAATGTGGTGATCTATTTGTATGGTTGCTCTCTGTATTCCCCATGCATCTCTCTTTCAGCTTTAAGCCATTTACCTGCTCTCTAAAAATCATAATTCTCTTATTCTTTCTTTAAGTCATAAGAACAAAGAAGATTTAATGAGATCATTCTTTTAAAAAATTTTCTGTATTCTCAAATATCTTTAGCATTGAGACAAGCACTTGTCAGACTGAATAAGTAATTATTATTTTCCTTCAAGACTTTTGAAGGGTATCTATATGAATATCATGCGAAGTGAGCCTTCAAAGATTTATAAATTTGATTAGAGACTGGAGGAATCACCTAAATGTTGCTTGCCATGTTGAAGTGGGGGAAGATGAATCTCATAGAAGTTAATTGGAACTACTAGTGGATATGGTTTCAAACTTAGTGCTATTTCTAAAGAAGAATATTCATGATATTGCATACAAAAATAATTTCGACCATTTTCATTTCTTACCAGATAGTACTCTAGCACCTCTTTGAATACTGCTTCACTATAAATTATTTATTTTTCCAGATTATTAATTTATTATATAGCATTCACATTAGGTGAGAGTGTAGACTCTGAAAGATGATGCTTCTTGCATCTACTTTTCATGCTCATAAGTGGTAACAGTCATTTGTGAAACAAATCTGAATAATCATTCACAAGCCTTTTTCAACAGCGGAGAATGAAGCTTCACCAGCTCTATCAGTTGGACCAGACAGGCAACAAAATTTGCATGCAATCAATCCCTCGATGGAATTCTTTTGAGAGCTTACTTCTCGTTTGACATACAAATGCAAGCAGTTGAAGACTCGGCCCGTATGGAATGGCTAAGATATTTGTTGATGTCACTTCTTGGTAATGAAAGGAAATTTATTTTAGAGGCAATATCCAAGTGTTTGGCCTCAGGAGAGTCCGATCTAGTGCGTACCTGTCTTACAACAGTGGCATTGTTGAGCTTAGCCCTTTCTTCACTATCAGAAATTGGGTTCCAGATTTCTGCCTTCTCAGCACTTTTCCACCAACTAAAAGGAAAACCTTGGAGGAGAAGAGATAGAACACAGAATTCTTGCTTCATTTCCCTGCTTAATTTCTCCAAAATCCCAGTTTAGGAATATTCATGGAAGCAGTCCCTCTTTTCTTGAAACAGGACACTTAGATGATTCATCAGAGCGATGATGCTTTTAAATGGTTCATATTCACGAAAGCATCCAAATAAGATGAGCAATGCTACATGTAGTCACTTCCTTCCTACTTATGCAAGCCTTAAGCACATATTTCTTGGAAGATTTGGATTACGTCTCTGACGGTCATGTTACCTTTTATGCATTAGTTTTATGTCAATTTACCATGCATGAGTGCCATGTAAGTTGGCATTCCCATTATTACCTGCAAAACTCCTTTGGCGGTGGAATCAGAAAAATAGTTTTACCATATGTGGTATATGGGATTGCCATATATAGAAGAAAAGCAGGTTGCACATGCAATTTTTTTGGGCCCTGGTTGTCCAACCATTTGGTTTCTATTTCTGCTCTTACATTTGGCATATTTTGATTACTCATGCTGTATTCTGCCAATTGCATACACGTCTCTGATATCGGATGGAATCTCTAGTTTGATACTAACACATATTTTACCTGGCAAAACAATATTCACCTTCTGAAGTCATGAGTTTGGGATTACTTCACTGTATAATAGACGTTCAACAATATGGTGATATGCCTAGTGTGACCATGTGCTACGCCAACAAAATAGATTTTCTGAGCAGTGAAATTAATCCAATAGCTGAATTTACCACTGTCTACTCTATGCAACAAAATGTAGAGTCCTCATGATGACAATTGCTGAAGAGATTGCCTCTTCTGTCAGGAGTATGGTTGATGTTACATGGACCGCAAAGCAGTTATATGCCATCATTTCCCATGAAGATATGCAGTGTAATAGAGAAGGAAAGCTGCTCATAGCTGAATCCTGCAAGTTCATCAAGTGTGAACACGTTTGCATCTGTGAGTAAATTATGATGTTTTAGCAATCTATAAGTAATCCTTTGCTGCACCTCCATGATAAATTATTAAAATTCTCAGTTATTCATTGTTATACATTTTCTTAGCACCTTTTCAACTATCTTTCGTTTCATACATGTTAATGCCATTGAAATTTTCATCACTGCTCCTTAAATGCTAGGAAACTATGAATCATACCTTCCCTGTTGTCCTTTCCTATTACATGGTTAATTGGGAAGAAATACAGAGAGATTCCAATCCATATGATTATATAAAAAGAGCAAGGGAAAAATAGAAACAGCTGGAACATGATGAATAGCTATATTAGCTTGACAATATTCTAATAGGAAGCATTGCTATTGCTTTCTTGGAGACTCCTGCAGAAGAATGCATATTTATTTACATCGATAAATTAATTGAACTCAAGTGGTCTCTTGTTAGAAAAGTGGAAATTAGATGTTGAAGAGTCCCTGTTAACACAAGATATATAAGATAGTGAACATGTCCACCCAGTGAAATCAGGGGAGAAAGATTAATTCTCGGACTTATATACATTAATATTGTGTGTAAATCGTGCTCTCTCTGTTCATCTATAAAACAATAGATTCATTTAATTACAATATGTGGATAAATTATGTACTACCATTTTTTTTTTGAAATGGCTATTCCATTCATAAGGTTGGCTATCTAGAAATTCCATTTGGTGTTGGCTGGAGTGCTATATGCTATTAGTTATGATTACCAGATGTGAATTTTCTAATGAACTTTATAGTTCTGTTTAGTAGTTTTTTGGCTATAAAATATTTCTTTAGAAACATGCATTTGAAGGCTTCTATATATTATAATGGAAAGGGAAAGTTATGCATATAAGCATGTATATGTGTGTGCATACATTGGGTCATTGATGGAACAAAACAACACACTAGGATACCAAAACGAAATAGCAATGAAAACATAAAAAGTGGCAAGGAACATTTGCCACTAGCTAAAACATAAAAAGCAGCAGGAAACATTAATATTTTTCCTAGTTGATCGTATTCTCACTATGCTGTATATTGAGAAGATTCCTTGTCTGCTAGAAGAGTCATCAGTTTTCAACCTCTGCCTTTATTTTGGGAAGCAGGGCCTTTTCATATGGATGTGACATTCCTGAAGGAGGAGGAATAGGCATTCCTGCAGGAGAAGAAATGGGCATTCCTAGCGTTAGAGGAATCAACATCTTGGAAGAGGGTAATGGCATTCCAAGAAGTGGGGGTATAGGTGTTGGATTCTTCTGAAACTCCCTATTCTCCTTCTTGATGGTGATTCCCAGACCCAAGCCTACGTTCCTCTTGCAACCCCTAGCCTTCATAGGATTAGTCTTGGGAGAAGACTTTGGCATGACTGTGAGCCCGCAAGGGGATTGGATGAGCTCAAAGTCCCTGCTCTTGAACTTAGCTCTGTACCTCCTCATTCTCTCTGCCATAGTCTCGCGCCGGTAGTGGAAGGCTATATGGGATGCAAATCTCTGTGGGATCCTGAAAATCATGAAGCACTTGGGGCATATGTAGGGGCCATATTTCCTTCGACAGAGGCTGTGAGTCTGACCATCATAGCCCTCATCATCCTTGGTCTCCTCTTCAACTAATGTAGATGGCAACAGCAGTGATGGAACTGTTTCTTTGAGGCGTTCTTGCCATTGATGTCTACTAGAGCCAATCATTAGTCCAGTAGCCCAACCTTGGCCGTTATCTTCAATCTTGACTACTGGATCAGAAGGCTCCGACCAGTGGTGGCTTGGAGATGTCTGTCCTACCATTTGCTGGAGGTTATTAACCATTTGTCGCAGTTGGGACCAACAGTTTGATTTCTGATTGGCATACAATAGATTATTTAATTCCATCCACGCTGCAGACTGTGATTGTATTATTGGTTGGAGGTCCAGCACTCCACTGGTCTTGACCTCAGCACGGTCAGTCAGAACCTTGTTATTACAGGCAATTATGTCCTTTAGATTCAAGAGTGGATTGAGTTGGGGTGGTTGAGCATAGTAGTGAGAAGATTTTGGAGTATCAAAGACCTCAAGTAGTGATTGGCTGTTGAATAGGTGAGCTGTGTTTTTATCCCAGCTATTCACAGTAGGTGATCTGAATTGATGGTTCATATTATTGTTTTGGAAGAAAATACGATCTCTTGTGGAGAGGGCACCAAGTAGCTGATTCCTTGGTATGAAGTTGTTAGTAACCTCAGACAGAGAGGCGAGGTCCTGCTGCCTCGTGGTGAAGTCATAGTCTACCACAGTATGAAGTTGGATCCCCTCAGCAGTCACAATGGTCTTACTCACCTCAGTCATTCGGTGCCTCAGCCCAACCTGGCCTAGCCTCAGGTCAGAGTTGGCTGCCTGAGAGACCACAAGGTTGTGGCTATTTGAATGCAACCCGAGGTTGGTGACAGAGGCAAGATTTGGGGACATCAAAATCTCCTGAGAACCTGACACATATGCAGAACAGTCACCGACTAGCCTGGGGGCCTCATTCAGGCGGCTAAGAGGAACACTGGAGTTATCCAGGCCAAAGCTTGGGCTATCAATGGTATTACCATTGAGGATGAAGGGGATTGGATTCTTGGAAGAAGGTGGGAAATTCATGGTGATGAGAAATGAAGCGATCAGGGCCGGAATTTTTTTTTTTTTGGTAAAACTCTGAGTGGTGCATCATTTGTTGAGGGAATCGAAGCCGCTTTATAGAGACATAAGAAGATGCACGGTTTGCTTAGGGTAGTGATAGCCGTAAGATGGTACATGAGTCGTTAGAGATTGATGGTTGTGATTGACTCGACACCAGCTCTACTCTACGAAGTTGCCATACAGAGGGATTCATTTGTATGTGCCCCCCTTCTGGTAACTTAGTTAATGCTCTTTGCCACAATTGAGCTCTAGCAAGTAAAATCCTATTGACAAGTTCGATTCTCACTTGTGGACTCTCTATGCACCTTTATTTCCTTGTTCTCTGTGCTTATCCTAATCACTTGGGGTTCTCTTATAATTCTTGTTGCTGCTATAGGGAGAACAAAAAATGGGGACAGGTTTTCTGATAGTTTGTTGTTGGATTGATGAAAAGCCGGTTTGTTATACTCCTTGTGACTACTGATGATTATAATAATGCAGTGGTACCGGATCGATTCGGTCGAGAGCTTTGGTTCGGGAAAGAGAAGGCGACATCCGTCACGATTGTGGAGGCTGAGCTTGTGATCTTGGAGTCACACCTGTGAGCTAATAACTGCACCCACTGTCAATTGGGCTGTGCATGCCATTGAGGGGGAAAGGAAAAGCGGGAAAGGGAATTCAGAGGGATGCAATACACGAGAAGAGTTTTGGTAATGAATTAATTGCTGGATTACAAAGTCTTATCCCTTTTGTCATTAATATGAGGATTTAAAGAGGATACTTAATTTGAATAGATTTAAAAAATATATATAGAAGATCTTATGGTAAAAAAATCAAATCTAATGTGTCATCATCATCACTTGCCAGGTTTCATTTTCTTCTTCTTTCTTTATCGAATAGTGAGAAACCTATTACATGGGCAATGAGATAAACTTGCATTTAATGGGATGGATGATACACAATTCAATGCCAAAGACTATATGGTAAATGGGTGTGCAATGGGTCTAAGCATAGTTTTTACAACCAGGTCGGGTCGGGAACCGGTGTAGGTATAGGTTTATTGGTTCATCGGTTGAACCGGAGGTTCAATAGGTTGAACCACATATTTAATAAATAGTTTGAATATAATTACAATAAAAAAAAATTAATATAAAAATTATATTAAATAAAAATTTGACTTAAAATATAAATATAAGTCTAATAAAATAAAATAATTACATTATAATATGTTTTTATTTTTAAATTTATTAATTTTTCTACCGGTTTAATTGGGTTTACTGGTCGGATCGAAAATTGGCCGGTTTAACCGGAGTTGACCTCATTGAAAGTGTAATTAGATTTTTTTTTATAGGAATTGAGCTGGGTGAGTAGCTGGTTGTGGGTTGGACTTGTCGAACCAGTGCCTGGTACGGTTTTTAAGAATATGGGGCTAAGCATTTATGGTTGTGTATAATAATTTTATGACCATTTTATTAATGAAAAAAGTGTTAAAATTCTTTAATGCCATAGATACCATTCTTCTTATTTAATCTTTAGAATAAATTTCCTTGACAAATATGGAACATGATTATAGATATAGATAGAATACTCGATTTCGAAATCTCTTTTGGTTTGCTAGTACGCAGTAACCTCGAGCCAGTCAAAGCGTACCTGGAGACTAGTCTGCGGTCGGGCCGGGATCCTTGGAAAAATTCCCGTCAACCTTCCCAATCTTGGATTCGATTTTTGGATCGTCCATTTGGGGTATAATGCTTAAAATTTCGAAAGAGTTCGAATCATCATTAAAAGTTTATAGAGATTATACAGCATACGAATGCATTCTATTTATCCTAGGGCTAAATAGGATTAAGCGTACCCAAATGTATAGCCGGCCACATTCTCCTGCATGGTCGGCGTATTTGACGTTTTCACCTTTCTTAGGGTTCATCCTCACTTTTCTACTGAAGTCACCGCGTAGATAGATAGGCAGCCGAGTTCAGGCCATCCCGCGGTCTTTGCTCTTCCATCTGTTTTGGTTCATTTCTCAGTTAGTTTATTTTACGCAATATAAACACGTTTACGGTTCTCATATCCCTAAGGATGACAGCTCACCGACAGGTTGACGACAAATAGTAAGTCAGGTACAAGGCTCAAAACTCTCAGAGGTCGTTATCTGGGGATTCATTGTGGGGCTCAGACTATATAATATACCGTTCAGTGAATTAGTCGGTTGTTATTACGCCGGACACAATCGATTAAAAAAAAAGAAAAAAAGAGTCCTCGAGGACCCAAAGGACCCCTTTACTACGGCTGTCGCCCTCATCAGCTTCTACGTACATACAATCCTTAGCCACAATCCACATCGGTCTCTAGATTGGGGTCCGGTTGAACCGGTAGTAGTCCTCGAGGACCGGCCTTGTAGCCCTGGTGGCCTCCTCGGCGTGGTAATGGGGGCATCACCGGGAAGAGGTGGTGCGCGATCTGGGTGTCTGTTATGTTGTGGATCAAGACCTTGCTCAGGACAACGCCACTGTCCCAGTCCGTGGTGGCCAGCGCCCGTCTGAGCCAGTCCCACTCACTCAAGTTGTAGTTAGTGGAGGAGCCCTGGGTGCGTGTGCTGCCAGGTAGGTCACCCCCACCAGGGATGGATTCACCACAAGCAGCGGGAGGCCGTAGACATGGAGGAGCCAAGCGAAGCCACCATTTGTGGATGCGAGGCCGGGATAGGCCGTAGAACGCGGCTATGATCCAGGCGTTGGAGATGCAGACCTGGGTCCTCTCCGTCGGGGAGTACATTGGTGCGTTGGGGTTGTGGTGGCATGCAAAGCCGTCGTCGTGGCTTCAGTCAGATGCGTTGAGTGCGAGATAGGTCGGTCAGCTAGCCCACCAGCAGCATCAGCCCTATGACTAGGGCTCGGCCAGGTGGGTTGTTGAAGCACCGCCATTAGTACCACTGGAGCTCCTCCTTGTACCTTGGGACGAACACCTCGTCGTGCTCAATCCAGCAGGTGTTGGGGGTGGCGGCGGCGGTGACTGTGCTTCCAGGAGAAGTAGGGAACCGGGAGCGCCTGGACGTGGACGAAGCCCACGGCGTCATTCACCCAGGCGTATATAGTCATTGAATGCCTGGTGGCCGCACTCATGGGACAAGACCTAGATCCCAGTCATGACGCAGCCCTGCAGGACCCTTGTAGACAGGCCAGGCCACGCAGGCGGTGAGCCACCCGAGGACGAGGGGGAAGTACCGAACGGCGATGTAGCAGAGGAGGAAGGCTGAGGCAAGGTCGAGGACGACGTACGAGGATGACCGGAGGAGAGGTTGCCCTCCTGAGGCTGAGATCATTCAAGGTGAAGTGCGGCTTCGAGTGAGGGGCTCTAGGGGAAGCACCCTCGTGGCCGTCGACGGCTTTACTTTGTTTTCCGTTGAGCTTCCGGGCATTGATCATTTCTTGGTCCGGGCTTTTGCTTGAAACATCAGATGTTGATCTTCCACAGTATTCGCTCCCATCTTTTAGTGGCGATGGCCTACGTGTGAAGAAGCCGGCCCGTGGGCCGCGACGCACTCCCTCTCGATCTGCAGTTGCCGGAATGAAAAGCACTTTCCGGTCCGGAGAACTCTCTTCCATTCTCTTCCTATATAGGGCTACTTCACGAGAAGTGTCGAAGGGAGAACTACTAATACTGATTATTAGATGGATCGATACACATGTGATCGAGGTCTGACAGATCGATATCTGAATAACAATGCATCTGTGATCTTAGCTAGCTGCTCTCTCTCTCTCTCCATCGTGCAACATCGAAAGTTTTAATCATGCAGTCCGGATCCGATGGCCAACTCTACTCGAACTGGATCGGCCCCACAAATAACCAGGAATTGTCGGTGGAATCCGACCAAAAGACCGCGGGAGTGCTTCCCCCGGCCCGCCCCACCGTCGATCCCGTGGATCTTTCTCATGTGAAATGGCCGCCAGTGCATGCGACCGGACCGACCGTGCATGCATGCATGGCGAAATCAAATCTTGTAAATGGGTGGATTTACGATTATGAGAGAGGGTTTGTCTCTGGGTTGGTCGACTATGTGATCGAGTTAGGGCACGAAGTTGATTAAATTTGCGAGTACCCACCCGACGCCTCTTGGGTGATTTCAAGTTCAAAGTTGCACCAACACCACGCGCCCCCCCAAATGGGCCTGAAGTGGAGGCCCATTATGGCCCAACTGAATCGGCCCAGTGAAGGCGTAAGATCGGAGCCGACTCTGGGACGTCATAAGCGAGGACAATCCACGCGCCTTGCCATACCGCCAATCATTTTTTTTTGCCTCTTTTTTTTTTCCCTTAAATTTTAATTAATGTCTGTTGTCTGTTTTATTTTTCTCTTCGATTCGGAGCCTCTTTTCTCTTTTTCCCTCTTCTTCACCAAACCCTAGCTCCTGTCTCTGTCCCTGCCCTTCCTAGCTCCTCGGGCTTCTACCTCTTCTCCGCTTCGACTGGTCCCGTCGCGCCCTTCCCGTGGGTTCTTCTCGCTAACCACTGGTGCTGCAGATTGTAGATCTTCTAGTTCTGTCCGGATCGGAGGAATGGAGTTCGCCGGTGGTCGCAAGAGGTGGAGGTCCGACTCCCCACTGAACGGCAATGATGGTGGCAAGAAATTCAAGCAAGGTTTGTGTCGAGGCTTTTATTTTTCTGTTTTCTGCAACTGAGCTCAATCAGTCGCTCGATTGTCTTTTTCTTCGCTGCGGTTTTGGCACGATAAGTTAATCTAGGGTTGATGAAAGATTGAGACTTTGGGGGTATGATCTGGAGGGAGCGGTAGATTGGCTCACTGCGAGCTGTGCGATTGTGTTGGCGTGTGTGGAATATCATTTTCTTTTCTTTTCTTTGGGTCTTCATTCTGACAGTCAATTGTTCACGGGATAATTTCACACCCAGGAGATCCCGCCTCTACACTCCTCGGGCTATTTCTTGCAATGCAGCTTTAGTTGTCTTGTCATACCAAAAAACAAAGTCTATTTTCAATTGAACTCTCTAGCGTTTTTCTCAGTAATCCCCATATATTTTGCGAGTGGAAGAACGGAAATTCAATATTTTCCTTATCGTATGGCTGATTTGACTAAGGGCTTACAAGGCCAGTGGGGGGTTTAGAGATGAATGAGAGGTCTGTGGTGTGTGGGCAGGAAGTATTTAGTGTGCTTTTCTAATCTTATCGTGCCTGCACTGAGTAAATCATTTGTCATTGATAAACCGTATTTAGATATTACAAATGATTAATGTGGCTTAATATCTTTTAAAGTTCAAAGGCCAACAACCTACTCAAATATGTTAACTGAGGAATTAATTAATGTTCTGCAACAGAAGGGGACTCCTTTCCATCTGGTTTAGGAAGCAAATCGAAGCCATGCACAAAGTTTTTCAGGTTCAAATCTTAACCTGCCCATAATAATTGGTGTAATTCAGTCTCATATACTGGTAATATTTATAATTTTACAAGGAATTTGTTCATTTAATTTTAAGTGAAATAAATCTTATATGGACTAATGAACTGGGAGTTAAAGTTGTGTTACAGGTTCCCCATATTCTAATCTTTGCAAAGATTACTTGTACAGAAATGGTTGATCAGAAAGGATCGGTCAGAATTTGGATTAACTATTTGCAGGTTAATGTAAACTGAAAGCTGATATGTGAGATGCCAAACTGTGCTCGACATAACTGCGGTTTGTAAATCATGGAATAATCTCCTATCGTAGAAGCTGGTGTTATCTAGTGATTTTCTCACTCCATATGGATTTTGTGCCCTCTTATCACTCCATCTGTGATGTTGAGGTTATGAGCATCGATGAACAGGAAAAGATTATTCACTGGACATGGTTTGATTGGCTGATATTGACATGTCTGGATGTGGAGTTGCATAAATCCCAAAAACCGCCCACAGATTTTGATCTTTTTTGTGTCCTAATTAAATAAACAGGATCATTGATAGTTATAGAAGATTATAATCTATATTGTGAAGCTTGATTATAATTCAGTCCCAATCTTCTAGAATTACACGACCATCGTTCTAGAAGATGAGGTTCTCTGGAAGGGTGATGTTAAAGTTATGTTG
Source organism: Sonneratia caseolaris (assembly GCA_900006705.1). Classification (NCBI taxonomy): domain Eukaryota; kingdom Viridiplantae; phylum Streptophyta; class Magnoliopsida; order Myrtales; family Lythraceae; genus Sonneratia; species Sonneratia caseolaris. The sequence goes on from CXYZ01003098.1 coordinate 769,719, forward strand.
CTTTTACTGAAAAAAAACAAAAGAAGATATTGAAGTTATGCTGCACACACATGTTTTCATTCTCCCACGGGTCTATGGTTCTGTATAAATTTCTACTGCAAATGCTTTCCGTATTTCTGCTTCTGTCCTTTTTTTTTCTAATCCTCTAGGACTCTGCATGAAAGGCATATCATGTCAAACGTGTTTATTTTTTCAATTGTAATTTTCTTGTTGTATACGTGGCTAACTGGCCTTCAAAGTTATATGGTTTTCTGAACCAAATGAAAATAATGTTTCACTTGCGACTAATATGTACATTGCACTTTTATGGGGGTTAGTTTGCAATTTATAAAGGAATCCTTGTTAGCATGGAAATTGGTTGCTGTTGTACGTGTGTTTGAAAATTAGAGAGGTTATTGAGTTTTTTGAATTCTTGCAGACCTTTCTCATGAAAGGTATTATTGGGTCAAATCATTTCTTCCATTTTGCAGTTAGATGCTCACTATATTGCTGACACAAAATTAGTATCAGTGATGTAACTTGCTCCATATTTTGATGGTTTATAGATTTGTTTATACTATGGAGACCTGTTGCATTGCTGTAATTCAGCTTTAATACAAGATAAATTCGTTGTGTTTTTCAGCACTTCGGGATGTCCGTTTGGTGAGGGCTGCCACTTTCTGCACTATGTACCTGGGGGCGTCAAGGCTGTCTCTCAGATGCTTGGGAATCCAGCCCTTCTCCCTCCTGCTCCCAGGAACTCAGGGCCTCCAACATCGTTCCCTGATGCTCCCTCTCCTACTGTGAAAGGTCGCCTTTGTAACAAATACAACACTGCTGAAGGCTGCAAGTTTGGTGACAAGTGCCACTTTGCACATGGGGAATGGGAGCTTGGGAAGTCATCAGCCCCTTCCTATGAGGACCCTCGAGCCATGTCAAGGGTTGGAATAGGACGCTATGAGCTGCCTCCTCCAAAGGAGGCAGTAGGCTTTGGAGCCTCAGCAACTGCCAAGATCAGCATCAATGGATCCCTTGCTGGAGCTATCATTGGGAAGAATGGGGTGAACTCGAAACAGATATGCCGCCTAACAGGAGTCAAGCTCTCCATTCGGGATCACGAGTCGGACCCCAGCCTGAGGAACATTGAGCTCGAGGGCTCATTTGAGCAGATCCAGCAGGCCAGTGCTATGGTCCGCGAGCTCATTGAGAATGCAGGGTCATCAGGGCCTGCTGGAAGGAGCAAACCGGCACACCACCATCCCTCTCGAAGCAATTTTAAGACGAAGCTTTGTGATAACTTCACCAAGGGTACCTGCACCTTTGGTGACAGGTGTCACTTTGCGCATGGGGCTGAGGAATTGCAGAAATCTGGTCCGTGAATTAGTATTGTGGAGTTGCTGTTGTTTCTTTGCCTGCCTTAATCTTTTTGTCCGTGTTTTTCCCCCCTTTTTGGTAGGATGGACTCTTTGCCGTAGGCCTTTGTTTCCCGCTCTTATCTTCGGTAGTGAAGTTATTCTCTCAAACAATTACAGTATGGAGTAAATTTTCAGATTTTGATTAGTTGTCTCGATAAGGCAGTCTGCAATTCAAAATCGCCGGTGGTTTTGTGTTGTATCTCTGCCACAATAAAGCCGTGTTGCAACAGAAGCAGCAGATTTTGGGTCTGAGTCAAATAAGAACAGTGAATTCGGTAATGCTGTGTCAGAATCATGACGAAAAACAGCAATGTCATCGCGACAGAGCTGTTGCAAAGAGTAGAGTGGTACCACGGATAAGTCAGTTCTGGCAGAGGTCTTTAGTTCTTGCGTTAGGTAGTTCCACTGCATATATACAAAAACCAAACGAGGATGGCTCAAAAATTGCGAGGTGCATGATGTCCGCCTGCACATGAAAATGACCCAGTCCATGGGCAAGATCATCATTTGCCCTGCTTTGCCATACGTATGACCATGAGTCAAGTAGAGATGAGAAGTTTCCGAGTGTTTAGAACATGGGCATGTATGTCCCATGGGCTTTTGTTCGAGTTACAAATGGTATTCACGATCAATTCGGCATCTGATGTTGCTGGAAAAGGGGGCTGCAGTTTTCCCTTACAAGGGTGAAGGGTGAAATGCCTTTACAAAGCCACAATAGAATCGGCAGATTCTTTTGTATTGCAGGGCAAACAGTGCAGGATCCATCCTTTGTCTATGCTGCATTCGTATAGATAAGGATTCTGTCCTGTTCTTGCTCGTTCTGCTGTGATCCTGGCAGAGGTCTAATGGCTGCCCAGAAGATGACTACTGTGGTAACCTCGTAGGGGTGGGCGAAAATGGGGAAAAGCTAGAGCCGTCTGTAGAGTGCCAATTTTCATGAGGTCTTGAAATTGCTACCGTCATGCCTACCGATTTTATCAGGCCATCACAGCTTAAGAGAGCATCAAGTGCTGTTCCTTTGTAGGCGAATGATCAGAAAAGCCAGCATTGACCATGGGAAGCAGCATGTGGTGTCAGTTGATTGCATGTCCGGCTATCTGTCTCAAGATTCAAGTCTGAAACAGAAGCGACCTCTGTGAAATCGAATTTAGAATGAAAGAATGTACGGAGGGACGATGAGAAGCATAACAGTATGAAGCAACGCTAGTCCGCTGGTAATCTGATAGAACAAATAGAGGACCCATAATAAACACAGAAGCAAGATCATCACAATCCTTCTATTGATTGAACATGCTGTTCACTTATTGGGAACTACTAGACCCTAAATGCAGGTTGGTCCTCGAGGTAGGAAATTCATTTGCACTGGTGCCATAATCTTCAGAAGGAACCTAAAAGTGGAACGCATTTACTGATGACTTCAGAAGGAACCTAACTGGCCGTCCCCATTGTTCCCTAGACTTTACTGATGACTTCATCTTCCTTTCCTATCTCATTGATCTCCTTGTCACCTCCGTCAAAGTTGATGGGTTTGTACCATCTTGCGCAGAATAAGTAGAGCACAAAGTCGATGGCTGTCAGAACGGCGAGGAGGAAGTAGAACCGGTCCATGTGGCCTGAGTTGAGGTTCTCGGGGATCCATCCCGGGTTTTCCCCTCGGGCAGTGATCCCCATCACCATGTTCATGAGCATGCTGCTCACATAGTTTCCAAGCGAGATGGAGGCCATGCAGAGCGAGCTCCCAAAGCTCTTGATCCCGTCTGGAGCCTGCCCGTTGAAGAACTCAAGCTGGCCGACGTACATGAATACCTCTGATGCACCCACAAGGACATACTGTGGGATCTGCCAAAACACGCTAAGGGAGCTCGCTTTCTCCCCAGCCCGGACATGCCTCAGTCTCTCAATCTCAGTGGCCCCAGCAGCAACCATGGATAGCATACCAATTATTAGCCCAATCCCCATCCTTTGCAGCTCGGTCAGACCTGTTGTAAATACAAAACACTCAGTTAAAGATTGCCTAGATACATGCTGTACCAATCTTTGGATGAACTTATTTACCTTTTGGATTCCCGCTTAATCTCCCTGCCAGCGGGACCAAGATCTGACGGTAGATTCCAGTACAGATGAGGACACTGAATATGTCAAACGTGGACATGCTTGCTGCAGGCAGCTTGAATTCTCCTATCTTGGTGTTCATCACGTCTCCCTGCTCCACAAACAGGGAGGCCATCTGCGTGAAAACCACTGAGTAGATAATCGTGCAGAGCCAAACTGGTAGCATCCTGATAACGCACTTGGCTTCCTCAACTTGAGTCACGGTGCATAGCCTCCATGCATTGCTCGGACCCTTCAAGTCAGCATCGGTTATTGTTGCTGCCTTGTCCATGAACCTGAAGCCATTCTAAGAATTTGTAAGTTTCCAAGGGACCCAAGACACAAGACCCAGTGAAAGAATGTGTCCTGCAGAAAACTGCCGAGCCTTCTGTTTTATCTTTCCTTGGAAAAGAAGAAAATAAATGCTTACCCAAACTCATTGCTGTGAAGAATCTTCCTGCTTCCCTTGATGGCAGAAGCTGAGCCTTCCACCTCGTAGAGCTCCCCATCCTTTGCGGGTACCACTCTCCACTTCCTGATGGCAGCAACAAACACCTGTATGACACGGGGAATTGGGTTACCCCATGCCTTCACATATCGGTACCGCCTCGACCCTGCTAGGAATGCTGCCAGGCCCAATACAGCAGCCCCCGTTGACACAAGGAACCCGAGCGTCCATTCCCCTATATCCTCATAGTAGACGAGCACTGTGTTGGAGAAGAGGGACCCCACATTGAGCGCAAAGTAGAAATAGCAGAAGAAGGCTGCCTTGGAGGACCTCCCCTTTGGTTCCGATTCATCGAACTGGTCGGCCCCAAATGTGGCAATCGTAGGCTGGTGGCCCCCGTATCCGAAGGCTACAAGGTAGATTGCCAGATAGAACATCGCTACCCCAACCGAAGACGTCGGCATGCAGCTCAGCTCCCCATCTCCGCATCCTTTGGGCTTGAGCAAGAACAGGCTCGACGTGACTGACAAGAGCCCCACACCCTAATGAAAATGGACATGTGAAATAGAATTAATTGGAACAATAACTTCTCAACATCTTAACCAATGCTAATGGTCTCTATGTCATCTTTTCTTCAGATAAGATGACGGCTATCTCATTATTTGTAGAGAAACAAAAGTCATCAATCCATCCGTTCAGCTTCAGATGAGATTCAGTATTGACTTGAATAATATGCTACTCGTACAGATTATGCCGGACTAGATTTGGGACCATCAATGTAAACGATCTTTTCGGAAATGCAGATAAAGACAAGTAGCCGAGGCATACCAGGACAAGGATGACCTGAAAGACGGTGCAGGTCAAGTACCGGCCCCAGTAGGAATCGCTGAGGAAGGCACCAATGAGAGAGCATAGGTAAACCGTTCCCGTCCACTTGCTCACACTGTTGGCGGCACTCGCATTGTCCTGCCCCATCACCCTTGTGAGGAACAGCACCAAGTTCACCCCCACCCCGAAGAACGTCAAAGTCGCCAGAGCTTGATTGGCTGCTCGTTACCCAAAATGGCGTAAGAAAGTCAATCGCTTACATGTTCCTTATCAAACCAGAAGAAACAAAAATACGGATGATCGCCTTTGTTTTTTATGACAAGATGGAAGACACACCTAACAAGATGATTGTGCATTTCCATCCTCCGATTTTCCTGTCTTTTGGTGTAATCTTGTCCTTGTCAAACTGAGTTTGCTTCTGCCGATCACTTTCATCAAAACTCAAGCTTAAGCCTATTTCTGAAGTGGCTCCATTTGCTACAGTGTCTTCCCTAACCTGCTTCAGCATCGACTTAAGTCATGAGCATAAAGTCCGCATCACATTAGTCCCATTCATGTGTTGAGCTCACTAGCTCGTCTATTAGATATTAGTGCATCAACTTCATCATATGATGCAGCAAAAAAGTTTCCAACCTATAAATGGAAACTCAATGCAAGAACAAAAATTTTGGCCCTGACACTAGGCTTCAGTTACTACTCGAGGATGATTTTACTGAAAGAGATGACAGTACTGGATTAGCTAACCTTTTGCTCAGTCTCGTGGGTGCAGTTGCTCAGTTCCATGGTAGAGATCGAAGGTTCCCTCTGCACAGATGGTGTCGAAAACATAGCGAAATATAAGAAAATGCTTAGATTTGAGGGAATTGGTTCCTAGGCAGGGCAGAGCCGATAATCCTGGCTTAGTCGTGCCAACTAGTAATCAAACAAGGTCCGCAAAGATGGCAGAATGGCTACGGTGGAAGCATGTGCATCCACATCAGAGAACTCGGCCATCCAATATAGGACAGCCCGGTTCATGTTTCGACTCCTCGTTAACGTTGGGTGCAGCCTATGTTCCAGGAGTGTGCAGAAAATGGAGTTTAAGCTTTAGAAGGTTCAACATTTATAGGAAAGAGATCTACTGGCGAGCACCTGCCCATTCCCGACACTGAGGTATCTAAACCAATAGTAAATCTGGAGACACTGATAAATCAAGTGGACATGGGATGGGACTTATTACCTACCTCTTGCGAAACTTGTTGGCTGAGAAGATTATCTGGTTCGGTCCCTTACTGAACTCCGGGGACGGAGAGGAGCCCGTGTCGATCCGTGCAAACACCGGCTGGGAGATCAGTGGACTCGTCAGGAAGCTCGGAATGCCGTGAAAGCCTCTTGTCATTTATGGTTGGAGCAGCTGCTGGGTTAGTGCAGTTCTCAATGGCAGTCGATTCAGGCCCTTCTCCCCCTCCTCAATTCGCCCCACTCCTCAGGCGATCTTCTTCTCCCTTCATCAACAACTTCAGGATCACACACACAAACACAAAGAGGCCGAGTTTACGAGCTCGTGTTCCTGTTCTATTTTGTTGGATCTTCCTCGAACACACCGGCCCTATAGCTCGGGGATTGAACCTGACCGCAAAGAAGACGAGAGCACTTGGATCACAGAGTCTGTGTTCATGACAAGTTTGTTATATAAGAGGCTCTCTTCCCTTCCATGAAAAGTGCGATTCCGTTAAGGTATCCGATTAAATCTCCTTACGATCCTCTCACTTTTACCGGGTTTTTTGAACTACATATAAATTTTTTTTTTCTAAAATTTAAATAATTAAATTACTTTGAAATTTTAATTACGCGAAAAGAATAAATAACTTTTTTTTTCTGTTTTGAATCAGTTAATTTTACACGTGTACAATTGATCTCTCATTTTGATAAGCAGCCGTGCTTATCACATTATTGAATGAAATTCAACAAAGAATCGAATCTCAGTGTTCTTGTCCTATTCCTCGGACAATTCGAACCATAGTTTTTAAAACCAGACCGGGCCAGCCGGTTCGACTGGGAACCGGCCACTCATCCGGTCCAGTTCTCACAAAAAATCCAATTATTATTTAAATGAGGTCAAATTCAATTGAACCGGCCAGTTCTCACTTGAACTAATAAATCCAATTGAACCGATGAGTAAACCGGCCA